>JAKSZT010053791.1:28444625-28862207 GCA_026826555.1 Tolypeutes matacus | reverse complement strand
CCCCCCCCCCCCCCCCCTTGCTGCTTGTGCTCGCTGGGTCAGCCAACTGTGCTGTGTGGGCAGGCTTGCCTTCACCAGGAGGCTGCGGGAACCGAACCCGGGGCCTCCCATATGGTAAACGGGAGCCCCACTGATTGAGCCACAGCCGCTTCCCAATGCATTTATTCTTTGTATTTATTTCGTATTAGTAAGACCATGCAACATTTGTCCTTTTGTGTCTGGCTTATTTTACTTAGCATAATGTCTTCAAGGTTCATCCATGTTATCATAGGTTTCCCAATTTCATTTCTTACTACTGCAGCATAGTATTCCATCATATGTATATACCACATTTTGTTTATCCATTCATTGGTTGATGGACACGGGTTGTTTCCATCTTTTGGCAGTTGTAAATAATGCCAGTATGAACATCGCTGTGCAGATGTCTATTCATGTCACAGTTTTCAGTTCTCCTAATAGAGGAATTGCTGGATCATATGGCAGTTCTATATTTAGCTTCCTGAGGAACTGCCAAACTGTCTTCCACAGAGGCCGCACCATTTTATTTTATTTTTTTTATTCGATCCACTTTAATGATGGAAAGAGATTTTAAATATATTTTTAATAAATGGAACAATAGGTACTGAGAATTGCATAACCCAAAATTGTTTTCTTATAAAATTAAACTTATACATTGTTATATTTAGAATGATACTTTTAGCACTATGGAATAGTCATGCTTTCTTAACAAATTGGAATAACCTGGGAGTCAGAATACATCATATAGTGGTCTCTGTACTCTATCACATAATTAAAATGGAAATCAGTATGTGCTTTCATGGGCCATCAATAAGCATGATATCGAGAGAAATCAATAAAGTTCTAGTAAAGAGCCCCTAGAACCTAGGCTGTAGTGAAGTGTGCAACTTACCACCCATTATGGAAGCATTCTTTCTTGCTTATCACAGAAATGCCTTTTCTGTGTCAATCAAAAGGATCATGTGTTGCATGCCTTGTATAAAACCCACTTGATTATGATAAATACTTATTTTAATGTTTTGTCGGTTTCGATTAGCAAGTATTTCCTTGAGGACTTTTGCGTTCGTATTCATTATGAAAATAAGTCTGTAATATTCTTTTTTTGTAGTGTCTTTATCTGGCTTCGATATTTAGGTGATATTGGCTTCATAGAATTTGTTTGGTAGTGTTCCTTCTTGTTTAAATTTTTGGAAGAGTTTGAGTAAGATTGGTATTAAATCTTTGAATGGTAGAACTCATCTGTGAAACTGTCTGGTCCTGGGCTTTTAATTTTAGGTTGTTATTTGATGCCTGTTTCAGCCCCTTTACTTGTGATTGGTTTGTTGAGGTCTTCTGTTTCTTCTAGGGTCAGTGTAGGTTGTTCATACATTCCTAGGAATTTTTCCACTTCATCTACATTTCCTAATTGTTAATGTACAGTTGTTCTTAGCATCCTCTTATGATCTCCTTATTTTTGTGGGGTCAGTAGTAATGTCCCCATTTTCATTTTTTATTATCTTCATTTGCATCTTCTTTTTTCTTGTCAGTCTAGCTTAGGATTTGTCAATTTTGTTGATCTTCTCAAAAAACCAACTTTTAGTTTTGTTAATTCTCTATTGTTTTCTTGTTCTCAATTTCATTTATTTCTGCTCTGATCTTTGTTATTTGATTCTTTTTACTAGCTTTGGGAATACTTTGCTGTTCTTTTTCTAGTTCCTTCAGCTGTGTATTTAGGTCATTAATTTTAGTTCTTCTTTTCTTTTTTTAATATTAGCATGTATGGATATATATTTCCCTCTTAGCACTGCCTTCCCTGCATCCCATAGGTTCTGATATGTTGTGTTCTTGTTTTCTTTCATCTAGCGATATTTATTGATTTCTCCTGCAATTTCTTCTTTGACCCTCTGATTATTTATGATGTGTTGTTTAATTTCCACATATTTGTGAATTTTCCCTTTTTCTGTCTCTTGTTGATTTCCAGTTTTATTCCAGTATGATGAGAGAATGTGCTTTGTATAATTACTATCTTGTTGAATTCATTGAGAACTGTTTTATGACCCAACATATGGTCTGTCCTGGAGAAAGATCCATGAGCAATTGAAAAGAAAGTATATCCTGCTGTTTTGGGGTACAATGTTCTATTAGGTTTAGTCCCTTTATCATATTATTCAAACTCTCTGTTTCTTTATTGATTCTCTGACCAGATATTCTGTCCAATGCTGAGAGTGGTGAATTGAAATGTCCAGCTATTATTGCAGAGACATCTATTTCTTCCTTCAGTTTGGCCAGTGCTTGCCTCATGTAATTTGGGACATCCTGGTTTAGGTGCATATACTTTTATGATTGTTATTTCTTTCTGGTGAATTTCCCTGTTTATTAATATATAACATCCTTCCTTGTCTCTAATAACAGTTTTGCTTTTAATGTCAATTTCATCCAATATAAGTGTAGCTACTTCAGCCTATTTTTGGTTACTGCATGTGTGGAATATCTTTTTCCAGCCTTTCAGTTTCAATCTATTGGTATCCTTGAGTCTCCGGTGAGTCTCTTGTAGACAGCATATAGATGGCTTATATTTTTTTATCCATTCAGCTAGTTTGTGTCTTTTGATTGGGGAGTTTAATCCATTAATGTTCAGTGTTATTACTCTAAAGGCAGTTCTTATTTCACTCATTTTGACCTTTGGGTTTTATCTGTCATATCTTATTTTCACCACTTTTTTGAGACTTTTAGTTACTTTTACTGATATAATCTTCATTTCTAAGCTCTCTTCCAAGCCTCTCCCTCCTGTCCTTTCTTTTCAGACTGTAGTATTCCCTTTAGTATTTCCTGCAAAGTTGGTCTCTTGGTTACAAACTTGGTTTCTATTTATCTGTGAATATTTTAAACTTGCCCTCATTTTTGAAAGACAGTCTTGCCAGCTATAAGATTTTTGACTGGCAGTTTTTCTCTTGCAGTATCTTAACTATATCATACCACTGTCTTCTTGCCTCCATGGTTTCTAATGAGAAGTCGTCACTTAATGTTATTGGGTATCCTTTGTATATTATGCATTGCTTTTCTCTTGCTGCTCTCAGAATTCTCTGTCTTTGGCATTTGACATTCTGATTAATATGTATCTTGGATTTGGTCTGTTCGGATTTATTCGGGTGGCAGTACATTATGCTTCTTGGACATGGATATTTATGTCCTCAATAGGGTTGGGAAATTTTCTACCATTGTTTCTTCAAATATACCTCTGCCCCTTTTCCCTACTTTTCTTCTGGGATGCCTATGATATGTATGTTTGTACATCTCTTGCTGTCATTTAGTTCTCTGAGATCCTGTTCAATTCTTTCCATTCTTTTCTTCCTCTGTTTTTTTGTATGTTTGCTTTCGGATGCCATGTCTTCACGTTCACAATCCTTTCTTCTCCCTCCTCAATTCTACTATTATTATATATATATTCAATTTCATATATTTTACCTTTTATTCCCATAAGGTCTGCTATTTTTTCTGTGTATGCTTTCAAATTCTCCTTCATGCTCACCAAGTGCCTTCTTAATATCCTTAATTTCTATAGCCATCTCATTGAATTTATTGAGGAGATTTGTTTGAATATGTATGATTAGTTGTCTAAACTCCTTTATGTCATCTGGAGGCTTATCTTGTTCCTTTGACTGGGATATATCTTCCTATGTGTTGGTATGGATTGTAATTTTTTGTTGATGTGTTGGCATCTGACTTATTGTCATATTTATTCTGGGAGCAATTTCTCTCTTTAGTTTAGGGATTTCTTGCCCTTTCTCCCTTGCTACTTTTGCAGTAGGAGCCCAGGATGTAGTTGGTACTGTAAGCTGTGGAGGCTGAACCTGCCTTTGTTGCTCTAGGAACTGATGAAGCTTTCTCACCTTTCTCCTCTGCCAGGTGTAGGGACAGAGCCGTAGTCGTGTGTGGTAATCCAAGCTGTGCAGGCCAAGACCATCTGTATATACCTGGAGAGGCTTATGACGCTTCATGCCCCTTCCCCTGCCTGGGGCAGGGATGGAGCTGCAGATGTAGGCAGCTATCTATGCCATGTGGGTAAAAAATGACTGTAGTTGCCCATGTAGACTAATATAGCCCTGGTGCCCCTCCTCCCCTGCCAGGATTAGGGATTGACCCTCCTAAGTGCCCCAGAATCTTATCCATGTGCGCTGAATTCACCTGCAGTTGCCCTGAGAGGCTGAGCATGTACTGTCCTTTGTGCCCTTTAGGGGGTGGGGATGGAACCATAGGCGCCCAATAATTCAGTCCGTGTAGCCCAAAAGTGCCTGCTGTTGCCTAGAGAGGCAGAAGAAATAGAGCTCCCCTCCTATCTTACTTGGGGGCAAGGATGGTGCTATAGGTGTCCAGCTATTCAGTCTGTGTGGGCCAAAAGCACCTGCGTTACCCAGAGAGGCCAGTAAAACACCTTCCCCCTCTTGTCCTATCAGGCGTGAGGTAGAAGCACAGGCACACAACAATTGAGTTTGTGCAGGCCAAAATTGCCTGCAGTTGCCCTGAGAGGCTGAGGAAACACCAGCCCTCTCCTATTTTATGTTGGTGCCAGCGTGGAGATGGAATCGAGGGTGCCCAACAAACCAGTTCATGTGGGTCAAAAGCGCCCGCATTTGCTCAGAGAGGTTGAGGAAATATAGCTCCCTTCCTATCCTGTTGGGGGTTGGGGATGAAGCTACAGGTGTCTGAGTATCCAGTCTCTGTGGGCTGAGTGCCTGCAGTTGCCCAGAGAGTCTGAAGAAACACAAGCTCCCTCCTATACTATGGGGAGCGTTTGGAGATGGAATTAAGGTGCTCAACAAACAAGTTCTTGTGGGCTGAAAGCACCTGCAGTACCCTGGAGAGGCTGAGTCAACACAGCTCCTCTCTTATCCTGTTGGGCAGTGGGGATGGAGCTCTAGGTATCCAACTATCCAGTCTGTGCCTGATCAAAGCACCTGCAGTTACCTGGAGAGGCTGGTGCAGTTCCCTCCACTTTCTTCCTTGCCAAAGGCAGGACTGGAGTCAAATCTGGGTGGAAAGAAGCAGGTCCTACCATCGCTGTGATTTTCAATCAGCCCTGCGTTCCCTCTTGCCAGGAGCAGAATTAAAATTGCAGCTATGGGCCTCTTTCGAACTTGGGCAGGTTCAAACTTTAGCTGTTCTTAGGATTATACTTTAGCCTGCCAAATTTACTAATCAGTAGCTGAAGTTGGTGGCCAACTGTCTCTTCTTCCTCAGTTTTTGGGAAATGGAGCTTCCAACTCTAGCCACAGAATACCTCTCAAGGTGGCTTGTGTCACCAGTGGAGGATGGGTACGGGCCTCCATAGTGTGTTGTGCTCTACTCCTGCAACTTCCCTGCAGGTGGGCAGTTTCCTCCTTCCATTCTTTCAAGGATGTTGCAGGATGCTCTTCTGGTCTTCTGCGCCCCCCAAACAGGTGCTTTAGATAGCTCAGTTTAGATTACTAACTGCCCTGTAATAAGCTGACTCTTGGAAGGCCTTCTCAGCTGCCAAAATGCCTATTACTCCTTGGAATATTTTTAATTACTCTCTGTCTCTCATGTCTCACCTCACTATATTCAATCCAAAAACAGATCCTGCTTTGCCTACACAAATACAAAATCTGACCACTCCTTCTGCTGCTATTACCCTTGACCCTGGTCCAAATCACCAACATTTCATTTTTCACCTGGGTTTTATCTATCATTTTGTTTCACCTGGGTTTTCTCTCTGCTTCTGACCTTTCCTTGCCATAAGCAGAGTTGATTATTTAAAATATGAGTCAGATCATGCCCCTTCTATTCTCAAAGGCCTCAATGGTTTCTCATTTAATTTGGTATAAATAAAATTCCTTACCAAGGCCTACAGGAATTTACTGATTTCCACACTTCTTATCCCACTCCCACCATCCATCCTTCAAGAAATGCTCTTTCCTTAAGTGCCACCAGGGTTCACTCTCTCCCTGGTAGGTCATTAGTCAAATATTTTCTCATTAAGGCCTTTCCTAACCAGCTTATTTAATATTGAATCCCACCCATGGTATCAAGTCTTCCTTTCACATTTCCTACATTTTTCAATTAGCCTGATCTAGCATATTATGTAATCTTATTATTTACATTGTTAATCTTTCTTCCTCTGTTAGAAGGTAAGCTCTGTGAGGGCAGGGAATTTTGTCTGTTGGTTCATTGCTGAATTCTCAGTACCTGAAATGTTGCCTGGCGTAAGATTGACATTGCTTGCTGAATAATTATTAAAAATGTCAGCAAGAGAGAGATTGACAATATGCTATGAAAACTTCTCTATATTGGGATGTGTTGAATTTGGTGCTTTTTCTTATTGCTGGTGTTTATCCAAAAGTTTAAAAATGAACTCTGGAATATTGCTTTATGAATAAATCTACTAGTTTATTCTAAGTTGAAACATTAAAATCTAGTTTCACTTGGACCTTACACTTAGTTTTTAAATTTTTCTTAACAGTTGTCCATTTTTCATAATAGTATTAGAAATTATTCATTTGAATTGCCATTAGAATAGAAGCAGTTTATTCTAAAGAGCAAGTTGACTCTTGCTTTTTAAAAAAGGTTTATTTATTTCTCGCCACTCCCTTGTTGTTGTTGTTGTTTGCATTTTGCTATGTCTGTTTGTTGTGTGCTTGTCTTCCTTTTAGGAGGTACTGGAAACTGAATTTGGGACCTCCCATGTGGAAGGGAGGTACCTAATCGCTTGAGCCACCTCTGCTTCCTGTTTTGTTGTGTCTCTTGTTGCATCAGCTTGTTGCATCAGCTCATCGCATCAGTTCGTTGCATCAGCCTGTTGCATCAGTTTGCTGTGTTGTGCATCTTCTTTAGGAGGTACCAGGAACTGAACCCGGAACCTCCCATGAGGTAGGCGGGAGCACAATCGCTTGAGACGCATCTGCTTCCCCAAATTCACTCTTATAATAAATAAACCTCAGCTATTTGTATCTTCTGAGCAATGAATTCTGATGGATAAACACATTTTTTGCATTGATGAAAGCTACTATTTTGTGTAGTAGCTTTTAAATCTTTTTAGCCTTTTGGATGTCAATTTTTCCAAAACCTTTTCACTTATATTTCCTCAAAGAAAATAATAATGTATATAATTTAATCTTTTACAAATAATTCAGTTCAAATGAACTTTTTTTTTTTTTTTAAGATTTATTTTATTTATTTATTACCCCTCCCCCTTGTTTTTACGCCCTCTGTCTCGCTCTCTGTGTCCCTTCGCTGTGTGCTCTCTGTGTCTGCTTGTCTTCTCTTCTTCTCTTCTTCTCTTTAGAAGGCACCGAGAACTGATCCTGGGACCTCTGATGTAGGAGAGAGGCACTCAATCGCTCGTGCCATCTCAGCTCCCTGGTTTGTTGTGTCTCTCATTGTCTCTCCTCTTTGTCTATTTTTATTGTGCCAGCTCGCCAGGTGGGCCATATCGCTTTCACCAGGAGGCCCCAGGAAACGAACTTGGGACCTCCCATATGGTAGATGGGAGCCCAATCGCTTGAGTCACATCTGCTTTCCAGAACATTGGTTTTTAAACCATGTTGACAGTTAACATTTGTTGAGGTATATGACTGTTTATCTCTTTGAAAAATTACTGTGCTTAATTTTTTATGGTTTTGAGCCTTTTTAAATTTAAATTTTATTTTATCTTAACTTTTGCTGCTACATTATCACCTAGCTGTGCATGGGATACAGATGACCGAATTTTATAGCTGAGTCATGTACATTGACCAAAGAAGGCCTACAGCAGGGGTTCTTAGCCAGGGGTTCATGGGCTTAAATTGAAATTCAAAAAAACATTATTCTTGTGGGGATGTGTTGGTATGGGTGTGATATATTTATTAAATAATACACAGTATAATGTGGACTTAGTAAGGGGTCCATGGTTTTTACCTGACTGGCAGAGGGGTCCGTGGAACAAAAACGTTTAAGAACCTCTGGCCTACAGTATTCTCTCCATCAATCACAGAGCCCCTTTTTGCTGTTCAAACCTTATTATAAAATTCTGGCTTTTCAGAGCCTTTTCCCCCTCTCATTTCCTTATCTGTATTCCAGGTTGCTTATTGTCATGGAATTTAGAGCTGGAGGAGATCAGCCTGGGCCCTTTGGTCTTCATGCTGGCCCTGGATTGACCTAACGTTTATGTCCATCACAGCCACTATATATTGCTTCTGATCAGGGTTTCTTGCTATTCAGATAGACTCTTCTCCCTACCCCCAACTCTCCTAAAGCAATCTCCTAATTTTTTGAGGTTCTTCACTAGGTGGGTTTTTAAAAATAAGATTTATTTTTTAAATTTTTAACAAAATTGGGCAATGTATAAAAAGGAACTTCTTCTCAACTCCCCCCCCCCCCCGCCCCTTCTCTCCACCTCTTCTTCCTGCCTTTCTTCTCCCTTCTCTTTTAAACCTGAACGTGCTCATAGATATGAATGGCTATTCTTTGGCTACGTATTGGGGCATCTCTAGTCTCAGATTATTTGGGGAGTAGTTTATCACAGGAGAGGGGCAAGACCTCTGGGTTACTGCAGTGTGGGACAGAAGTTGGAAGGAATTCAGCTGTTGAGTGAGGGAGTGCCCATAGTTGGGAGGGAGGGCATTATCTTCTCCTGTCCTTTCACCCAAGTTATTTCCATTTCTGCCACAAAAGACTTCATTAGGATACCCGATAAAGGTTTTTTTAAGACTGGCAGGGTGGAATGTAATGGGGAGGTTCTGGGAGCAGAGAGATCGTCATCAAAAAAGGAAAGGAATTTAGCGAAGGGATATTGTAGGTGTGGAACTGGGAAGGAGTTAAAACTGGTCATCTGGATGTGGGTAGTAATTTATATATAAAGAACCTAGTTTGCTTAGCCTTTGTATTTGCATCTCCGTCTTAGTCACTGTAAGTATTTGTGAATAGCACAGAACATGTTTAGAAGATGCATGGTACCACCTAGGCTAAGCATAAAAATACATGGATTATATTTTATGACTTTAATTCTAATTTTGTAGGCTTTTTTTTCCTTTATAGTGTTGATTTAGACTAATAAAGATTTCAGATTTCATTTTTATTATTTGCTAAAACTAGCAAGGTAATATTTATGGTTTGGAGTTTGTACTGAATGGGTCTAAATTGGTTTTATGAGGAAGTTGAGGAATGTGCCTTTAGAGACTCAATACTGGTTAAGTAATGCCAATTATATATATTTCTTTAGTTGGTTCTTGTAATAATTCAGTAATTGAATACTAGTTATTTTGCTTGAGAGTTCTCATTTAGAGAGAGAGAGAGAGAGAGAGTTAGAGAGAAAAAAATATATGAATGAATGAAAGCAAGAACATTCCCAAAGGGAGGGAATTGGGGGTGCGAAGAGAAGCCAGTAACTACCGATAACCACTAGAGGCCTCTCTTAGGCCAGGTTTCATGGTTAGTAACCTAGGTTTCCATCGTGGTGCCTGGTTCTGTCTTTGTAAATTAAACATATTTTGCTATAATTTTGAATAAATAGTATGGAAATACTTTTACTTTAGAACATGTATAATAATGTAACCCAAATATTTTATTTAGTTATGTATCAGAACAACTGGTGATCTCATCAATTAGACTGGAAACAACAAATTAGGAATCTCTTCTCTCTCTTTCTTTATCTAAATAAACCTTTAATAAAAACATGAAGTCCAAGAACATTGCCAGATGAAAATTACATGTCTCTTTGACAACATAGGGTATTGACATTTAAAATTTTTTATTTAATATGTTGTATTTAATCACTAAGAGTAGATGAGCCTCCCTGCCACCAGGTGATTATTACAAGCACCAACTAGCGATAAGACCTTGACCAAAAGGGTGAAATTTTATATACAAATGAGTTTTTTTATGGCAAAGAGACTTCAAAGTGAGTCAGGAGGTATTCCAGAGGTTACTTATGCATGTCTCAGCAGGATCTCATTGACTGCCACAGTAAACAGTGCCTCAAACAGCAGGGCTCCTGAGGGCTCTAGAGACATCTAGACACTATAGTCAGGGCAGACAATCTCAGGAACTCAGCACCCTGTCAGTGGTCCTTACTTTGGAATATGTACTCCCCAATGTAACCAAGTTAGACTCATTTATAATTTTCCTATGCATGAACCTGTAATTAGCACTATACTTGTTAAATATATGTCCCAGAGACTTAAGTCTTTGTTCTCTTCCTATGCTGGTTGAGCCATGAATCTCAGCAGAGCTACAACACCTACTCACCAGTACATTGAACTCACCCAAGACCACTAACAAAAGGATGATGATGGACCACACCTATCCCAGAAAGTGGAGAGTGTCCAGTTCCATTCACCTTCCTCATGGGATCTAAGCCTTCTCTGATTTGGAGGCAGGGTGGGCATCACCATCCCCAAATCCTCACGACTGAGGAATGAACGAAAGGGTAGATAGAAAGCAACTATGGACTAAAGTAGAACTATTATTATTCTAGCAATGGAAGAACTTGCATCATTAATATAAAGGCAGAAGCTACCAGAGGTTCTAAGTGGAGGGAGAGGGAATAGGTGCAACATGGGGGTATTTTTGGGACATTGGAATTGTCCTGTATGACCTTGCCATGATGGATACACGCCATTATACATTTTGTCAAAATCTATAAAATTGTGTGGGGCAAGGTGTAAACTATAATGTAAACTATAGTCCTTGGCTAGTACAGAGTTTCAATATCTGTTCTTCAGTTCTAACAAATGTACCACTCTAATGAAAGATGTTGTTAATGTAGGAAAGTGTGGGAGGAAGAGGGCATGGGGTATATGGGAATCCCCTATTTTTTTTTCCCCCTTTTTTCTAGGTACTGGTGCTCGGAATTGAGCCTGAGACCTCATATGTGGGAAGTTGGTGCTCAACCACTGAGCCACATTGGCTCCCCTGAGTTGTTTTTTTTTTTCCCATTTATTTGCTTTCTTTAAGGAGGCATCTGTGATCGAGTCCAGGACCTCCCATGTGGGCAGCAGGTGATCAACTGCTTGAGCCACATATACTCCCATCCTCAGTATTATTCATATAACATTTATGTAATCTAAAGATTCTTTAGGGAAACGGATGTGGCTCAAGAGGTTCGGCGTCCGTATACCATATGGAGAGACCGGGGTTCGATCCCCGGTACCTCCCGGTAAAAAAAAAAAAAAAAAGATTCTTTAAAAGTAAAGAAGCTTTATTTTGTCTGAAAAAAAAAAAAGAAAAATGAAAAAAAAATTTCATAATTTGATAAATGGTAGACTATAAGATAAAGTTATTTTAAGTTGGTGTTAAAAATTGTATTTCTTTCATGATTATAATAAGCTTCTAATATAAAAAAATCTATGATTGAAAAATATTCTTAGACTTAATTTTATCTGGGGTAAAATTAAATGCTTTCTTTAGGAGCAAGGGAAATATGTCTTATTTTCAGGTTGGAATTATTTTGGGTATAGTTTGACCTTGCAGAGAAAGCAGGTAGGGCAGTGTCATCCTGTCTGATGAGAACAGTTTGTTATTGTACTTCAAACCAGGAATACTAATGGTTTGGAACCTGGATCCACCTTTTCCAAGTCATCTCTCCTATGGGATTTTCTTTGTCATGACCCCAACTAGTTGTTATACCAATTAGAACAAGTTCTTAGATGTGTTATTTGGGGTGTGACCAGTACATTTATTAGCCCTGCCTGGTGGCCCTTGGTCAATTCCTCCATGTTAGCATGATGTTTTGTGTGTTTTGAGCATTTCTGTATCCCCAGAGTCTTGAAGAGTGTCTAGTTTATAGTAGGAGCTCAGTAAATATTTGCTGAATGATTTTGTTGAATTTCAAAAGTAATATGTGGTATTTTTTTTCAATAGAAGATATTAAAGGTAGAATTGGTATTACTGTACGAAAATATATGTTGAGACTATTACTCCTGCCGTCTGGTCTGTTTGTGGTATGACTTATATTTTAGATATGATCTGAAAAAGTTTAAAAATAGTAACTATAGGTTCTCACCTAATTTTGTGTAATGTATGTTATGTAACAGGGATTAGCATAGTGCCTGGTAAATGGTACATAAAATAAGTTAAACTTACTTGTTTTACACATGTCTCTTTAATATTCACAGCATTTCTTCAAATTAGACATTAATGTCATTATTTTATAGATGAGGAAACCAAGGTTTGGAGAAGGTGGGATAATTTACTCCAGGCAGTTAGTGAGGGGCAGAGCTGGGTTCAACCCAGATCAATGACTTCAGAACCTTTGCTTTTTTACTATAGCATGCAGCCTTTCAAGCAAAGATTGAGGAGAAAGTATAAATATTTTTAAAATGTGATGAAATAATTGTTATTTCTGATGTGATTTGAATGTAACTTCAAAGTATAACAATATTGTGTTTTTATTTTATTGTATTTTCAGGGAGGAGTAGTAGTTTTAGCTCATGCCTATTTCATAGTGCCAGTCTTTGTGTCAGAATTTAGTATATGTTCTGATTTAATTCTTCCAGTTGCCCTGTATGTTAATAATTGTTACTCCTGTTTTGGAGAAATGAAACTGGGTGTCAGAAAGATTTGAAACTTCCCAAAGCAGTCAGCTAATAAGTGGCAGAGCTGCAGTTCAATCTCAGGTATTAAATATTTGAGCCCTTATACTTTTGTAGCACAACATTGCCTTATGTTAGAAGATTTATTTTACAATTACCTTATTTCATGCTTTAAAAATTATTACTTGAGTTTTGCTGATGGGGCAGTTCTAAATGTCAGTGTGCAATGTATTTTATAAGATTCCAGGAAAGCTTTTTTTAATATATACCCACCTGTATAATGCTTTAAAAAATATTTCTAAATACCATATGTATCTTATAAATCACACTACCATATTTCATTTTATGTGGCATTATTTTTTTCTCTTTTGCATGGAACTAGAGAAAGCAAGATTGAATTATATTGTTATATTTTTCTCTTTCAAATCCTTTTTGATGAGTCCCCTTATATACTTCAATTATTTGAATTTTACTCAAGATTTTAATTTTGTTTAAACTATTTGCTTTTGCTTTTATGAATGGCAGTGAAAAAAAATAATCCATTACCTCATTTCATAGTGAAGAAAGATCCTAGGTACATTGTGGAATTAGCTTAACATTCTAGGTGTAATAGTAAGAATTTATATTTCTGTTCTTTTCTTTGATGGCCAATTAACTTACTCTCTCCTATTAAACTGCTTCTTACACTTAAAAAATTGTAGCATTTATACTACAATCGGTAAGATTTTCTTGCCTTTTTTACACTTTGGTTTTGCAGTGTTGTGATACTTTAACTTAAAAATGTATTGAAACTATGCCATATAAAGGTTTGAAAAAATATAAATTAGGAAGAATACTATTTACCCCTCTCATTTTTCCACTCCAAAATTGATGCCACCCCGTGATCATGGATAATCAACCCTTCCAAACACACACACTTCCTGTTGCAGACTTTTATTGCTTTTTTCTTCAGTGAACTTGGTTTGTCTCTCTACTTGTTCATATTTTCTTTAATATCTTTATTTGTTTTTTTATCTTTAAAAATATTTTCATTTTTTAAAATTTTCACATGTTTATGATTTATTTATTTATTTATAAATGATAATTAGATTACATAAATTTTACACACAAAATATAGGAATTCCCATATGCCCCACCCCCTCCCACATAAACATCCTTCATTAGTGTGGCACATTCATTGCAGTTGATAAATGCTTCCTGGGGCTTTGCCATTCAGCATGGACCATAGTTCCCTTTGTAGTCTACACTCTTTCCGACACAGTTCTGCATGTTCTGTGATGATATAAAATGGTCTGTATCTGTCATTGCAATGTCACTCAGGGCGATTCCTGAAAAAGCTCCCATATTACAACTCTTTTTCACTCTTCCTGCCCCCAGAAGCTCCAGTGGCCCCTGGCTCCACATTGTTGTAATTTCTTCCATTGCGAGAATCACAATATGTCTATAGTAGAATACCAGTAAGTCCACTCTAGTCCATAGCTCTTCCCCCAATCCCGAGGATTCTGGGATGGTGATGTCCACTCCACCTTCAATTGAGAGGGGGCTTATATCCCATGGGGAAGATGGATGGTACTGTCCTGCCTGCAGCTGCAGAATCTCTCCCTTCCCTGGGATGGCTGTTGTCTATCATCATCTCCCCGCCAGTTGTCCTGGGTGAGTCCAA
Source organism: Tolypeutes matacus (assembly GCA_026826555.1). Classification (NCBI taxonomy): domain Eukaryota; kingdom Metazoa; phylum Chordata; class Mammalia; order Cingulata; family Chlamyphoridae; genus Tolypeutes; species Tolypeutes matacus. The sequence goes on along the minus strand of JAKSZT010053791.1, from coordinate 28,848,023 downwards.
TGAGCTGTAGAGTAGGTGTTGCAGCTCCGTTGAGGTTCTTGGCCCAGCTGGCACATGGACAGCCCAAAGACTCAAGTCTCTGGACATACACCTACAAACTCCAGCACCAAATATAGGTTTAAATAGAAGGGGCAGATGAGCCATTTGCAGGGAAGACATAGTTGAGTCCAACTCTGTCACTCTCAGGAGCACAAACTCCAAAGTAGGGCTCACTGGCCAGGCACCAAACTCTGGAGCTATCCGCCTGACCATAGGACCTGGGTGGCTCCACAACCCTCAGGAGCCCCACTATTTGGGGGTTGTATCTACTTTGAAAGTCAATGAGATCCTGCTGAGATGTGTGTAAGCATTACCTCTGGGATGAACTCCTGACTCACTTTGAAGTCTCTTAACCATGTAAACTCATTTGTCTTTACCTTTTCCCCCTTTTATTCAAGGTCTTTTTCTAGTTGTATTGCTAGTTGGTACTTGGTAGCAATCCCTTGGTGCCAGGGAGGCTCATCCCCGGGAGTCAGGTCTCATGCTAGGGGGAAGGTAATGCATTCATATGCTGAGTTTGGCTTAGAGAGAGGCCATATTTGAGCAACCAGAAGGCTCTCATGAGGCAACCCTTAGGCATCCCATAACAATAGGCTAAGTTTCAATATCAAGAGCAAAGGCTCATAAGCCTAGTCATCAATATCAAAGGCTTATCAGTGGATCATCCTCCTTTGCCAGTCACTGCCCCTGCACTTGGGGGACTGTTGCTGCTCCCTTAGAGAATGTGGCAGAGCTCTCCAGGTTGGGAATTCAGTACTCTCTTGGTTATTGTGTGAGTCTCCCCACACTGTGACAATGCCCTGTGAACATTTGAACATTTTTACATACCTTATATGTATGTTTAGGTGAACTTTCTCCCATGCATCCACCATCACTGACATCCCTCACCAATGATCCTCCCCTGCCCCAATTGTAACCCTACTGTGATTCAAAGCTTCTTAAAAAGTGAAGCTATTACAATAGCCAAATACAATTAATAGGAAAAGGAAACAATAATAAGTTTAAATATAAGAAATAAAATACATAAAAATTAAAAAAAACTAAAGATAAAATAAAATAAAATGAAAAGATTGGGATATTTAAAAAAATGAAAAATGTTAAAAAAATTTTTTTTGACATTTTGCCTTTCATCACCACAATATCTTGTATCCTGTCTGTACCATAGCACCTTCCTCCACACATTCCCCAGTGTCTCACTATTTTTCATTTTGTTTTCAAAAAAATTTTAGGTCACAGCAAAGTCACACACAGAACACAGGAGACTCGCATATACCCAACATCCTCTCCCCCACCATATTAATACCTTTTTATATGTGGATGGTACCTTTGTTATAACTGATACACAAATAGTGAAACATAGCTAATAGACATGGCCAATGGTTTACATTATGGTTTACGTTTTAGACTGTATACTTTTATAAATTTTGATGATATTTACCATGTTCTGTGTCCATCATTGTCAGATCATGTAGGACACTTCCACTGCCCACTAAATACCCCCTGTTTGATCTATTTTATTTCTCCCTCCTCCTCCCCTCGGGACCCAAGGTGACCCCCTGGCTTCACTCCTTGGATGACAAGATTCATAGTTACATGCAACAAGACTGAGGTCTTGACACACTGGTTTGTCCTCCCCTATTAGGAACTGTCCATGTTCTTGAGAGACTTCTGCCTGTCTATTTCTGAACAAATCAGTCTTCCCAAGGATGGAAGTCCAAGTCCTTCCTGCTCATTACGTGGGTCTCCACCTGGTGATACAACACATTATGACAGAATGCTCACTCACACACTCCCTAGAAGCCTGCTCCAGGTGTGCCCTGTTCCAAATGCCTGCCCATCCAACACCCTAAACCAGTAACCCTTCCTTGTCATATTGCCATAAGAGCTTTCTCAACTTTGTACTTTCAACCACATACCTGCAAATCCCCAGTGTTCACCTGGTCCCTCTCCCAACCTTCCCCCGAGTACCCTGGACCGTCCAACCCACCCTTCCCAATCTACCCACCTGTAAACCCTGCACCAATAATATCCCTACCCTCCTGTTATATCCCTTCATTATGCGACTACACACTTTCACCTTACCATAGATTACTTCCATATGGGTGTTGGCTCACAACCTTCTCCCTTTCTATTTCTTATAGACCTATCTTCCAGACAATAGCTCTCTGAGTCTGTTCAATTTGTCTAATTCATTCAGTGAGGTCATGTACTGATCATCCTTCAATGCCTGGCTTGCTTCACTCAACATAAGGTCCTCAAGATTCATCCATGTTATCCCTTGTGTGAGCACTTTACTCCTTCTTACAGCTGAGTAATATTCCATTGTATGTTTGTACCACATTTTGTTTATCCATTCATCTGTTGATGGACATCTGGGTTGATTCCAACTTTTGGCAATAGTGAATAATGCCACTATGAACATTGCTGTGCATATATCTGTTTGTGTCTCTGCTTTCAGTTCTTCTGGGTATGTACCCAGCAGTAGAATTGCTGGATCATATGGAAGTTCTATAGTTTTTTGGGCAACTGCCAAACTGTCCTCCACAATGGCTGGACCATTTTATATTCCCTCCAGCAGTGGATGAGGGTTCCCATTCCTTCACATCCTCTCCAACACTTACAGTCTGCTGTTTTTTAATAGGCACCATTCTAATGGGTGTAAGATGGTATCTTATTGTAGTTTTGATTTATATTTCCCTAATGGCTAGTGATGTTGAACATTTTTTCATGTGCTTTTTAGCCATTTGTACTTCTTCCTCGGAAAAGTGTCTTTTCAGGTTGCTTGCCCATTTTTTAAATGGGTTGTTTGTCTTTATTTTTGAGGTGTAGGATTTCTTTATATATGCAAGATATTAGGCTCCTATCAGATATATGGTTGCCAAATATTTTCTCCCATTGGGTAAGCTGCCTTTTTACTTTCTTGATAATGACCTTTGAGGTGCAAAAGTTTTTAATTTTGAGAAAATCCCATTTATCTACCTTTTCTTTTGCTTCTCATGCTTTGGGTGTGAAGTTCATGAAACCATTTCCTATTACAAGGTCCTGTAGATGTTTCCCTACTTATCTTCCAAGGTCTTTATGGTCTTGGTTCTTATATTTAGATCTTTGATCAATCTTGAGTTGATTTTTGTATAAGATGTGAGATGATGTTCCTCTCTCATTCTTTTGGATATGGATATCCAGTTTTCAAGCACCATTTGTTGAAGAGGCCCTTCTCTCCCAGTTGAGTGGGCTTGGTGGCTTTGTCGAATATTAGATGACTGTATACGCGAGGATCTATATCAGAACTCTCAATTCGGTTCCATTGGTCGGTATGTCTATCCTTGTGCCAGTACCATGCAGTTTTGACCACTGTAGCTTTATAGTATGTTTAAAGTCAGATAGTGTGGTTCCTTCAATTTCATTATTCTTTTTCAATAAGTCTTTGTCAATTTGGGGCCTCTTACCATTCCAAGTAAATTTTGTAGTTTGTTTTTCCAATTCGTTAAAAAATGCTTTGTTGATTTTTATTGGGTTTGCATTAAATCTGTAGATTAGTTTGGGTAGGATAGACATCTTAATGATGTTTAGTCATTCTATCCATGAACTGGGAATGTTCTTCCATTTATTTAAATCTTCTTTGATTTCCCTTATCAGTGTTCTGTAGTTTTCTGTATATAGGTCCTTTACATCTTTAGTTAAATTTATTCCTAGGTATTTGATTCTTTTAGTTGCTATTAACAAGGAATTTTTTTCCTTGATGTCCTCCTCAAATTGCTTGTTATTGGTGTACAGAAATGCTACTGAGTTTTGAGGATTGATCTTATAGCCTGCGACTTTACTGAACTCGTTTATAAGTTTTAGAAGCTTTTTTGTAGATTTCTCAGAGCTTTCTATGTATAGGATCATATCATCTTCAAATAGTGAAATTTTTGCTTCTTCCTTTTCAATTTGGATGCCTTTTATATTGTTTTCTTGACTCAGTGCTGGAGCTAATACTTCTAACAGAATGTTAAATAAGAGCAGTGATAGTGGGCATCCTTCTCTTGTTCCTGATCTTAGAGGGAAAGATTTTAGGATTTCACCATTGAAGATGATGTTAGCTGTGGGTTTTTCATATATACCCTTTATCATGTTGTGGAAGTTTCCTTCTATTCCTATCTTTTGAAGTGTTTTCATCTGGATAGGATGCTGGTTTTTTTTCAAATGCTTTATCTGCATGTATAGATATGACATGTGATTTTTTTCTTTCAATCTGTTTATGTGGTGTATTGCATTGATTGATTTTCTTAGGTTGAACCATCTTTGCATACCCAGGTTGAAACCCACTTGGTCATGGTGTATAATTCGTTTGATGTGTTGTTGAATGTGATTAGCAAGTATTTTGTTGAGGATTTTGGCATCTAGGTTCATTAGAGAGATTGGTCTGTGATTTTCCTTTCTTGTGGCATCTTTGTTTAGCTTTAATATTAGGGTAGTGTTGACATCATAGAAAGTTATTAGGCAATGTTCCTTCTACTTCTATTTTTTGGAAGAGTTTAAGCAGGATTGGTGTTAGTTCTTTCTGGAATGTTTGGTTGAATTCACCTGGGTAGCTGTCTGGTCTTGGGCTCTTCTTAGTTTGGAGGTTTTTGATGACTGAGTCTATCTCTTTACTTGTAATTGGACTGTTGAGTTCATCAATTTCTTCTTTTGTCAGTGAGGGTGCTTGTGAGTTTCTAAGAATTTGTCCATTTCCTCTAAATTATCATTCTTGTTGGCATGTAATTTTACAAAGATCCCTTTTATGATACTCTTTATTTCTGTGGGGCTAGTGGTGATATCCCCTTCCTTATTTCTTATTTTGTGTATTTGCATCTTCTCTCTTTTTCTCTTTGTTAGTCTGGCTAAGGGTTTGTCAATTTTATTGATATTCTTGAAGAACCAGCATTTGATTTAGTTTATTTTTTGTAGTGTTTTCTTATTTTCTGTTTCGTTTAGTTCTGCTCTAATCTTTTATTTTCCTCTCTCTTCTTCCTTTGGGGTGAGTTTCTTGTTGTTTTTCTAATTCCTCCAAGTGTGCAGTTAGGTCCTTGATTTTAGCACTTTCTTTTTTAATATATGCATTTATGGCTATGAATTTCCTTCTCAGTACAGCTTTTGCTGCATCCTATCAGTTTTGATATGTTGTGTTGTCAGTTTCATTCGTTTCAAGGTAGTTAGTGATTTCCTTTGAGATTTCCTCTTTGACCCACTTTTTGTCTAAGGGTGTGTTGTTTAAATTCCATATCTTTGTGACTAATCTGGTTCTCTGGCCCTTACTAATTTCCAATGTCATTCCACTGTGGTCTGAGAAATTACTTTGTATAATCTCAATCTTTCTGAATTCATTGAGATTTTTTTCTGTGACCTAGCATGTGGAGTATGAGCCATGTGCACAAGAGAAGAATGTATATCCTCCTGGTTTTGGGTGTAGGGTTCTGTATATGTCTATTAGGTACAGATCCTCTAATGTGTTACCCACAGTCTTTGTCTCTTTATTAATTCTTTGTCGAAATATTCTGTCTAATGGTGATAATGGTGAATTAAAGTCCCCCACTATGATTGTAGAGGCATTTATTTCTCCACTTCGTTTTTCCAGTGTTTGCCTCATGTATTTTGAGGCGCCCCTGTTAGGTGCATAAATGTTTATGATTGTTCTTTCTTCTTGGAAGATTACCCCTTTCACTAACATATAGTGTTCGTCTTTGTCTCTTAAAATGGTTTTGTATTGAAAGTCTATTTTGTCCAATATTAGTATAGCTACTCCCGCCCTTTTTTGGTTATTGTTTGCTTGTAAGATTGTTTTCCAGCCATTCACTTTCAGCTTCCTTGAATCCTTGGGTCTAAGATGGGTTTGTTGTAGACAACAAAGATGGGTTGTGTTTCCTAATCCATTCTGCCAATCTGTGTCTCTTGACTGGTGAGTTTAATCCATTAACATTCAGTGTTGTTACTCTTAAGGAATTACTTACATAGCCATATTTTCTTTGGGTTTATATATGTCATATGTTGTTTTTATTTCTCTTTTTGTTGTTTTAGTTGTTCTTACACTCTCTTCTAGCTGTCTCTCTCGATTTTTCCTTTCAACCTGTGGAACTCCTGGTAGTATTTCTTGAAGGGCTGGTTTCTTATTGGCATACTCTCTTAATTTTTGTTTGTGAATATTTTGAATTCTCCATCATTTTTGAATGCCAGCTTTGCTGGGTAGAGAATTCTTGGCTGGAAGTTTTTTCTTTAGTACCTTAACTATGTCATACCACTACCTTCTTGCCTTCATGGTTTCAGATGAGAAATCAGCATTTAATCTTATTGAGCTTCCCTTGTATGTGATGGTTCTCTTTTCTCTTGCTGCTTTCAGTATTTTCTCTTTGTCTTGAACATTTGACAATTTGATGAGTATATTTCTTGGAGTAGGCCTATTGGGATTTATGCTGTTTGGGGTTCACTGTGCTTCCTGGACTTATACATCCATCTCTCTCAATAGGGTTGGGAAGTTTTCAGTCATTATTTCCTCTAACACTCCTTCTGTCCCCTGTCCCTTCTCTTCTCCCTCTGGGATGCCTATAATGCATATGTGTGTTTTGTGTTGTCATTCAAATCTTTAAGTGCCTGCTGGATTTTTTCTCTTTTTATCTATCTGTTCTGTTATCTGTTTGATTTCAGATGGTACTGTCTTCCACATCACTAATTCTTTCCTCTGCCTGTTCAAATCTCCTGTTATGTGCTTCCAGTGTCTTTTTAATTTCTTAGATTGTGCCATTCATCACCACCATATCTGTTGTCTTTTTATGTATGTTTACAATTTCTTCAGTATGTTCTCCCAGTATCTTCTTAATATCCTTGATCTCTTCCTTCACTTCATTAAGTTGGTCCCTGATATTTGTTTGGACAGCTTTGATTAGTTCTTCAATGTTCTGCACCTCTTCCTCATTTTTAGTTTGTTCATTGGACTGAGCCATGTTTTCCTGTTTCTTAGTATGGTTTGTAATTTTTTTTTTTGCCCTCTGGTCATCCTTTTATCGTGATGGGTTTATTCAAATGATTAGCTTCTCTCTTTACTCTATGGTTTAATTGCTGTTTTTTCATGAGTAAGTTTTCTCTTTGACACTTTGTTCTTATTTTATTTCGTTGCTGTTTCCTTGTTCCCTTGGAGGAAAAAATTAGGGCCAGGGAAAGTGAAAGTCATAAGGAAAGTAAAAGGATAATAGTAATAATAATAGTAATTGTTAGAAGAGAAACCATTTAAGACCTTGGAAAGTGAATATTTAACTCATGTAAGCAGTGTATAATAGGAATAGAAAAGTGGGGTACCAACAATGAAATGGGAAACCAAATAGAGAAAAATATTTAGACTGATTGAAAGGGTAGTATGATGAGGAGAGAGGGAAAGAGAAAAGAAAAGACAAGAAGAAAAAAGTTAATAAAAGAAAGAGAACAGGATAGCTGAGGTAGAAATAAAAACCAGAAAAATTGGGGACTAAACAAAGAGAGGTGGAATGTAAGAGCAACAACAGAAAGCAGAAGATAGACTGATGAAGGAAGGAAAAAAGATAGCCTTGGTATACAAAAATGGAAATCAAGGAAAGGAAACACAGTAACCAAGAATCAAGCCAGCAGCACCTTGAGGAATTTCTCTCTTCATCCAGCTCCCTCCAGATTGATGCCCTGAGGCCTCCTACTCTGTGGTTTCCCAAAACAGCCCACTCAGGCAGGATTTGCCCCCACTCAGCTGTCTTTTTTTGTGAGAGAGATCTGCCTATGTTTCTTTGAAGTAAAAAAAATTGGGACCAGATAAAAAGAAAGAGATAGGAAGACAAAAGGAACAATATTAATGGTATTACTAAAAGGCAGGAGAGCAAATGTACAAGACCTAGGAAATTGAAAAATTAACACAAGTAAGAAGCACAGAGGAATAAAATTAGGAAAGTGAAATTGAAACAATGAAAGAAGAAATAGAATAGAGAAACAAATATATAGAATGAATTAAAATGCTGGAATGGTGAGAAGAGGGGAAAAGAAAACAGAGAAGAGAGAGAAAAAAGTAAAAAGAGTATTACAGAGAAAAAGGGAGAGAGGGATAAATAACAAACAAGAAAAATTGGAGACTAAATAAAGGAGGTGGAGTGAAAGGACAACTATGGAAAACAAAAGGTATAAAGATGAAAGAATGAAAAGAAGTAGTGTTGGTTGGGAAGTGGCTGTGGCTCAATCAGTAGGGCTCCCGTTTACCATATGGGAGGCCCCGGGTTCGGTTCCCGGGGCCTCCTGGTGAAGGCAAGCCCGCCTGCACGGTGTGGTTAGCTGACCCAGCGAGCACAAGCAGCAAGTGAATATTTAACTCACAAGCAGCAAGGGGGGGATAAATGAATAAATAAACAAAATCTTTAAAAAAAAAAAAAAAAAAAAAAGTAGTGTTGGTAAAATAGATCAGTAACCAAAAGAATAAAAGAAAGAAAAAGCAAAAGTAAACAAGGAGAGAAAGAAAGGGAGGGGATATAAAACTAGCAAGAAACAAGACAGGAGCAACTTTTTTTTTTTTAAAGAGATAGAAGGAAAAAAAAATGTGGAAAAGTATCCTTCTTTCTTAGACCCCTAAGGATCTTCTCAGGCTGCTGGTCTTCCTCAATCCCTCACTCTGTAGCCTGCCCTCTGCAGGTTTTGGACTGGGTTTTAGTGAGTAAAGTAAGTGAAATAAAAGAAAATGAACTTTTTTTTTTTTTTAAATAAGAGATCCAATTAAAACTAATACAAAGAAAATGTCTATATGTTCCCCATCATAAAGTTTCAGCTGGCTGCCTCATAACCTGGTGGATCTCTTCTCAAGGAATAGCCAAGAATCGAGCCAGGGACCTTATATGTGATAGGCAGGAATTCTCCCACTGAGCTATTTGACTTCCTTGGGTTAATTAATCTTTCTGAAGGCTGTCAGAGCTTTTTCCCTAGGGCAGGTTAGATCCCCTGCAGTCAGCTGGAGTGGTGCTGATCTCAGCCTGTCTCTGCCTCCTCTCTGATGTAATTTCTCTCTTTACCTAGGGGGCTGGGCATGACCACCAGCCTGGGATGATCCCCCTCTCCTCTCCCTGTGGAGTCTGGGTCCCTTCCGATATTCAAGGGGGGCCCAGCTGGCAAAACTCACTGCAAAAAAAAAATCACTCTCCGCTCTCCCTGACCCCTCTTCCTCTCAGGTAATCTGCCCTCACACTCTTGTTTGGAGCAGGGGGCTGGGTCTCCACCTAGTCTGTCTGCCCTGAGGGCCCGGGTAAGTGTGCCCCTTCCTGTCACCGAGGTAAGCCACCACCGATTATTCCTGGCTTCCCTATCTGTCCAGTACCCTCCTAGATGACTCAGAGCACTTCCCGTGGAGAGGCATCTGCTCTATTCTCAGTTAGATACAACTCACCAAGAGTTTTACCCTCGCTTAATATCCCTGGGGTGGGGGAGGGGAGCCCTTCCAGCAGCCGGGAGGTTTAATAACTCACGATTACTTGTTTTGGCTTCTTTGTGTCCCTGACCCTCGCTCTTCTGGGAGTTGGTAAGTAGTGTCTTGGTTTGCTGTGCCCTAAAGCAGGTCCCAACAGCAGCCTTTGGCTTTTTTGTTTTGTTTTGTTTTAGTAAAAGCTAAGATTTATATGTCTAACCCGTCGGCCATGTTCCTATGTTTTTTTTATAAAGCTGTTCCATTTATCTTTTAAAGTTTATTTCTCAATATTTTATGAGTTTTTGTCTATTATAAATAGTATCATTGTTTTTATTTTTTTGTTGTAGTTCCCTTTGCCATTTTTCTTTCTTTTTTTTTTTTTTTTGAGTTTTGCAGTAGAAGAAATTTGAAAAGCCAAAGTAATATGTTAACATGGAAATAAAACATGTAGTTCAGAGGTGTTTATAAGGCAAAGCAACATTTTCCCTCCCTGTTCCTAGGCCCACAACCTAAACATAGTCACTTTAAACCATTTCTGTATTTTGTTCTGCTGATGCCTAATACCATATCCCTAAATAATAAGTTGTACAGGTATTTGAGCTATAATGCAGTATATATATTTCTGTGGAGTCTATAGGTTCTACACAATTGCTTACTAAAAATAACAGGGCTTGTAGAAAAAATAGGTTGAGTAGACCCCGTAAAACCCATACAACTTTGTACTAGAGCAAGGAATAGTTTGTCACTAGAGTAAGGAAGGTTGGGTTTGTTGAGATATGGATTTAAAGGGAAAACTGCATAAAGTTGGGGAGAACCTTGTAATAAACACTTTTAAAATAGAGCATATGGGCCAGTTGAGTCAATAGGCACAGTGTATGGTACTGTATTTCTCTGAGTCTTGAGTTAACTTTGTGATTATACTTTGTCTTTTATTATGATTCTTAGTGGCACAAAACACTAATGTGCTGGGGTAAATTGCATGTGTGCTAACATAACCAGGTCAGTTGCTTTTTTCTTTGACTTAAAAACATGCTTCATGTTTTTGTCAGAAAAAAAATGGGTTCCTTCTTGCACTGTCCATTTCTCATGTGGCTTACTGCTTTATCAGATTGGAATAGCAGAGTATAGGTCACATCTCCATCTTAGCTATGATAAAGCCTGGGAAACGTTTATTTTATTTTTTTAAACATTCTACCTTGGGGAACTGGAATCAATAATTAGGGGGACTATCAAAATGGTCAACAAGTTTTAGGTTATTCAGGAATAAGGAGATCTACCATATAACATGTAGATATGCTTGTGTATATATACACACACATGTGTGTGTCAATATAGGTATATCTGATTTATTAATTTTAAACATTATCTATTTAATCCTTACTCTGACACATGAGGATTTATCATACTTGGATTATCTGTTATCTTTTTCCCATCATTACCCAAATTTTGATAGGGTAAAATAATTATTTCATTTCTTCCATTGTTTACTTTTTTAATTTAAATTTTGTTTTAAAATCTCATGTTTTGTTCTAGTAACTTTACTTAGTATCTCTTGACTTTTCACTGTGTAAGAAACTCTCTTTCTCCCCTTCCAATTCCCATTTTCTATCAGCTATTTATGCTTTTTTTTAAATATAAAAAACTTTATTTTGGGTTTAGATTACAGAAAAGTTACATAAAAAATATAAAGGATTCCCATATACCCCATCTCCTCCCCCTCCCACAACTTTCACTATCAATAACATCGTACAGTTGTGGGTTTTTTTTTTGTTTTTTTTTTACATTTGTTACAATTGGTGAATAAATATGGAAGCATTGCTTCTAACCAAGGTCTATAGTTTACATTGTGGTTTACCTTAATTCCAAAACAAATGCCTTATGTTCCACCTATTATTCCCTTCTCCTCCCCTCAGAACCTCTGGTAACCACTATCTTTATAACAATGTTACATGTTCCTCCATTTCTGCAATATTAATAAATTTACTTTTTCCATGGTTGCATTCTCCCCTTACGTGTCTTCATTCTTCAATCTTGAGGACTCTGGGTTGGTGATGCCCACCCTGCCTCAGATTGAGAGAGAGCTTAGATCTTATGTGGCAGATGAAGGAACTGTTTTGCTTGTAGTTGTAGACACTCTGATTTTTGGGGCTGGGTGTTGTCCATCATCATCCTTTTCTTAGGTTGAGTCAGATGATCTGGAGAGTAGGTGTGGCCGCAACTTTTATGATATTCAGGACTCAGTCAGCATATGAAAAGACCTAAGATTTAAGGCTCTGAGACATTTAACTGGTAGAGTGCTAATTATAGGATCAAAGAAGAGGTAGAAGAATCATGTGTGTGGAAATTATAAATGAGTCTAACTCTTTACATTGGGGAAATAGGTTGTCATATATTTCAAGGCAAGGTCCACCAACAGAGTGCTGATTTCAGGGGATTGTAAACCTTGTCTCTAGTGTCCAGATGGCTCTAGAGTCCTCAGGAGCACCCCTTTTTGAGACTTTGTTTACAGTGGCAGTTAGTGAGATCTGCCTGAGATAAGCGTAAGTGTAACCTCTGGAATAACATCCCAGCTCATTTTGAAATGTCTTAGCCATAAAAACTCTTTTGTATTTGATGTTTCTTCTTTTTGGTCAAGATATTTTTCCAAATGTATTGCTGGTTGGTGTTTGGTAAAAATCCCTCAGTGCCAGGGAGGCTCTTCTTTGGGATAAAGTCATGTTCAATGCTGGAGGGAAGATAGTGCATTTATTTGCTGAGTTTTGCTTAGAGAAAAGCCACATTTGAGCAGCAAGGAAGTTTTCAGGAGGTAACTCTTAGGCAGTAATTATTATTAGGTGAAGTTAAAATTTTACAAGAATAAGGTTCCAAGTTACATGCATTAATACTGAGGTCTTGACATATTGGTCTGTTTTGTTTTATTAGGCACTGCCTATGTACTAGAGAGATTCTTGCCCCTCTTTTTGAGAATGTAGCAGGACTCCCCAGGGTGGGAGTTTAAAATTTTGTTGTTTATTGTGTGGGTCTCTCCCTGCTGAGATAACACCCTTCCTGCAGTTTCTGGAGGAGTAGCATAGCCTGCCATTCCCTACTCTGCCATCTTGGATCTTCAGCTATTTATTCTTATGTTGCAGGACTGGTAACATTAAATTCTGTCCTTTAGCCATAATAAAATTTTCTAACATTTTGGCATAGGTTGATTTTAAAAAATGAAAAGCAATAAACATTGTTGATATTATTATGATAGCATAAATATTTTTCACTGTAGAGCCAACCAGGAGGTAAGCTGACCAGGAGGTACTTTATTTACCTTTGACTTCAGACTCAGTGTCTATGTCCCTGAGCCCTTAAAAGGAGATGTTCTAGCATCTAGATCAAATGGTTTGTCTTCCTAATAGTGCATCCATAGCTCAGTTTTGCCACATTTTAGATTTTTTTATATTCAGGCCATGGAATTCAGAAATAAAGAGGATTCTGCCCGTTCAAAGCACTCTGACTTCCTGGACCAGTCTTGAATACCTTTCTCTAAACTTGTTGCCCAGGAGTCTCCAAGGATGTTTCTCCATTTCACACTTGTCTTAAAGACACCATTTCCTGGATCCTATGATGTCCTATTTTTGGCTTTCTTCCTTATTTTGGGAGATACATAAATATATAATTAACTTCTTCAGGTAAAAAGTGCATGAGAGACAATCTTTATGATATTTGCATTTGGAAAATGTCTTTATTTTATTCTTAAAAGATTTATTTATTTACTTTTATCCATTTTAACTCCCCTCCCCTCCGTTTTTACTCTTTCTGTGTACATTTGCTGGGCAATTTTCTGTGTCCTGTTGTCTCTTCTCATCCTTCTTCTCCTGTCTTCACTGGGATTCGATCCTGTGAACCTCTGATGTGGGAGAGAGGCGTTCTGCCACTTGTGCCACATTAATTCCTGGTTTTTCGGCGCTCGTCTTGGCTGTCCCTTGTGTCACTCTCCTGTTACGTCATCTTGCTGTGTGGCTCGGTGGGGCCTGGCATGCCTGTGCGCGGGGCCTGGTGGTGCACCCATGGGCGGGGCCTCGGGGCTCACCCGCACATGGGGCCTGGTGGCCTGCGCACTTTCTATATTTTTCTTTATTTTACTGGGAGGTCCCAGGGATTGAACCCAGGTCCCTCCATATGGGAGACAGACGCCCAACCATTTGAGCCACACCTGCCCCCCAGTGTCTTTATTTTGCACTCATACTTGTGTGATATTTCACTGGATATAGAATCCTGGGTTCACAGTAACGTTCACTTAGGACTTTTTTTTTTTAAACAAATGAATTTTATTGATACATATTACTAGAGCACACAGTTTATTCAAAGGGTATAGTCAGTGGTATTTGATATAATCACATAGTTGTGCATTCATCACTTCAATCATTATTAAAGCATTTTCATTATTTCAATAATAATAATAAACAAAAAACAGACAAACAACAAGGAACTCCTCACCTTTAAATCTTTCTGTTTCCCCTGCTGTACATAGCTGCTATTTCTGGCTATGCTTGCACAGTTATTTATTTGTTTATTAAGCAGTTTTATTGAGATATAGTTATGTGTCATATGATCTACCCAGTGTATAATCAATGGCTTTTTTTTTTAGCTGTCAAAAAAAGTCCTTTATTGTAAAATTGTAAAATAAATAGAAAAATAGATTGAAAGAAATTACAAATTTGAAATGAGAGTGCAAGGCCAGGTTAGATTTAATATAATCAGTTATAAAAGATAGCATAGCAACAAACATTTATAAATGTAAATAATAATTCAAATATAATAGAAATTAATTATAACATAATTCTTATTTTTATAGTATAGCTCTATTAGACATAATCTCTAAGAATGAAATAAATGATGGGTTTAGTTATTTAAATTTCCATTTATACCATAATTATTTCTAGATAATCTAATTCCTATTTGGCAATTCTTCACATCTTATTGGAATGAATTGCAGCAGATAACAATTTGCAAACTGATAATTTTATGAGGCAGAAAAACTCAAAATCATTCAACAGTAGTCATGCTAAATCGTTATTGATACAGATAGATTATTTTAATTAAAGAATATTAATAAGTTAAAGAAAAATGAGGTATACAAAAATATATCTGTTCTCCAGTCCTCCTCAGTTAAAAGCAAGCGTTTATTTTGTATGAAAAAAAAATACAGAATACTGATCACAGGAATAATTTGTCAGTTGTTTGTGTAGTATATGAACTGAGTAATTATTGTTCATATACTATAATGTTGTTATTTTACACTTACCTGGTCTTCTCCAGCTCTTTTTTGGTTAGTGTTTGCATAGAATACCTTTTTTCAACCTTTCACTTTTAACCTGGTTGTGTCCTTATTAATGTATGAGGTGGGTCTCTTCTAGACGTTATATAGATGGCTCATATTTTTTAATCTATTCTGTCAGTTTTTGTCTTTTGATTGGGGAGCTCAATCCATTAACATTCAGTGTTATTACTGTAAAGGCATTACTTACTTCATCCATTGTGTCCTTTGGCTCTCTGTTGTCATATCATTCTTTTGTCTGTCTTCTTACCCTTTAGTTTACCCTTTCTAATACTCTCCATTTCTAAACTCTTTTCCAAATCTTTTGCTCTTGTTTTTTCCTTTCAGGCTGCAGCTCCCTCTTTAGTATCTTTTGCAAATCAGGTCTTTTGGTAACATTCTATCAGTTTTTGTTTGTCTGTGGAAACTTTGAACTCACCCTCATTTTTGAAGGGCCGCTTTGCTGGATACAGAATTCTTGGTTGGCAGTTTTTCCCTTTCAGCGCCTTAAATACATCATACCACTTTTTTCTCTCCTCCATGGTTTCTGATGAGAGGTCAGCACTTAATCTTATCGAGTTTCCCTTGTGATGCTTTGCTTTTCTCTTGCTGCTTTCAGAATCCTCTCTTTACCTCTGATATTTGTCTTTGTGAATAGTAGGTATCTCAGGGTAGGTCTGTTTAGATTTATTCTGTTTGGGGTGCATTGTCCTTCTTGGATATTGATATTTATGTCCTTCATTAAGGATTGGGACAGTTTTGGTCATTATTTCCTCAAATATTCTTTCTGCCCATTTTCCATTCTCTTCTCCTTCTGGGACACCAATAATGCAAATGTTTGTGCATTTCACGTTGTCATTCAACTCCCTGAGACTCTGTTCCATTTTTTCCATTTTCTTCTCTATCTATTCTCCTGTCTTTTCCAGTGCAGATGTTCTGTCTTTGAAATCACCAATTCTTTCTTCATGCAATTCAAATCTGCTCTTATGTGCCTCTAATGTATGTTTAATCTCATCCTTCATTTCTTTCATTCCCATGAAGTCTGTTACTTTTCTTTGCAGCTTTCAAATTGTTCTTTATGCTCTCCCAGTGTCTTCTTAATATCCTTTATTTCTTTAGTCATTTGTTGAATTCTTTGAAGTGATTTAGAGTTGTGTGATTATAACAGGTTCATTGTATTAAATCCTGTATCTCTTCAGGATATTTGGTTTGTCCTTTTGGCTGGGCTATCTCTTCCTGTTTCCTAGTTTGGCTTGTAATTTTTTGCTGATGTCTAGGCATCTGAATATGTTGATGAATTTTCGCTGATGGCTAATTCCTTTCTCTTGCCTATAGTTTTTTTTTTAAAATTTTTTCCACAGATCTTCTTTGATATTTGGTTCAACTTATTCTCAGTTTTATTCTTAAAGTTGCCCAGTTTAGGTTTTGAAAATCAGGCCAGGGTTTCACTAGTGGGGTGTAGATACAGAGACACAGAGGGCAAAGGATTGGATACAGAGAGCAAGAACACTTTTTGTATAGGCAATTTCCAGACTGGCCAGCAGACGGCGCTAGTCATTGCACCTTTCCATTTAACGTGGAGCTGTTTCAGTAGGCTTTCCTGTGTTGAATATCCAGATTGGGATTCAAAGTGGCTCTGTTGACTGAATTCACTGAAAAATAGCACCCCCCCCCCCGACTCCCCCCCTCTTTTCCCTGGAAGCAGCTGACAGGGAGGAAGATGTCTTTTCTCTCAGTTGGCTGCAGTGAGCTAGGTGTTTTAATCTTGGTGTTGGAGGTAGGGAGCCCTTCCTGGGTGCTCTTGGGGCTTGTTAACTTATGTTTGTTGTTTTGACTTCTTCGCCTATCTGTCCCTCAGCCTTCTGGGAGTTGTGTATCACTGCTCTGGTTTGCTGACCCCCAAAGCAGGTCCCCGAGACAGCTTTTGGGTCTTTCTCCGTTGTTTTTGTGAGAACATTCAGCTCTGCCTGTTAGTCTGTTACCGTCTTCCCACAATCCTCCTTACTTAGGACTTTGAAGATAATGCTTCATTGTTATGCTTGCATCATATTGGGGTAGAAAAGCTAGCCAGAGTCTCATTCTTTTGTAAACGATCTCCATGTGTTTGTTTCTATGGAGAGAGACTTTTATGAACCTTTTTGTTTTTTCTACAGAAATGTCACAGGTATGAGCCTAAATTCAAGACTGTCACTCATCTTGTTTTGCTTCTCATAACTTTCCTCTGAGAACTTCTTACTGATTTAAAAATAATTATATCCTTTCTCTTTTCTATACTTTCTTTTCATAAAACTCTTATCCATTAGGTGATAAACCTTCTGGATTGATTCTCTGTCCTGCTCATCTTTTCTGTCCTAGCTTTTGTCCCATTGTGTTTTTGATATTTTGGACATTTCTTATAGTTTATCTTTTAATTCTTCTTTTGAATATTTTGATCTCACCAATCACATTTTTTTTCTTGTACTCTTATTTGGTTTTGTGGCCTTCTGTCCACAATAGTTTTGGATATATTAATTATTTAAAATATTCTGTTCTATAAATAATCTCTGTTCCCTCAGTAGTTTTTTTTTTTTTCAATGTATTTTTTCTTTTTTTAATGATTGCTAATTTTTCTGGATAACTGCCTGGCTCAGTTTTTCTGCTTGTCTCTTTCCTCAGTAGGCATTTCTACTATGGGAAAAGTTGCTTAGATATATGCACATGAGTGAGGCTTTGCTTTTGAGTGATTGGATAAGAAGTCTGTCCTTAGGCTTGGATGTATGTGTGTGTTGCTTCCAGGTGTACAGATGAGCTGGGCTTTATGCTTGGTATCAACCCGCCCTGTATAAGTTCAGCTCTTGTAGGCAATTTGAATGATTTCATCAGAGACTAGTTTTTTTTTTTTTTTTTTTACTTAGGGTTTCTCTGGGGTCACAGTGGGAAAGATGTGTTTTATTTTGGGAGAGGTGGGGCAGTTGGTACAGCTGTGTTATTTAGTTCCCTTGTTTTCATTCTCAATTCTCACACCCACCCTCTACGCATGCTGATGAGCCCATCTTCTCTCTGGCATCTCTGGGGAGATAAGCTTCCTCCTCCATTGTAATCACCACCCATGTGACTGGGTTTCAACTTCCTCTGCTCTTTGTGTATATTTTCATCACACATTCATAAGAAACATGTTTCAGTATCTTTTATCTGATCTTACTATCCCTTCTAAACTTTGTTCTTTTTGCTGCTACAAGTTTTTTCCCTTTTTTATTTATTTCCTATCTTGAGAGAGAAGGGAGATGGAAACATATACTTAGCTCTTCATCTTGAACTGGAAAACCTTCTCTATTACTTTTTTTTTTCATTTTTACAACAGGAAGCATGATGGTTTTGTGTACTTTAGCCTATCTCCTGGCATTTTCCAAACTTTTTATTCCTTCCAATAGTTTCTTAGTTTTTTCTTAGATTAACTAGGTTGGCAATCACTCTCCAAATAAGACCAGTTTTGTCTCTTCTTTTTAACATCTATGTATTTGTTTTTTCTTGTTTAGCTAGAAGCGCTGAATAATGATAGACAGTGATGATAACAGATACTGAATGTGATATTTTTGAAGCCCAATCTTGAACTGACTGAATTGTTAAGTAGAAAATGGAAAGTATACTTTATTACATAGATTTATGGCCTATTTAGAAAGGTATCTGAAATGTTCTGCATAGTTAGTGCCTTTGAGTGAATGAGTTGGGAATTTACAACCCCAGTATTTATGTGTCTTTTACCAATAGCTGAAATTCAGAATTGGGGATGGGAAAGTTAGCTTTCTAAAATATTAAATCCTTGCAATGGAGTTAACCAAATTTTAGATGACAATGTTAGTAAATCATTGTTAGGCAGCAAAGTTAATGTGTTTCTTCATAGTAAGTCAATAAAAACAAGCCATTTGACTGGCAACTATAATGATCTTCTCCGAAGTCAATTAAGACATGGTGAAACAACCATAACTGGAGAGATACCTGTAGCTAAACAACAATTCATTGTAAAAACAAAACAATCTAGTTATCATGTAGAAGAATGTAACTGCTTGATTATTTTTCGTTTGTTTATTTATTTAAATTTATTGAAGTATATCACTCATACGTGACCATACATAAACAATAAGTGTATAGCAATAGTTGTGAAACTTACAAAACGAACATAATATCATACAGGGCTCTCATATCTCACCCTACCACCAATACATAGTGTTGTGTATTAGTCAGCCAAAGGGGTGCTAATGTGAAATACCAAAAATGGGTTGGTCTTTATAAAGGGTATTTATTTGGGGTAGAAATCTACAGATACCAGGCCATAAAGCGTTATGTTTCTTTTCACCAAAGTTCATTGCCACATGTTGGAGCAAGACAGCTGCCGACGTTTGCCAGGCTTCAGGCTTCTTGGGTTTCTCTCTTCCCGGGGCTGCGTTTCTCTCCAGGCTTAGCTCTTCTGGTTCCTCCACAAGGTCAGCTGTAGTCTATCAGGCGAACAGCTCACTTCTCTTCTTCTGGGGCCTTTTCTCCAACATCAAAACTGCTTCTCAAAAACTGCTTCAACTCTGTTCTTAGCCTTGCCTTTTATATTCGATTCCCCACCCACCAAGGGGTGGGGCTCAACGCCCTACTGACGTGGCCCAGTCAACGCCCCAATCATAACTCAATCATGCCCAGATTAACAGATCAGTTCACAAGCATGATCCAATTATATTTTTGGAATTCATAATAACATCAAATTGCCAAACAGCCATACCTTGCATTGTTGTGAAACATTTTTAACTAATGATTAAATATTACTATTAACCAAAGTATTTTCCCCCAACCCACCCTATTATTATTATTATTTTTATATCATTTATACATGAACATACATAAACAATGAGTGTATAGTAAAAGTTGTGAACTTACAAAGCAAACAGTCATAACACCATACAGGGGTCTCATACATCAACCCTCCACCAACATCTTGCACTGTCATGAGACATTTGTTACAAATGATGAAAGAATATTGTCAAAATCTTCCTATTAATTATAGTCCTTATCTTACATTTGGAGTGTTTTTCCCCCAATCCACCCTATTATTTTTTAAATATATTTTTATGACAGAACTTGTAAACTTAGAAGACAATCATGCACATGTGCAGAATTCCAAAACAACACCCCTCTATCAACACACCACACCGTGGTGGAACATTTGTTACAGATTATGAGATAATATCATCCGATTATTACCAGGTCCACAGCGTACATTTGGCACACATTTTTCCATACTCCCCCATTATCAACACAGTACCTCTTTGGCAGTAGATGCAAGAATATTACATTATTACTGTTAACCACAGTCCATAGGTCACTCCAGTTGTATTTTTCCCATGCTTCTCCACATTCCCACCACCCTGCAATAGTGATGTACATCTGTTCTAGTTCACAAAGGACACTCTTGCGTCTATACCGTCAATCACAATTCTCATCCACCTCTGGGTTTACTGTACTGTTCAGTCCCTAGATTATTCTCTAGCTTTCTGTCAATTGGCATTTACATCCCTAGACTACCATTTTTTTTCAGCCACAGTTATAAACCAGCTGTTTTTCACTATAATGTGCTACCATCAACTCTGTACATTTCTACATTTTTACAGTAAAGCTAATGAAAACTTCTACATACATTAAATATCAGTAGTCCATCTCAGTCTTCCTCTTACCTCCTTTCAGAATCCACCACCTACCACCAGGTCTTGAAGATATTCTCCTACATTTTCTTCTAGAAGCTTTATAGTTCTTGCTTTTATATTTAGGTTTTTGATTCATTTTGAGTTAATTTTTGTATAAGATGTGAGGTAAGGGTCCTTTTTCCTTCTTTTGCTATGGATATCAAGTTTCCTCAGCATCATCTGTTGAAAGGACTGTTCTGCCCAAGCTGGGTGGGTTTGACAGGCAAGTCAAAAATCAATTGACCATAGATGAGAAGATCTGTTTTTTAACCATCAATTTGGTTCCATTGGTCTGTCTTTATGCCAGTATCATGCTATTTTCACCATGAGAGTCTTCCAACTTCGCTTTTTCTTTTAAGATGTTTCTGGCTATTCAGGACCCCTTACCCTTCCAAATAAATTTGATAATCATATTTTCCATTTACTTAAAAAATGCTGGTGGAATTTTTATCAGGATTGCATTGAATCTGCAAATTAATTTGAGTAGAATTGATATCTTAATGATATTTAGTCTTCCAATCCATGAGCATGGAATGTTCTTCCAATTACTAGGTCTTTGTAAAATTTCTTTTAACAGTGAGCTGTAGTTTTCTGAATACTAGTGCATTACATTGTTGGTTAAATTTGTTGCTGAATATTTGGGTTTTATCTGTCATATTTTATTTTCACCACTCTTTTGATACTTTTAGTTACTTTTATTGATACAATCTTCATTTCTAGACTCTCTTCCAGGCTTTTTTCTGCTGTGTTTTCCTTTCAGGCTGTAGCATGCGCTTTAGTATTTCCTGCAAAACGGGTCTCTTGGTTACAAACTCTCTCAGTTTCTGTTTATCTCTGAATATTCTCAACTTGTCCTCAGTTTTGAAAGACAGTCTTGCCAGATATAACATTCTTGGCTGGAAGTTTTTCTCTTGCAGTATCTTAAATATATTATACCACTGTCTTCTTGCCTCTATGGTTTCTGGTGAGAAATCAGCACTTAATTTTATTGGGTATCTCTTATATGTTATGCATTGCTTTTCTTTTGCCGCTCCCAGAATTCTCTCTTTGTCTTTGGCATTTGACATTGTAATTAGTATGTGTCTTGGAGTTGGTCTATTTGGATTTTTTCAGATGGGAGTACATCGTGCTTCTTGGACATGGATATCTATGTCCTTCTATAGGATTAGGAAATTTTGTACCATTATTTCTTCAAATATTCCATCTGCCCCTTTTCCCATCTCTTCTCCTTCTGGGATACCCATGACACGTATGTTTGCATGTCTCTTGCTGTTGTTTAGCTCCCTGAGACCTTGTTCAAGTTTTTCCAGTGTTTTCTTCATCTTTTCTTTTGTATGTTCACTTTCAGAGGCCATTTCTTCACGCTCACCAATCCTTTCTTCTGCCTCCTCAAATTTGCTATTATATGATTCCAGTGTATTTTTAATTTTATTTATTGCACCTTTCATTCCCATAATATCTGCTATTTTTCTATGTATGCTTTCAAATTCTTCTTTGTGCTCATCCAATGTTTTCTTAATATCCTTAATTTCTTTAGCTATCACATTAAATTGATAAGGAGATTTGTTTGAACATCTATGATTAGTTGTCTCAACTCCTTTATGTCATCTGGAAGCTTACCCTGTTCCTATAACTGGGCCATATCTTCCTGTTTCTTGGTGTGATTATAATTTTTTTGTTGGTGTCTTGGCACCTGGCTTACTAGAGTATTTATTCTGGGTGCAGTTTTTCTCTTTAGTTTAGGGCTTCCTGCCCTTTCTCCCTTGCTGGTTTTGTAGAAGGAGCCAAGGATGCAGTTGGTGCTATAATCTGTGGAGGCTCAAGCTGCCCTCATTGCCCCAAGGACCAGTGAAGCTTCTCCCCATTTTTTCCTTTGCCAGGGCTAGGAACAGAGCCGCAGTTATGTGGAATAATCCAACTTATGCAGGCCTAGACTGTAGTTGCCCATAGAGACTGATGAAGCTTCATGCTTCTTTTTCCCCTGCCTGGGGCAGGGATGGAGCTGCAGGTGTGGGCAGCAATCTATGCAGTGCAGGTCCAAGATGACCGCAGTTGCCCCAGTAGACTTCTGATTATTCCGTCTGTGCCTGCTAAATGTACCTGAAGTTACCTGGATAGCTGATGCAGGGTCCTCCAGCTTCCTCCCTTCTAGAGGTGGAACTTAAGCCTAGGCTAGGGTTGCGGGCCAATCTGGGTGAAAGAAACTGGTCTCTACCCACTGTGATTTTCAGTCAACCCGGCTTCACCTCGTGCTGGGGATGGATTTAAAATGGCAGCTACCATCCTCTTTCTGACTTGTACAGGCTCAAACTTTAGCTGTTCTTAGGGTTATACTTTAGCCAGCCTAATTTACTAATCAGTAGCTGAAATTGGTGGCCAACCATCTCTTCCTCCTCTGTTTTTGGGAAATGGAGCTTCCAATTCCTGCTACAGCATAACTCCTGGGGTGGCTTGCGCTGCCAAAGTAGGATGATCACCAGCCTCCACAGCGTGGCCTATAATTTCCCGGAGAGGCTGGTGCAGCTCTGCCTAGCTTCCTCCCTGTCTGAGGTGGGCCTGGGATTTAGGCTAGAGCGGCAATCTGATCTAGATGGAAAGAAGAGAGTCCCTACCAGCACTGTGATTTTCAGTCAGCCCCGCTTCCCCTAATGTCAGGTGCGGAGTTAAGATAACGGCTACCTGCCTCTTTCTGACTTGGACAGGTTCAAACTTTAGCTGTTCTTAGGATTATATTTTAGCCCAGTGAGTTTACTAATCAGTAGCTGAAGTTGGTGCCTGCCCAACTGCCTCTTTGTCCCCTATTTTTGGGAAGTGGAGCTTACAATTCCAGCCGTGGGACAGCACCCGAGGTGGCTTAAGCCTCCAGTGGAGGATGGGCACTGTCCTCCTTGGCGTGGAGTGCTCTACTTACGAATCTTTTCTGCAGATGGGGAGTCTCCTCCTTCCATTCTTTCAAGCATGTTGCAGGATGCACTTCTGATTCCCCAGAGCCCCCAAACAAGTGGTCTAGATATCTCTGGCTGATCACCAACTGCCCTGTAGCTGGAGCTGATTCTAGGAGCTCTTTACTCTGCTGCCATCTTCCTGGTTGTCTGTTTTTCATTTATTTTTAATTTTTAAAGGTGCTTTAAGAATGGCCTCATAGATATTAAAAGACACTTCTGTTGTGAAACTGAAAATGCTTAGTGGAAGTTAAGAGAAGCTGATTTTGTCTCAAAAGCAAAAGGAGTTTAGATCAGCTTTACCCATGCAAGGACTTTTCATCTCTTGGAGCTATCAAAAAATTAAATGAGCTTGTGACTGTGAGACCCCTATTAATGGGAGAGACTTGATGATCATTTGGCAGAAATGTTGAGAGAGAGATTGGGGAAGTTAGCCTAAACAGTTTCTTCTAAGATTGTGTGAAATATGAGAAAACTGACCTTTAGCTCTTTAGAATATAAAAGGTATTATATTTCAACATTATATAAAATTATATAAAATTATTGAGTTAAGAAATTTTATGATTTACACAGGATTTACCTTGCATATTTCTAGTAAAATACCTTGCGTCCTTAGATCTTTATTTGGTTTCTTTTGCTGTCTTTATCTTTTTCTTATTACATCAGATAGCATATTCTTTCTTCAGTTTTGCAGGTGGAACCTATATCAACTCACTAAGTTCTATACTGAATTTCTTTATCACATCTCTGGCATCTGCTTATTTAATTTAGTTTCCTCTGCTGCTGCTATTCCCCCTCTTTCTCTCCTTGCTCCAGTCTATTCTTACATTTTGACTTAGGCTGGACAGACTGCAGTATCTTTTTTTTTTTTAAAGGTTTTATTTATTTATTCATTTACCGCCCCCCTTGCTGCTTGTGCTTGCTGTGTCCATTTGCTGTGCTTTTTTTTTTTTTTTTCTGTGTCTGCTTGTCTCCCCTTGCTGGGTCATCCTGCTGCGTCAGCTTACTGCGCCGCGTGGGCCGGCTTGCCTTCACCAGGAGGCCCCAGGAACCGAACCCGGGGCCTCCCACATGGTAAACGGGAGCCCCACTGATTGAGCCACATCCGCTTCCCTAGTATCTTTTGAACTACTTTCTTTTTTACATTCTCATTGATTTATTCAAGCCTTTATGATTTCTCTCCAGGCAATAGTGTCTTCTAGCTCCTCTGAAACTCTTTCTTCTTGCCAGGTTAATTTTTCTAAACTGAAGACAGCTTATATTATTCCTATAGTTCAAGTGCTTTCAAGTTGCCTTTGAGACAGAATGTAAAAAATGATTATGACATATTTGGTCCTCCATTGTCCAGCCTCAGTGTAACAGTCTGATGTCATTTTCTGCCATTTTCTCCACATATACTTGATAGTCCAGGTATTACAAATTATTTACAGTTCCCTGAACATACCCAGTTCTTTGTTACTGCAGTGCCTTGGCACATGCTGTTTCCTCTGCCCTTTCTTACCCTGGATGGATCTGCGATCCTGTTTGTCTTTCAACAGTTCACAAGTTATCTCCTCCAGGAAACTTTTCCTTCTGTGTTTTCCTATTATCTTATGTGTGCATTAGAGTCCTCTTCTCGGCACTTTACCTGCAATTCTTTCAGAGGAGATTTCCCTTTGTGTTGTAGTTTTTAATATTCTCATCTGCTTCTCACTAGGCTCTGCATTTTATCTTTGTGTCCTTCACAACTGCTAATAGATAATGCAGTATATAGTAACTGTGAAATGAACATTCATTCCCTGTTCCATAAATATATGAAATTTTCGCTTATCTGGAAATTTGTTTTGTTCGAATCTCAGTTTTCCATCATGTGCCTATGAATCTTGAAGTAGATAAAGATTTCTAAGCAGCTGAAGTGGTTGCCATAAAACCCATGCATAAAAGCATACACACTAAATTCTATTAGAGAATCTATTACACCCTCTATCATAGCCCTTCACATCTTACTTTACATAGAATTCCAACAAATGGAGTCTACCTTAGATTAGAAGCAACATATTATGTTGAAGGTTGGGGAATGAAGGAAAGGTTATGTTGACA
Source organism: Tolypeutes matacus (assembly GCA_026826555.1). Classification (NCBI taxonomy): domain Eukaryota; kingdom Metazoa; phylum Chordata; class Mammalia; order Cingulata; family Chlamyphoridae; genus Tolypeutes; species Tolypeutes matacus. The sequence goes on along the minus strand of JAKSZT010053791.1, from coordinate 28,822,547 downwards.
AATAAAGGGATGTTAACAAGACCAAAAGCTGATATATTGATAGTCTTAAATAAGAGAATCTATAGGAAAAAGAAAATAACTATAAAAAATATAGAACTCTTTTTTAAAAATTTAAATCAAAGATTTGTAGTCATCTAATATAGAAACAAATTTAGATATCTCAATAGTCTTTGATAGTATGATATTATATAACTGATGTTTTCCATATTATATCTGTCATCATGAAGAGATAAATTTCTATTCCATATATTATGTTTGTAATACAATATTATTGCTTCAAGGTGTGAGTTGGTGAACTCTCAAAGAGGTTGAATAACTCAGTGCCCTACAGTGATAAATAAATGAGATCTTGCTGATTTTCTTTCTAAAAGCTGCAGTGTACTGGTGCTTTGCTTCCAATCATTAATTTCTCTTTAGTTATACTCATATTACTAATAATGTCATTAAGTGATCTTCTTGTGGAGTATTTTTCTATAATTTCTTTTTTTGTATGTCAGATTTGGAAAATAATAAAATGACCCCTTTCTATTAGCTCTTACTGTTTTTCTTTATTTCTTAGTCTGAAATTGCTTGTGAATATTACTCGTAAGTAGCCTCATACTGAGACTGGCTGAATCCTCATATCTCTAATTCTGATACCTTTATGTATTGACTCCCTTCGAAATTTTTCAAACTTTTCTTTAACTAGATTGGTGGGAAGGATAAAAAGGGGAGATTAATTTTCTATTTATGAGGTTGAGATATTGAGATGTGACAGATATCGTGTATAGTAAAATGACTACAGGGTTTAGAGCTATTAGTTTTCTTGCTGTGACTCACTTGAGACATGTTTCTTATGTCTCTGTGTGATTAACCCCGCCTTTTTTTCAGAGGCCGGGAAGGTTGGACTGATGGTGCCAAAGGGTAGAGAGGGATTGATTAATCTGTGAAATTGCCTTTTATCTGCGAGTCTAGGTTCTCATTAGTACTATTGACCAAAAGGATAAATGTTTGTAAATAAGGATTTTTTGTTTTTAATTAGTCTCTCTAGGGATGAGAGACTTATTTTTGAAGAGTGGAATTTTAAGGAAGCCTGACAACTTCATTTTCCATGTGACTTAAATATTTTGGCAGCTGAATAAATTTTCACAACTAGAAGTTTGAGCCAGACTTTCCAGTGGCTAAACTGCTTTTTGGGAGTTAGATACATGGGTAACCTGTGTATTTGTTTTCAGGTTACAACAATTCCCTTGAGTGTGCTGCTTATGGGACTCCTATGCTCCTTCTTTCCTAATAGTTCAAAAGGCTCTCACAGAGGTTATTCTTTCATCATGTACATTATAAAGATCTTCACTACTCCATCACATATTTATGTTTTTTAATCAGGTCAACTGATGTCTACCACAGGCATAGGGCTGCATAAGGCTTAATTATCTTTGCAAGAAAGAATTTTCCTCCTCTTCTATACCACCGCAAAAATATAATGCTATTGTATTACCACTGTTGTACAACTGAGAAGGAGAGATTGATTGCTTTGCCCAAGGTCCTGTAGGAAAATAGGCAAGTAGTCAAAGTGAACAGACTATGGAAATCATCCAGTTCAGCTCTCTACACTGCAATGTAACACTCTTGACAGGACGTTGTGCTCCTACCAGATTCTTCTTGTAATATGAGGGAGGCAACCTTGTTGTCGTTCTCGTTGTTGGAAAGTTTTCCTTTGTTGGGTTGTCATTTGCTTCCCTATAACTTCTATCTATTAATTCTTTTACTTCCTTCTTGTAAGACCAGGTTTGTACCTACTTCTATATGACTAGTCTTCAAATATTTGAAGACAGCTTATAAGCTTTCTCTTAGTCTTCTCATCTCAAGGCTAAGTAGTCCATTCATCCCTTTCAGCTGTTACTTAAATCACTTGGTTTTCAGATTTCTCTGACTGCCATTCTCTGGAAATACTCTCAATATCCAATCACCTTTTTAACTGCAAATGGCTTAAAAATGATACTTTAGAAATGGCCTGATTAGCCAAATGCCTGGTACTACTGTTTTTTCCTACTTCTCCTATCATGATCCAAAAGGAGATCTGTGCTATTTATGTTACTTTTTTGACATTTCTAAAAAGGTACTGAGTCCTTGTCATTGGATATGTTAAGCAGATACATGTATGTCAGGGATGTTATAGATTAAAAAAATAGAAGTACATTGGAAGGGTGATCACCTTACAAAAATAAATAAAAAAGACTAGAAGTTTTAAAAACACCCTTATGAAATACCAATATAGGGCATATTATGGTGCATAATATTGGGAATAATACTTGAGTGAATTTTCTCTTAAAAGAGTACCTAGGTGTTTTTGTTCTTTGACCAATCACTGGATAAACTTGGAAGAGTAATTTGAATCTGCTAAAGACTATCTTACATCAAAAACTTTTAATTCACAAAAAATTCAGCAGCATTTTCCTTCAGGTCCACATGATAGCATGTTAATTTTCTCCATGTTTGCCCACATTATTTATTCTTTACAAATCAATATTTGGGAAAATACAACTAGGTTAGAAACTGTTTAAAAACCCTTACTCAGTATTCTTATTAGCCTTCTTTTGCCAATTACCCTCTGATTTTACTAGGATAATGTTAATTGTACTTTGTTAGATGCTCTTAGCTATTTATGAGTACTTTTTTTGTAAATGGAATATTGTTTACTCTTAATCTAAAAATCAAAGTTTTGAACTGTATATTGACCATACTATAAATTTGGGACTGTGCTGCTGATAGATTTTGCCATATTAAGGCAATGAGTGTTTTTGTTATGTCTATTTTAGGATAACTACTGCTTTGGTGATTATGTTGATGACCTCCCATTGTAGTCTGTGGAGTCTTATTTGCTTTTTTCTATGAGGTAGTTTTTTAAAAATATGTGGGTGTTGTGAGATATTTAGTCCGGTAATATGTTGTCTATAATATAAGAATATTCAATGAGAATATTCTTGTATTTACAAGGAAAGGATGCTGAAAAAAAAACAGAATCTCTTAAGTAAATTGTGGTCTGTAATAGTTTCACCCTTGGGCAAGGGAGGCTCCTTGAAACTTCCATGACTGTTAATCTTGAGGGAAAGCATGCATGTTCTTATTAGAATGAAGCCTCTAGCCATTTTATCAAGCCAAGGCTAGAAAAGTAGTATCAATTTACATCCTATTTTGCTCACTAATCAAAATGAAGATGGTAGGAATAGATCAATTGTCTGTTGGGTCTGTTGAAATGTAAATGCAAGGTGTGAGTCATAAATATTTCCCCTTCTTTGGTTTTACCAATTTTCTCCCCAAAGTCGTTCATCAGGGAATATACAGTAAGAAGTTGAATTTGCTTGGATCACTTAACTTGTTTTGGAGAAAGGGTGATAAAGGCTTCCAGCTGGAGCTGTCAGTTTTTTCTGTAGCAAACGCCTGTCTTCAGCCTTTCTGAGGAAAACCTGATGCACTCCTTCATTCTTTTGCTTTGGTTAAACATACTATCCTGGATTTTGTAGGTTCCCAGGCTGTAAGGCAGCCTGCGTGGTCTGGTTAGTACACAAAGCTCTGGGGCAGGGAGACGGATCTCTGGCCCTGGCTTTTCCACTGGTCGCTGGATGACCTTGGGCAAGTGAGTCACCTTTCTCTATTTTCTTTCCTACTTTATGAATTTACTTTCTTTTTTATCCCTAGTCTTAAAAATAGTTTGCTATAATTAAAGAAAGGTTAAATAAGAGGTTCTTATATGAGTTAACACCTAATCTAGATATGTTAGTTAATGCAGAGTGATTTTTCAGATTATTAGAGTAAATTAAAGTACCCCAAATGGGTTCAGTATGTATTCCAGATTGTCCATGTTAAATAAAAGCTGTAAGTCTGGGACAATTTACATAAATAATTTCAATCTCTTTTGGGAAAAAAACAATGTACTTATTTATGTTGTTCAAGTAAATTGTATCATAACATTAGAGAAATCCAAGGGACACTAAAGAATTGTTTAGTTACTTAAACTCTTAAAGTCCTTTCAGGTAGTCTAGGTGATTCCTGTGGACCCTCCAAAATGATCTAGTTAACCAAAATTTTATTTGCATCAGTATTATTTCATCTCTTTAAGGCTCTCACATTCTAATATAATTCTGTGTTGCAAAAAAATAGTGGGTGAATTATGCTCATCCTGGAAAAGCATTTGGGTTCCAATTTACATACATTTCATTTCAGCTTTTGTATCCCAGAAATTTCTTTGCCTTTAAAATCCTATTAGCTCATTAACACTCCAGTTCTTATTTTTGTGTGCCCTGTAAGACTTCAGTTACCTGAGCTGAATACTGAAGTTAATAATGCAGTCTGCTCTTAGTTGTATGACCATAAAACTCCGTAAAGGGAATTCTAGGGTTAGGAATCTAAAACTGTTGTTCTTGAGGTAACAGTGTGACCTTGATTATTTGATGTGAGGTTTTGAAAATTTTAAAGCTCTCTACTAATAGTAGAAGTGTTATCTAATAAGAGTAAGTCTGTGACTCATTGTAGTTCCCTTGCTTTTTATTCCTGTGAGCCACAGAAAGAACCCACTGTGAGGGGTTTGGAAATATTCTCTCTTATGATTGTGGGATGACAGAATGGTTACTTTTTCCAACCGCCATAAGTAGTGATTAGGCCCTTAGGAATGACTTTGGGGTACTTTCTGAGCAAACAGCAACAGCCTTCCAAATAACTTATAATAAATAAAGTATGTAAGATATTTTTCCTCAGCCAGATGCAATAGTAGAGAAATAAATTTTAAAGAGACCTCCTTTAGGAAAATTTGGGAAATGCCTAGATGGACTAAGGAGGCTGTTAGACATAAGCATACTCTTTTCCCGCTTCCAGGAGAGAATACATGATGGTTCTTTTAACTTTTGTTTTTATGATTTCTTAGAAAATGCATTGATAAAACCTGAAAACTTAAGGATTTTTGTTCATAGATCAATGAACCTCATTTGAGCTGTTATTGAATCTTTTTTTCCATTATTCAAAAAATGTTTAAGCAGATAGTGGTACTTTCATTCATTTTTCTTGAATGTTTATTAACTGATCTAATTTTTCTAAATTAAATTGTATTTTACATACAGTAGGGAGAAATCAGATTCTTGGGGGGATTCTAAAGATGGCAGTCTACACCTGTGCCCCCATGAGCTTGTCTCAACCACCTAAAATAGGACTTTCAGGGTTTTCAAGAGGTGGAACAGTCCTGAAATGGTATTTTCTTTACATGTATAGGGCTGTTGTCTCGATTTTCCTTATTAAGATAGGCTTGGAGGGATGAGGGGAGCTTTATATCTGCCATAGTTAGCTCTTAGTGCTGCCACTGCTCTTTAAACAAGACCTGAGCCAGAAAAGTCATGTGTGCAAAGATCAGAGTTGTACTTATGACTCAGTCTGTGGGCTCTAAGTCTTTAGGACTTTGTTCTCCTCTCTGCAGGATGGAAGTTAAAGAAATAGCAGTGGAGAGGTTTAGTGTAAGGACTTCAGTGTTGCCAGAGAGAGCTAGGCTTGAGAGCCTGAGACTGCCTCAGAAAGCCTGGCACCTGTCCAATGGCAAAACTAGTATAAAACACTAGAGAAGACATTCTGCCAAACTAGGGCACACTAAGGGCCTTCTCAGTAAAATTATGTATCCAATTTGTTTGTTCAACATATATTCATTGAGTACCTTCTGGGTGTTCTAGAAATGGAGGACATAGCAAACAGAACAGAAAACATCTTGCTTTCTCGGAGCTTAGATTCTACTGGGGGATACAATCAATAATCAAATTATTAATATATATTTAGGTCAGGTCACCATAAATTTTATGAATTGAAAATGAAGAAGTTTAAAAGGATAGTGAAGTAGAGGGAGGTGCGTTGTCAGATGGTTGATCTGGGATTACTACTCTCAGGTGGTGCCTTTTGAGCAGATATTTGAATTAAGTGAAGGAGGAAACTATGTAAATATCTAGGGAAAGAGTAGGTAGTATTGATAGCAAGTACAAAGGGCCTGAGGCAGCAACATGTTTGGCCTTTTGGAGGAACAGCAGTAAGAATGATATGGCTGTAGTAGAGTGAGTAAGGGTTGTAAGAGACGAGGTTGGAGAAGTAACCAGTGGCCTGATCAGGCACAAAATAGGGATGCTCGCTCTAATTATTATTAACCAGCACTAATCTGGAGGTTCTAAATAATTACAAGAGACTAGAAAATAAAAAGTTGTTATAAATATGGAAAGGAAAAAAACACCATTATTTGTATTTTAGAGGACATGATTGAATACTTGTGAAACCCAGAATACTAAATAAAGAATATTAAAATTAATAAGAAAATTGAGAAACGATGCTTGATACAAGTCAATATTAAAAAAAACCCAACAATAGCTTTTCCCTATACTAGCAATAACTAGCGAAACATAGAAAATAATTTTAAAAATCTTATTTATAACAGCTACAAATAAACTATAAAATACTTCAGGATACATTTTACAAGAAAAAACCAAGAAAAAAATGAAGAAAAGAAAAAAATCTCATGAAAGGCCTTAAAACGAGGACTTGAACGTACTGTGCTTTTCAATGGCAAGGCAATATCATGTAAACACCATTTAATACAATCCCAATTTGAATCTCAATGGAGTTTTTTAGTTTTTTTTAACTGCCTAAAAATATGTGAAAACTTTATATAGAAGAATAAATACCCAAAAATAGCTCAGAAAGAAGACTGACAGGGATTTTTCATTAGATGAAATTAAAACCTATTGCAATGCTATGGAATCCATCTTATAGCTAGGAACTGACATATAGATCAAGGACTGGCAACTTTTTCTGTAAAGGGCCAGATAGTAAATATTTTCAGCTTTGTGCACCATATGGTCTGTCTCAACTGCTCATCTCTGCCATTATAGTGTGGAAGCAGCCATAGATAATATTCAAATGGGAGGGACTGACTGGATTTAAGACTGTGCTTTGCCAACTCATGAAATAGATCATGATACTTCAGGAAGTAAAAAATAAAACAACATATTTTCTGGTTCTCAGCACAAGGGCTTATCCATAGCATGCAAATATCACTGCATTTCAAAGGCATATTTTGCCTTTGGTAGTTATAATATTGTTAACATATGAAGGTGATTTACCATCACATCAACCACAGAGATTTCACATCATAATGGTGACTGGCTAGTTTTTTTTGAGCTGTAATCAGAAAAGTAGGCATTCCTCACAACTAATAAACTAATTGTGTTTCTGTAGTAGATGTGTTTTATAGATCTAGAGGTTTATTAGTATTTTTTCCAAAGGTCTAGTCTTTCATCAGAGAATTTATATGGAGCTCTTTTAAATAAATTCCGTTTCTCTATCGTAATACACATGTATTTATGTTCTCTCTGTAACATATATACATACACTCTTAATTTATTGCAAGCACATTTTTAAAAGCACAGCAGAGCTGTGGGGGCATCAAGTAGGGGGCTGGGCCGCCCAGAGGAGCTGCTGCCTGCCCTTTTTACAGACTGCCTTCCTTTTCAGCCCTGGAAGGAAAAGAAAGGAGGGATGTGAAGAGCTGCGGGAGTTGGAATCTCTGCCGAGAGCCGAAGACAAGTGGGTCCCCCGTGCAGGCCCCCCAACCCAGTTCTGCCCAGCCTGTGTGCAGGCTGGTCTTCCTGCCCAGCCATCCTGGGCCTGCAGGGTTTGGATAGAACAGGACTCCATCATCACCCAGGTGGAGGGGAAGATGCCCTGCTGTTCACCATGCAAGCCATGGAATCCAAGTCTTCTCCTATAAAGCCTTGTGGATGTAATATCTTCACAGTCCTTTTCTGCTCTTTTTCCACCCAGCATGTTGGCCAGTCAAGCTCTTCCAACTGGGTTGCCACATGCAAGGAGGAAGCCAACACTATTGCTAAGTTGAATCTGCTCCAGTGTCTCCAGTACCAGTTTTATCAGCTCCCAGTGATCTGCCTGTTCCCAGAGGTTTCAGAAAAAGATCTCGGAAGGATCTGCATGGTCATTGACCTTCCCCATAACTCCTGACTTCATAGTGCCTGTAGAGATTGAAGGGACCACTCACCAAGTGTATGTTTGAAAGAGGCCATATGTGGATAAATTCCTGAGAAGATTGGGGGAACTCTTTGAATATGTCTTTTTCTCTGCTGACCCTGTGATGAATCTCTTGGACCAGTGTGGGGTGTTCTGAGCCTGCTCATGAGTCCTATGTGTTCCACCAGGGCTGCTATGTCATCAAAGATAGAATTTATTTTATATTTTCATTTAATATTCTTTCTACTGACTTTTAAAAATTCTTTCTTCCCCTCTCCTCAACCCCCTCCCCCAATATATCCAATGGTTAGAGCAAAATGTATATATTTTCTATTTTCAAATACCAAGGGATTTTGGATTTCTTGGACATCGTTTCTGTTTTGACACCATCTTTGCACTTAACTAGTTAACAGAGCAATGCCTGAAATGTCCTAATTCTAATCACAAATCAAAATTCCATTCCATTTCATATTCAGAGGCTCAGATTTCCATCTTAATCCATTTTTCAACGTGGCTCATAATGTTTATTACCCTCCTGTCTCCAGGACAATAGCCTTTCTCAAATAATTTAGTGTAACTTTTGCAAAATGCTTTCTGTAAAACATAACGCTGAAACCTATTTGAAAAATTCCCACCTGGGAATGAAAATGTGACCTTCATTTAAACATTTATATTCTTTTATATATCTTGGAGAAGGCCATTATTGCTCTTACCTGCCTCCGGATTCTTCTGTCTGGATGGTGGTTTTTAACTGTTTATCAGAATGAAGTGCTTCTTATTACTTTGAACTGTATTCATCTTAATTAGGCTTTCCTGGCTTAGAGGGATTGTTTAAACTTTCTTTAGGTAAAGGCCATGTCTGTTGCGAGTTCTTAATCTCTGCATTTTATCCACTTTGCTTGTCAAATGCCCAGTAAAATAGAGTACTACTGTATGGTCTCAATTAGTTAGATCTCCTTCTCTTTCATAATGTACATTTTACCATCAGGTTTTATTAAGAGATCTCTAAAAGGAGCAGTGCCTCTTTATTTCCTGCAATTCCATACTCCATAAACCAAACAGAACATAAATAAAAACAATTGTATAGAAGATATAGTGTCAGTCACCACAACCTGGGGACCTATTATTCCAGGAAGAGACTGAGAAAATAGTTTAAAAAGAACAATGTGACTATTTAATTGGCTATTGCTACATGGGGACTTAACTTTTTGATGGCTTTGATCATAAGCTCATAGATAGAATCAGAATGTTTGTGTGCCTCACCTGGAGGAGCTAGAGTTTAAATCTGTATGTAAATTATGAGGGGTGGTGTTGTGGTAGATTGAAACTATATGTACCCCAGAAAAAACATGTTCTTAAATTTAATCCATTCCTGTAGGCATGAATCCATTCTAAATAGGACCTTTTGATGAGGCTGTTTCAGTTAAGGCGTGACACACTCAAGATGGGTGTTAATCCTTTTGCTGGAGTCCTTTATAAGACAGTGAAATTCACACAAAGAAAAAGAAAGCCACAGGAAGCAAGAAGCTGAAACAGAACCTGGAAGAGAAGGAAGAGACCAGGAGAAGCTGCCATGTACCTTGCCATGTGCCACAGGAACCAAGGATCACCAGTCCAGATGTTACAGTCTTTCATGGAGAAAGCATCACCTTGATAGTGCCTTGATTTGGACATTTTCCGGGCCTGAAAACCATCAGTGAAAAAATTCCCATTGTTTAAGCCAACCCATTTCATGATATTTGCTTAAGTTTAGGAAACTAAAACAGAGTTGAAGGGTTTTTGTTGTTGTTTAATTAGAGAAGTTTTAGGTTTACAGAAAAGTCATGCATAAAATACATAAAATATAGAGTTTCCATATACCATCCTATTATTTACACCTTTTATTAGTGTGCTATATTTGTTATAATTCATGAAAGAACATTTTTATAATTGCAGTCTTAACTATAATTGTGCAATTATCTATAGTCCATCATTTACAATAGGGTTCACTATTTGGGTTGTACATTCCTATGTTGTTTTCTAAAATTTTTATTCTAGTAACATATATACAACCTATAATTTCCCCTTTTAACTACATTCACTTATGTAATTCAGTGCTATTAATTACATTCACAATGTTGTGCTATCATTACCATCCATTATAAAAACTTTACAGTCAACTCATACAGAAACTCTGTACAACTCAAGCATTAACTTCCTATTCTCTACCCCCAGCCCAGCCCCTGGTAAGCTATACTTCAGGTTCTGACTCTATATGAGTTTGCTTATTTTAATTATTTCATATCAGTGAGATTGTACAATATTTGTCCTCTTGTGTCTGGCTTATTTTACTTAACATGATATCTTCAAGGGTCATCCATGTTGTTGCATGTATCAGACCTTCACTCCTTTTATGGCTAAATAATATTGTATTTTGTATATACCATATTTTATTTATCCATTCACTGGTTGATGGAAACTTGGGTTGCTACCATCTTTTGGCAATTGTGAATAATGCCACTATGAACATCAGTGTGCAAATATCTGAGCCTCTACTTTCAATTCATTTGAGTATATATCTAGATGTGGGAATGCTGGTTGTCCTAGTTTGCTAAAAGCTGCTGGGATCAGTATACCAGAAATGAGTTGGCTTTTTAAATGGGAATTCATTAGGATAAAAGCTTAAATCAAGGCATCATCAAAGATGCTGTCTCATCACAGGCCACTTGCTGGTGATCCTGGACTTCTGCCACGTGGCAAGACACAGTGGCAGTTCTGCTGGCCTGGGTCTCTGCCTCCTCCTCCAGGCTTACTTCTTCCCTGAGCTCAGTTGTGGGTCATCAGGCGTATGGCTCATCTCTTCCCTCTCCTCCAGGCCTCATCTTTTCCAGCCTCTCAGGGGCCTCTTTACATGCTTCTGTGCTCCATTGAGTCCACCCTCTGCCCTTCAGGACCTTTGTCTCTGTCTCTCAGCCTCTCAGGGCTTCTCTGTCTCAGCCGCCTTTTTCTCTGTGTGTCTCTGTATGTTTCATCCGTTTATAAAGGACTCCAGCAAGAGGAACAAGACATATCCTGGGTCACACCTCACTGAAATAATCCAATCCAAGGCCTCCAGCTAAATACAGTCCAGTCAAAGGGTCCCACAACCACAGGACTGGATTAACTCCAAGTACATAACCTCTTCTGTTATCCACAAAAACATCAAACTGTCACATTGGTCATATGGTAATTCTGTACTTAACTTTTTGAGAAACTATTAAACTGTCTTCCACAGCAGATGAAACATTGTATGTTCTTCTTGAAGTCCTTTGTTCACAAAAGTGTTTAAGTATGAGGAGCTCCCATTTATCCATGGTTTCTTTTGTTGCTCCTGCAACAAAAGGTTTAAGAATCCACCACCTAGCACCAGGTCTTGAAGATGTTTCCCTACATTTTCTTCTAGGAGTGTTATGATCCCTTTTGAGTTAATTTTTGTGTAAGATGTGAGATAGGTATCCTCTTTGTTTCTTTTGGATATGGCCATCCAGTTCTCCCAAAACCATTTGTTGAATAGACTATTCTGCCCTAGTTGGATGTGCTTGACAGTCTTCTCAAAAATCACTTGAGCAGAGATGTGAGGGTCTGTTTCTGAACAATCAGTTTGGTTCCATTGTTCTGTGTGTCCATCTTTATGCCAGTACTATACTGTTTTTCACCATTGTAGCTAGGTACTATGATTTAAAGTGTGGACTTGAGAGTCCTCCAACTTTGCTCTTCCTTTTTAAGATGTTTCTGTCTATTTGGGGCCCCTTACCCTTCCAAATAAATTTTATAATCATGTTTTCCATTTATTTAAAAAATGCTGGTGGAATTTTTATTGGGATTGCATTGAATCTGTATATAAATTTGGGTAGAATTGGCATCTTAATGATATTTAGTCTTCCAATACATGAGCATGCAATGTTCTGCCAATTATTTAGGTCTTTTTAAAATTTCTTTTAGCAATGTATTGCAGTTTTCTAAATACAAGCGCTTTACATCTTTGATTATGTTTATTCCTAAATATTTGATTCTTTTAGTCGCTATTGTAAATGGAATTTTTTCCTCTGACTTCTCCCTCAGATTGTGCATTACTAGTGTATGGAAATACCACTGATTTTTATGTATTGATCTTGTATCCTGCCACTGTACTGAAATCGTTTCTTAGCTCTAGCAGATTTGCTGAAGATTTCTCAGGACTTTCTAGGTATAGTATTATATCATCTGCAAATAGTGAAAGTTTTACTTCTTCCTTTCCGATTTTGATGCTTTTTTTTCTTTTTCTTGCCTGTTTACTCTAGCTAGAAACTCTAGCACTACATTGAACAACAGTGGTAATAGTGGGCATCGTTGTCTTGTTCCTGATCTCAACGGGAAAGCTTTCTGTCAGCATTGAGTATAATGTTAGCTATGGGTTTTTCATATATAGCTTTTATCATGTTGAGAAAGTTTCCTTCAATTCCTATCTTTTGAAGTATTTTGTCAAGAAAGGATGCTATATTTTTGTCAAATGCCTTTTCCATGTTAATCCATAGTTCATTAGATTTTTCTTCTTTGATTTATTAATGTGTTGTATTAGGCTGATTGATTTTCTTGTGTTGAACCACTCTTGCATGCCTGGTATAAAACCCACTTGATCATGATGAATGGTTATTTTAATGTGTTACTGGTTATTTTAATGTGTTCGATTAGCAAGTATTTTGTTGAGGATTTTTGCATCTGTATTCTTTGGGGAAATGGGTCTGTAATTTTCTTTTTTTGTAGTATCTTTATCTGGCTTTGGTATTAGGGTGATATGATTTCTTTTATTTCTCTGGGATCAGTAGTAATGTCCCCATTTTCATTTTTTTTCTGCATTTGCATCATTTTTCTTTGTCAGTCTAGCTAAAGTTGTGTTGATTTTGTTAATCTTCTTAAAGAACCAACTTTTGGTTTTGTTAATGCTCTTTATTGGTTTTTGTTCTTGATTTCATTTATTTCTGCTCTTATCTTTCTTATTTGATTCCTTCTACTAGCTTTGGGAATAGTTTTGCGCTTCTTGTTCTAGTCTCACCAGCTGTGTAGTTAAATCATTGATTTTAACTCTTCTTTTTTAAATGTAAGCATTGAGGGCTATAAATTTTGCTCTCAGCACTGCTTAGGCTTTATCACATAGGTTCTGATATTTTGTGTTCTTGTTTTCATTCTTCTTGAGATATTTTTTTAATTTCTCTTGCAATTTCCTTTTTGACCCACTGGTTAAGAATGTGTTGTTTAATCTCGTTATATTTGTGCATTTTCCCTTTTCTTCCTGTTGGGGATTTTCAGCTTTTTATTCCATTTTGATCAGAGAAAGTGCCTTTTTATAATTTTGATCTTGTTGAATTTATTGAGCTCTGCTTTGTGACCCAACATATACTCTGTCCTGGAGAAAGATCCGTGAGTACTTGAGAAGAATATATATCCTGCTGTTCTGGGGTGCAATGTTCTGTATATGTCCATTAGGTTTAGTCCACTTATCTTATTATTCAAGCTGTCTGTTTCTTTATTGATCCTCTGCCCATAAGTTCTAATCATTGCTGAGAGTGGTATTGAAGTCTCCATCTATTATTTTAGAGACATCTCATTCTCCCTTCAGTTTTGCCTTATGTAATTTGGGTCATCCTGGTTAGGTTCATATACATTTATGAATGTTCTTTGCTCCTGGTGAATTGACCCTTTGTTAATATATAATGTCCTTCCTTGTCCCTAATAACAGTTTTGCTTTTAAAGTCTAATTCATCTGATATAAATATAGCTACTCCAGCATTTTTTGGTTATTGTGTGCATGTAATATCTTTTTCCAGCATTTCAATTTCAATCTATTGGTATCCTTGGTTTCAGGTGATTCTCTTGTAGACAGCATATTGATGGCTCATATTTTGTTTTCCATTCAGCCAGTCTTTGTTTTTTGACTGGGGAGTTTAATCCCTTAACATTCTATGTTGTTACTGTAAAGGCAGTTCTTATTTCGCCCATTTTGACCTTTAAGTTTTATCTGTTATATTTCATTTTCACCTCTCTTTTTACACTTTCAGTTACTTTTACTGATATAATCTTCATCTTTAGCTTCTCGTCCAAGCCTCTCCTTTTTTTTCTCCTTACACCGTAACACTCCCTTTAGTATTTCCTGCAAAGCCAGTATCTGTTAAAAACTCTCTCAGTTTCTGTTTATCTGTGAATATTCTAAACATGCTCTCATTTTTGAAAGGCAGTCTTGTTGGATACAAGATTCTTGGCAGGCAATTCTTCTCTTTTAGTACCTTAAATATATCATACCACTTCCTTCTTGCCTCCATGGTCTCTGATGAGAAATCAGCACTTAATCTTTTTTTTTTTAATTAATATTTTAATTTCTAAAGCAGCTTTAGATTATATAAATGATACCTAGAAAACATAAGTGATTCCCATATGCCCCACTCTCTCCTTCTCCCACACTTTCCCACGTCAACAACATCCGTCATTAGTGTGGTACATTTGTTACAATTGATGAAAACACATTGAAGCACTGTTACTAACTATGGATTACAGTTTACATTATAGTTTACACCCTGTTTTTTAGGTTATGAGAAAATATACAATGGCCTGTATCTCTCACGGCAGTGTCATGCAGGACAAATCCAGTGTCCCAAAAATGCCCCCATATTACACCTATTCTTTCCTGTCTCATCCCTCAGAACCTCTGATGGCCACTGCCTTTATATCAATGATAAGAGTTCTTCCATTGCTAGAATAATAATAAGTCTATAGAAGAACAATAATAAGTCTATTTAGTCCATTGCTCATTCCCCAGTCTTCAGGATTTTGGGATGATGATGCCCACTCTGCTTCTAATTGAGAGGGAGCTTAGATCCTATGGGGTAGATGGATGGACCTATCTTGCTTGCAGTTGCAGACACTCTCTGTTCCTTGTGATGGGTATTATCTATCATCATCTCCTTGTCAGTTGTCCTGGCTGAGTCCAATAAACTGGAGAGTAGGTGTTGCAACTCTGCTGAAATTCAGGGCTCAACCGGCATATGGATGGATCAAAGATTTAAGTCTCTGGAACATATATTTAGCATGTATAGTGCTAATTTATAGTTTCAAATAAAAGGGGCAGAAGAGTCACGTGTAGAACGCCTATATATGAGTCTAACTCTGTTACACTGGGGAGCATAAGTTCCAAAGTAAAGCCCACTGACAGGGTGCCAAATTTCTGAGCTGTCTGCCTTGCTTATCTGGATGTCTCTAGAGCCCTTAGGAACTCTCTATTTGAGGCACTGTTTTCTGTGGCAGTCAATGAGATCCTACTGTGACCTGCATAAGCCTGGCCTCTGGAATGACCTCCTGTCTCACTTTGAAATCTCTTAGCCATAAAAATTCATTTGTATTTACCATTTTATCCTTTTGGTCAAGGTCTTTTAACAGATGAATTGCTAGGTGTCACTTGGTAATAATCCCTTGGTACCAGGGAGGCTCATCCCCAGGAGTCATGTCCTATGCTGTGTTTGGCTTAGAGAGAGGCCACATTTGAGCAACAAGGAGACTTTGAGGAGGTAACTCTTAGACAGTGTATAATACTATGCTAAGTTTCAATTTCACAAGAAAAGGTTCATAAGTACAGTCAATATCAAGGGCCTGGTGTAATGGTCTATCTTCCTTCACTAGACTCTGTCCTTGTACTCAGGGGATTCTTGCTGTCCTCTTAGAGAATGTATCAGAACTCCCCAGGAAGGGAATTCAATATTTTTTCTGTTATTATGTAGACCTCCCCGACCAAGACAATGCCCCATGAACACTTGAACATATTCATATATATTAGAGGCACGCCCCAGGTGAACCCCTTCCCATGCACCCCCCTCCCCATCACTGACACACTGCTTCAGTGTCCCTTGTATATGATGCATACACCAGCCCCCTCCTATCCTATGGGGGTTGTGGGGAGTGGATCCCCAGGCACTCAACAAACCAGTCCATGTGGGCTGAAAGAGTCTGCATTTGCCCTGAGAGGCTGAGGAAGCCCAGGTCCCCTCCTGTTCTACTGGGGTTCAGGGATGGTGCTACAGGTGTCTGAGCAATCCAGTCTTTGTGGACTGAAAGCACCTGCAGTTGCTCAAAGAGGCTGAAGAAACACCAGCCCCCCTCCTATCCTATGGGTGATGGGGGAGTGGGCATGGAATTATAAGTGTCTGAGTATGCAGTCTGTGCTGGCTGAAAGCTCCTGCAGTTGCCCAGAGAGGCTGGTGTAGGTTCCACTGTGGCCTAGAGTAGGCTGCAATCTGATCTGGGTTGAGAGTAGTTGGCCCCTCTGTCATTGTGATTTTCAATCCGCAATACGTCGCCTCCTGCCAGGGGTGGAAGTAAAATTGTGGCTACCAGCCTCTTTCTCACTTAGGCAGCTTCAAACTTTAGCTGTTCTTAGGATTATACTTTAGCTAGCTAGATTTACTAATCAGTAGCTGAAGTCAGTGTCGAACCATCTCTTCCTCCCCCATTTTTGGAAAATGAAGTTTCCAACTCCAGGCACAGAATAGCTCCCAAGGTGCCTTGCACTGTTGTTGCAAGATGGGCACCAGCTTTTGCAGCATGGAGTGCCCTACTCATGAGTCTTCATTGTAGCTGGGCCATCTCCTCCTTCCATTCTTTCAAGTATGTTGCAGGATGCTCTTTTGGTCTCCTGAGCTCCCCAAACATGTGCTTTAGATAGCTCTGTGTGATTACTAACTGTCCTGTAGGATGAGCTGTTCTGGGAGCTCCTTATCCTGTCGCCAATCTTGCCCCCTCTCTCAACAATGCTGTTTTGACCAGCATTGTAGCTTTGCAGTAAGTTTTAAAATCAGGATGTGTGAGTCCTCCAGATCTGTCCTTTTTCAAGATGGTTGTGGCTATCCAGGGCCCCCTATCCTTCCAAATAAATATGATGATTTTCGTTTTTATTTCTACAAAGAATGTTGTTGGGATTTCATTTGGGTTTGTACTGAATCTCTAAATTGCTTGGGTAAAATTGACATCTTAACCATATTTAGTCTTCCGATCCATGAGCATGGAATGAATGTCCTTCCATTTATTTAAGTCTTCTTTTATTTCTTTTAGCAAGGTTTTGTAGTTTCATATATAAAAGTGCTTTACATCCTTGGTTAGATTTATTTCTAGAAATTTGATTCTTTTAGTTGCTATTATAATGGCATTTTTTCCCCTTGATTTCCTCATATTGTTCACTGATATTTTATAGAAACTTTATTGACTTATATCTGTTGATCTTGTATACTGCCTGTCTGATGAATTCGTTTATTAGTTCTAGCAGCTTTGTTGTTGATTTTTTGGGACTTTCTGTATATAGGATCATGCTGTTTGCAAATAGTAAAAGTTATACTTCTTCATTTCCGATTTAGATGCTTTTTTTCCTCTTTCTTGCCTAACTGATCTGGCAAGAAATTCCAGTACATTGTTGAATAACAGTGGTGACAGTGACAGTGGACATCTTGTCTTGTTACAGCTCTTAGAGGGAACACTTTCAATCTTTCACCATTGAATATGATGTTAGCTTTGGGTTTTTCATATATGCTCTTTATCATGCTGAGGAAGATTCCTTCTATTCCTATATTTTCAAAGTGCTTTTATCAAGAAAGATGCTGGATTTTGTCAGATGCCTTTTTTGCATCAGTTGAGATGATCATGACGTTTTTCCTTTTATTCTCTTAATGTGTTATTACATTAATTTATTTTATTATGTTGAACTACCCTTGCATACCTGGGATAAAGCCCACTTGATCATGGTGTATGACTCTTAATGTGCTGTTGAGTTTAATTTGCTAATATTTTGTTGAGAATTTTTGCATCTATTTTCATAAGGCATTGGTCTGTAATTTTCTTTTTTTTTTTGTAGTGTCTTTATCTGACTTTGATATTAGGGTGATGATGGCCTCATAGAATGAGTTACATAGTGTTCTCTCCACTTCAGTTTTTTGTGTTTGAGCAGGACTGATGTTAATTCTTCATGGAATGTTTGATAGAATTCATCTATTAAGCCATCTGGTCCTGGGCTTTTCTGTGTTCATAGGTTTTTGATGATTGATTCAGTCTCTTTACTTGTAATTGAGCTGTTGAGGTCTTCTGTTTCTTCTAGAGTCTTTAAAGGTTGTGTGTTTCTAGGAATTTTTCTCTTATCTTGGTTGACTAATTTGTTAATAAACAGTTGTTAGTTGTTTACAGTGTCCTCTTAGGATAAATCCATCCAAAGTGTACAATCAATGATATTAGGTGTAATCACATATGTGTACATTCATAACTTCAGTCATTCTTAGAGGTCTTTCATTATTCCAATAATAATAATTAAAAAAAAACAAAAAACAAAACTCATCACCTCTCAGTCTCTCTATGCTTCTTTACCATATATAGCTGTTATTCTTTTACCTTTTCCCTGGTATATTTGTTATGTATATTTTGCTAAAACAGTATTTTATATATATACAGTACCACCCATATTTGTGTTTTACATGGGGTTTTACCATCTTATGCAGTCCCATGTTACAGTTTTTAGCTTTCCTTCTATTAATATACATTACCTTAGAGTTTCCCTTTCAACCACTGTCATACCCATACAATATCACTGCTAGTTACAAATACCATGATATGCTTTCACCATTTTTACTCATTTCCAAAGATTTACAAATAAACTTTTACCAATTCTGCACAGATTTACCCTCAGCTTTCCATTCTCTACCCTCCTGTTATTTTTTGGTGACCTATATTATAATTATTAACTCCATGAGTTTACACAATATATTCAGTTCATAATAGTGCAGTCATTCAGTATTTGACCTTTTATGTCTGGCTTGCTTCATTCAACATAATGTCCTCCAGGTTCATCCATGTTTTCATATGCTTCACAACTTCATTTCTTCTTACAGATGCATAATATTCCACCATGTGTGTATACCACAATTTGTTTATCCATTAATCTGTTGATGGAAATCTGGGTTGTTTCCAACTTTTGGCAATCATGAATAATGCTGCTAGAAACATCGGTGTGCAGATGTTTGTTCATGTCTCTGCTCTCAGTTCTTCTGGTTATATACTTAGTAATGGTATTGCCAGGTCACATGGCAAGTCTTTATTCAACCTCCTTAGGAACTGCCAAGCAGTCCTCTACAGTGGCTGTATCATTCTACATTCCCACCAACAGTGAATAAGCGTCCCTGTCTCTCCACATCCTCTCCAACATTTACAGTTTTCTGACTCTCTTTTGATAATTAATTTTTTAATTTTAAAGAAGCTTTAGATTACATAAATGTTACAAGAAAATATGTGATTCCCACATGCCCCACTCCCTCCCCCTCCCACACTTTCCCACATTAACAAGATCCTTCATTAGTGTGGTACATTTGTTACAGATGATGAGCCCATACTGAAGCATTGCTACTAACCATGGACTGCAGTTTACATTATAGTTTACGCTTTGTCCTGCACAATTTTGTAAGTTATGACAAAACATACAATGGCCTGTATCCATCACTGTAGTGTCATGTAGGACAAATCCAATGTCCCCAAAATGCCGCATATTACACCTATTTTCTCTCCTATCCCTCAGAACCTCTGGTGGCCACTGCCTTTACAGCAACGATAAGAGTTCTTCCAATGCTAGAATAATAATAAGTCTATAGTAGAATAATAATAAATCTACTTTAGTCCATTGTTCATTCCCCCATCTTGAGGATTTGGGGATGGTGATGCCCACTCTGCCTTTAATTGAGAGGGGGCTTAGATCCCATGGGGCAGATGGATGGAGCTGTCATGTTTGCAGTTGCAGATAGCCTCTGTTTCTAGGGATGGGCATTGTCCATCACCATCTCCTTGTTAGTTGTCCTGGCTGAGTCCAATGAACTGGAGCGCAGGTGTTGCAACTCTGCTGAAATTCATGGCTCAACTGGCACATGGACAGACCAAAGATTTAAGTCTCTGGGACATATATTTATCAAGTATAGTGGTAATTATAGGTTCAAATAAAAGGGGCAGAATAGCCATGTGTAGAGAACCTATAAATGAGCCTAACTCTGTTACACTGGGGAGCATAAACTCCAAAGCGTAAATTTTCCAAATTCTCTCAAACATTTACAGTTTCCCTACTTTTTAATAGCGGCCAGTGTAATAAGTGTGAAATGATATCTCATAGTTTTGATTTGCATTTCCCTAATCACTAGTAATGTTGAACATTTTTCGTGTGTTTCTTCGCTATTTGTATTTCTTCTTTGGACAATTGTCCTTTCAAGTCTTTTCCCCATTTTTAAATTGAGTAGTTTGTCTTTTTATTGTTGAGTTGTATGATCTCTTTGTTTATCATGGATATTAAACCCTTTATGGATAAGTGATTTCCAAATATTTTCTCCCATTGAGTCAGCTGCCTTTTTACCATTTAAAAAAAATCCTTTAATGTGCATAAGTGTTTAATTTTGAGGAGGTCCCATTTATCTATTTTTTCTTTAGTTGCTCCTGCTTTGGGTGTAAGGTTTAAGAAACTGCCACCTATTACAAGATCTTGAAGATGTTTTTCTACATTTTCTTGTAGGATTTTTATGGTTGACGCTTTTATACTTAGGTCCTTGATTCATTTGGAGTTAATTTTTGTATAAGGTATGAGATAGGGATCTTCTTTCTTTCTTTTGTGTATGGATATCCAGTTCTCCCAGCACCATTATTTTGAATAGACTGTTCTGTCCCAGCTGGGAGGGTTTGACTGCCTTGTCAAAAATCACTTGACTATAGATGTGAGGGTCTATTTCTGAATTCTCCATTCAATTTTATTGGTCAGTGTGTCTGTCTGTATGCTAGTGTATTAGTCAGCCAAAGGGGTGCTAATGTGAAATACCAAAAATGGATTGGTTTTTATAAAGGGTATTTATTTGGGGTAGAAAATGTTAAGGCCATAAAATGTTAAGTTTCTTCTCTCACCACAGTCCATTGCCACGTGTTAGAGCAAGACAACTGTCGGCATTTGCCAGGGTTCAGGCTTCTAGGGTTCCTCTCTTCCCAGGGCTGTGTTTCTCTCCGGGCTTAGCTCCTGTTTCCTCCACAAGGTCAGCTGTAGACGATCAGGCAAACGGCTTGCTTCTCTTCTCCTGGGGCCTTCTTTCCAACATCAACACTGCTTCTCAAAAGACTGCTTCAACTGTCCTTGGCCTTGCCTTTTATATTCGATTCCTCACCCACCAAAGGGTGGGGCTCAACGCCCTAATCCTAACCTAATCATGCCCAGATTAACAGATCAATTTACAAGCATGATTCAATTATATTTTTGGAATTCATAATTACATCAAACTGCCACAGCTAGTATCATGCTGTTTTTACCTATGTAGCTAAGAACTGTGCTTTAAAGTCTATGAGAGTCCGCCAACTTTGTTTCTTCTTTTGTAAGATCTTTTTGGCTATTCAGGGTCCCTTACCCTTCCAAATAAATTTGATAATTGTTTTTTCTAATTCTGCAGAAAAGGCTGTTGGGATTTTTATTGGGATTGCATTGAACCTGTAAATCAATTTCGGTAGAATTGACGTCTTAATGACGTCTCCATGAACATGGACTTTCCTTCCATTTATTTAAGTCTTCTTTGTTTTCTTTTAGCAGTATTTTGTAGTTCTGAATATTGGTCCTTTATGTCCTAGGTTAAGTTTATTCCTAAATATTTGGTTGTTTTAGTTTCTAGTATAAATGGAAATTTTTCCTGATTTCCTCCTCTGATTGCACATCAGTATTGTATAGAAACACTGTTGAACTTTGTATATTATATTAATATCTTGTTTTCCGCCACTTTGCTCTATTTGTCTATTAATTCTAGCATCTTTGCTGTGGATTTTTCAGGAGAATCTAGATATCGGACCATATCATCAACAAATAGTGAAACTTTTACTTCTTCCTTTCCTATTTGGGTGCCTTGTATTTCTTTATCTAGTGTAATTGCTCTAACTTAGAACCTTTAGCACAATATTGAATAACAATGGTGACAGTGGGCATCCTTATCTTGTTCCTAATCTCAGCGGGAAAGCTTTAAATCTTTCACCATTGAATACTGTGCTAGCTGTAGGTTTTTCATTTATGCACTTTACCTTACTGGGAAAGCTTCCTTTTATTCCTATCTTTTTGAGTGTTTTTATCCAGAAGGGTGCTGTATTTTGTCAAGTCCCTTTTCTGCATCAATTGTGATGATCATGTGATTTTTCTTCTTCAATTCACCAATTTCTGTTTATTACACTAATTGATTTTCATATGTTGAACCACACTTGCATTCTTGGGGTAAAGCTCACTTGATCGTGGGTTTTAATGAGCTTTGGATTCTGTTTGCAAGTATTTTGTTGGGGATTTTTGCATCTGTATTCATTAGAGATATTAATTTGTTATTTTCTTTTTTAGTAGTATCTTTATCTGGTTTGGTATTAGGGTGATGTTGGCTTCTTGGAATGAGTTGTGTAGTGTTCTCTACTGTTCAATTTTTTTGGAAGAGCTTGAGCAAGATTGGTATTAGATCGTCCATGGATTGTTGGTAAAATTTATCTGTGAAGCCATCTGGTCCTGGGCTTTTATCTTTGGTAGGTTTGTGATGACTGTTTCAATCTCTTCACTTGTGATTGGTTTGTTGAGGTCTTCTATTTCTTCTAGGGTCAGTGTAGGTGGTTCCTCTGTTTCTAGGAATGTGTCCATCTCTTCTACATTCTCCAGTTTTTAATAGTATCCTTTCATGATCTCTCTTATTTCTGTGGCGTCAGTGGTAATGTCTCCACTCTCATTTCTGATTTTATTTATTTGCATCTATTCTGTTTTTTTCTTTGTCAGTCTAGCTAAGGGTTTGTTGATTTTGTTGATCTTCTCAAAGAACGAACTTTTGGGTTTGTTGATTCTCTCTATTGTTTTTTTTTTGGTCTGGAGTTCTTTTATTTCTGCTCTGATATTTACTATTTATTTCCTTTGGCTTTTATTAATTTGTTTGGGATTAGTGTGTTGTTCTTTTTCTAGTTCCTCCAGGTGTGCAGTTAGATCTTTAATTTTAGCTCTTTCTTCTTTTTTAAGATAAACATTGAGGGCTATAAATTTTCTTCTGAGCACTGCCTTTGCAGAGTTCCATAGATTTTGATATATTGTATTCTGATATTCATTTGTCTCAGGATATTTGCTGAATTCTCTTGCAATTTCTTCTTTGACCCATTTATGAATTTTCCCTTTTTCCATTCACTATTGATTTCCAGCTTCATTCCTTTATGATCAGAGAAAGTGCTTTGTATAATTCCAATCTTTTTCAATTTATTGAGACTTATCTTGTGACCCAACATATGGTCAATCTTGGATAAGGATCAATGATCACTTGAAAAGAATGTATATCCTATTGTTTTGGAATGCATTGCTCTATAAATATCTGTTAGGTCTAGTTCATTTATCATATTATTCAGGTTCTCTGTTAGTTTATTTATCCTTTGTCTAGATGTTCTATCCAAAACTGTGAGTGGTATATTGAAGTCTCTAACTATTGTTGTAGACATCTATTTCTCCCTTCAGTTTTGCCAGTGTGTTCCTCATGTGTCTTGGAGCACTTAGGTTAGGTGAATAAATATTTAGTATATTGATTTCTTTTTGGTGAATTGCCTCTTTTATAAATATATAGTGACCTTCTTCATCCCTTATGACAGTTTTGCATTTGAAATCTATTTTGTTTGATATTAGTATCACTACTCTAGCTCTTTTTTTGCTTAATATTTGCATAGAATACCTTTTTCCAGCCTTTCACTTTTAACCTGTTTGTGTCCTTATGTCTGACATGAGTCTCTTGTAGACAACATATAGATAGCTCATATTTTTTTATCCATTCTATCAGCCCATGTCTTTTTTTTTTTTTTTTTTTTTTACCGGGAGGTACCAGGGATCAAACCCCGGTCTCTCCATATGGTAGATGGATGCCGAACCTCTTGAGCCACATCAGTTTCCCGCAGCCCATGTCTTTTGATTAGGGAGTTCGTTCAGTGTTATTACTGTAAAGGCATTACTTACTTCATCCATTTAGTCCTTCAGCTCTCTATTATCATATCGTTCTTTTGTCTTGTCTTCTTACCCTTTAGTTTACCCTTGCTAATACTCTCTATTTCTAAATTCTTCTCCAAATCTCTTGCTCTTGTTTTTGTCCTTTCAGGCTACAGCACTTCCTTAAGTATCTCTTGTAATTCTGGTCTTTTGGTAACATACCTTTATCAGATTTTGTTTTTCTGTGATGACTTTGAACTCACCCTCATTTCTGAAGGACAGTTTTGCCAGATACAGAATTCTTGGCTGATGCTTTTTCTCTTTCAGTACCTTAAATATAACATAGCACTTTCTTCTTGCTGCCAGGGTTTCTGATGGGAGGTCAGTGGTTAATCTTACCAAGTTTCCCTTGTATGTAATACTTTGCTTTTCTCTTGCTGCTTTCAGAATCCTCTCTTTATCTCTGATATTTGTCATTGGTTTAGTAGGTGTTTGTCCACTGCATTCCATTTGTGCACTGTGTCTGTTACCTGACTACGCCATTTGTGCACTGTGTCCATCTTGGGAGACCACGACGGAGGTAGGTGAAAGAAAAACTTAGGCAAAGAGGGAATCTTGTTCATATTGGCACAGCCAAAGTCTGCTCCAGACAGACAGCTAAGCAAGCATGACTGTTCTTTATTTGCAGAGTTATTTATACACTATTGTTTACACTCAAAGTTTTACAGAAGGAACACAGAATGCAGTTCTTTGAAATTATTTCTGCTGTGCTCAGGAAATATGCGTAATGGGCTGAGGACCTTATGAATTGGATACAGGGCATGCTGAATCGGGGGAACACAAGAAACTGAGCCATGGTCAATGGCTAATCTGTCAGCTGGGTTGCTGCCCAGATTTTAACTCTTCTATGGCCGCTGCCTGAGTTTTAACCCTCAAACTGTTTCAGGTAGGTCTGTTTGGATTTATTCTGTTTGGGGTATGTTGTCCTTCTTGGATATTGATATTTATATCTTTTATAAAGTTTGGGAAGTTTTTGATCATTATTTCCTAAAATATTCTTTCTGCCCCTTTTCCATTCTCTTCTCCTTCTGGGATACCGATAATGCGAATGTTTGTGCATTTCGCATTGTCATTCAATTCCTTGAATTTCTGTTGCATTTTTTTCATTTTCTTTTCTTTCTGTTCTCCTGTCTTTTCCAGTTCAGATGTTCTGTTTTGGAGATCACTACTTCTGTCTTTGAGCAATTCAAATCTGCTGCTATGTGCCTCTAATGTATTTTTAATGTCATCCATTGTGACTTTCATGTCCATAAGGCTGTTACTTTTCTTTGCAGGCTTTTAAATTGTTCTTTATGCTTACCTAGTGTCTTCTTAATATCCTTTATTTCTTTAGCCATATTTTCTTTAAATTCTTTGTGTGAATTTGTTTGATTATCAGTGATTAATTTTCTTAAATTGTGTATCTCTTCAGGATATTTGGCTAGTTCCTTTTGCTAGGCCATCTCTTCCTGTTTTCTAGTATGGCTTGTAATTTTTTGCTGATGTCTAGGCATCTGAATATGTTGATGAATTTATTGTGATAGCCAATTTTTCTCTCTTGCCTATTTTTTTTTTTTTTTTTTTTTGTCAGCTCTTCTTTAATATTTGGTTCAACTTATTCTAAGTCTTTAAAATTGCCTGCCTTAAGTTATCAAAATCTGGCCAGGGACTCACAAATGAGGTGCAGATTTTCTCCCAGGGGTTAGGATACAGAGAGGACCGACAACAGTTTTTGTCCATGCAGTTTCCAGACCGGCCAGCAGACGGCCCTCGTCAGCGCACCTTTCAATGGAGGTGTTTCAGTCTGGGCTTTCCTGTGTTCTTGTGTTGAATCTCCAGAGCCGAGCTTCAGAGCGGACTCTGCTGGCAGAAGTCACTGAAGAGTAGCCCCCCCGACTTCCCCTTCCTTTTCCCTTGATACAGCTGACAGTGAGGAAGATATCTGTTCCCCTCTCAGTCTCTGAAGTGAGCAAGGGTTTTACTCTAGCTTAATATGTTGGGGCTGGTGTAGGGGAGCCCTTCCCGGCCACCACTGGGGCTTAGTAACTCACGTTTGTTGTTTTAGCTTCTTCGTCTCTCTGTCCGTCACCTTCCTGGGAGTTGTGTACACTGTCTTGGTCTGCTGATACCCAGAGCAGGTCCCTTGGACAGCTTTTGGCTCTTTCTCTGTTGTTTTTGTGAGAGAATTGAGCTCTGCCTGTTGTCTGTCACCATCTTCTCATTCTCATAATCATTTGTAATCTTTAATTTCTCTATTTCATGTATTTCTCCTTTAATCTTCGTTATTTCTTTTCTTTGGCTTGCTTTGGGTTTTATTTGCTGTTCTTTTTCTAGTTTCTCCAGGTATACAGTTAGATTTTTAATTTTAGCTCTTCTTTTTTAACAGAAGCATATAGAGTTATAAATTTCTCTCTGAGCACTGCCTTCACTGCATCCCATAAATTTTGATATTTTGGGTTCTCATTTTCATTTTTCTCTAGATATTTACTGATTTCACTTGTGATTTGCTTTTGACACATTAATTGTTTAAAATTGTGTTATTTAATTCCATATGTTTGTGGATTTTCCAGTTTTCTTTGTGTTACTGATTTACAGTGTTATTATTTAGTGGTAAAAGAAGATGCTTTCTATATATCAATATTTTTAAATTCATTGAGACCTATTTTCTGGCCCAATATGTGTTCTGTCCTGGAGAACAATCCATGTGCACTTGAGAAGAAAGCGTGTCCTGCTGATCTGGAATGCTGTGTTCTTTACATGCCTGTTAAGTGTAGTTCCTGTATCATTTTCTTCAAGTTCTTTGTTTCCTTATTCATCTTCCATCTTGATGTTCTATAGATGATACTGGTGTATTGAAGTTCCAACTATAGGTGTGTATTTCTTCCTTCAGTTTTGTCAGTTTTTGCCTCATGTGTTTTGGAGTATCATGGTTGGTGCATAAATATTTGTTATTTCTTTTTGGTGGATTGACCCTCTTATTACTATATAGTGTCCTTCTTTGTCTCTTTTTGCAGCTTTTGCCTTAAAGTCCATTTTTTGTGTTATTAATATAGCTACCTCAGCTGTCTTTTGCTTACTATGTATATGGTTTATCATTTTCCAGCCTTTCACTTTGAACCCATTTGCGTCTTTTCAATCTAAGGTGAGTCACTTTTAAATATCAAGTAGTTGTATTGTACTTTTGTATCCATTCTGCCAATCTGTATTGTTTGATTGGGGAATTTAATGCATTTACATTCAATGTTATTACTGTAAAGGTAGTACTTACTTCAGCCATTTCGTTTTTTGGTTTTTATGTGTCATGTCTTTTTTGACTCTGTTTTCCTTTATTGCAGCTTCTTTTTTTTAAAAATAGTTCATCTTTTGTGATTTATCTTACTGATCTCTGTCTCATTTCCTTTCTTGTATATTTTAAAAATACTTTCTTTGTGGTTAGTCTGAAGTTTGTATTACATAACCTACATCTATCTATAACCTACTAATTTGAAAAATACCAACTTAACTTTAATACTATACACATCTCTGCTCCTGCATCCCTGCATTTACTCTCTTTATGTTCTTTTTTTAATTTAATTTTATTTATTATTATTTTTTTTTAATTTATTTTTTATTGTGGGTAAAAATCAAAATTTTCACAATACATACCAACATTTGCAAAATGATATATAAATATATATGCATATATGTGCATTTGCTTACATTACCTCTTTATATTTTGTATGTACATTGTTAGGAAATATGACTATTTCTTATTCAATTGTATCCTAACTCCTGTAGGAATTAACAATTAAAGTTATATATTGAGGATACAGTACTATTGGTTTTTCCATTTTACCCACTTAGTTCTGTTTCCTGAAGGTCTTCACTCTTCACACTGCTCCAAGCTAGTCTCTCCTATCTTTTCCTTTCTACCTGAGGGACTCCCTTTAGTAATACTTGCAGGGCAGGTCTTTTGTTGACCAACTCTCCCAGTTTCTGTTTACCTGTGAATGTTTTAAACTATCCCTTATTTTTGAAGGACACTTTTGTCAGATAAAGAATTTTTGCCTGGCAATTATTCTCTTTCAGTACCTTAAATATATCATTGCCTTCTTGCCTTCATGGTTTCTGATGAGAAATCAGCACTTAATCCTATTGAGGATCCTTTGTTTGTGATGAATTGCTTTTCTCTTGCTGCTTTCAGAATTCTCTATCCTTGGCATTTGACATTCTGATTAGTGTTTGTTTCAGAGCAGGTGTCTTAGGGCTTATTCTGTTTGAGTACGTTGCTAAGTATATGCATATTTATGTCTTTCATAAGAGTCGGGAAATTTTCATTTATTATTTCCTCAAATATTCTTTCCTCTCTTTTCTCCCTCTGGGACACCCATTATGTGTATGTTTGGATGCTTAATGCTGTCACTCAGATCCCTTAGTCATTGCTCAATTTATTCTATTCTTTTCTTTATTTGTTCTTCTGACTGTGTGATTTTAATTGTCCTGTCTTCTGGTTCATTGATTCTTTCTTCTGCATTTTCAAATCTGCTGTTGTATATTTTTAATCTCCACTACTGTGCCTTTTGTCCCCATAATTTTTGTTAATGTTTCTTTTTAAATTTTCTAATTCTTCTTTTTACTTCCACATTGTCTTCTTATCTTTTAGCTCTATAGTCACCATTAGTTTATTTCTATCCATATTTTCCTTCATCCCCTTGAATTAAGGCGATTTCTTTGAACTTATTTGATTAGTTATTCTAAAGTATGTGCCTCCTCTTAAGTTTTACTTTGTTCCCTTGACTGAGCTCTATCTTCCTATCTCTTAGTGTATTAGTTTGCCAAAGGTTGCCTATGCAAAGTACCAGAAATCTGTTGGCTTTTATAAAGGGTATTTATTTGGAACAAAAGCCTACAGTTACAAGGCCATAAAATGTTCAACTCAAGGTTGCTTTCTCACCAAAATCAGGTGCCATGTGTTGCAGAAATGGTCACAATCTCTAGCTGGTCTCTGTCTTCCTCTATGGGCCTCCACATCCCCTTGAGGCTCCATGGTGCCCAGCCTCTTGAGGTTTTGTGCTTAAGTGAGGTCCAATCTCTGCTGGCATAGGGCTTGTTTCTTTCTGGGCCTCCTGTATCAGTCTTGGATGTTCTGCTTTCTTCTGAATCTCAACTGTAAGTTATCAGGCAAAATGTCTCATCTCTCCCCCAGGGCCCAGCAGCTCAAGCTTTCTCCTTTCTGTTAAATGGCAGGATAAAAAATGACAGAGCTCTCTGTTCTGTGTGTCTTCTTGTGTCTGTCAATCTGTGTGAGTGTCCATTTATGTCAGACTCAGCAAGATGTTAGGGACTCAACCTGAGTCATGCCCACTGTCATAGTTAAATCAAAAGCCTTGATAATTTACAGGTAATCTAATTAAAGACACCTCATTTGAATTTAATCCAATCAAAGGGTATCACACCCAGAGGAATAGATCAGTTTACAAGCATAATCTTTCTCTTTTTGGGATTTATAAAATAATCTCAAACTGCTGTATTTAGTATGGTTTGTCATCTTTTTTTTGCTGATATCAAAGCAGGCATGTGATTATTTTGATGTGCTAACTATGAAGGGTAGTTTTTTTTTCTTGCCTAAAGTTTTATTGTATATTGACTGTGTGTTAAGGCTGTTCTTTGACATACTGGACCTTTAAAGTGGCCCGAGTTTAAGTGTTCAGATTTTCTCAGGCCTTCTGCAACTGATTCTTGCCGCCCTGGATATGCAGTACAACTTCTAATATTGCCCTTTTATGTGCAGGGTTTTTTTTTTCTTTTAACCTCCAGAAGAAAGCTTCCTTTCCTCTGTTTCTTCTCCAGGAATCTCGATCAGTTCTCTTTGTTTATGTGCCGAATTTTCTCTCCAGCTCCTATAGTTTGTTTAACTTCTTCCCCTCACTCAGTGTCCCTTCCTTATTATAGTTTACATTTCTGAGACCCATCCTGTTTTACAACAGTTCATTTCCCCCCCCCCCTTTTTTTTTTCTTTGAGTCTTTTCTGCCGTTGCCACTGATCAGCTTCTTGATGACAGTCTTCTTCGAGCTCCAGTCCAACCTTAAAATTTTAGCACCTGCTACCAATTGGCAATTTGTGATAGATCTTATTTTAAATTCTAAAATGTGAATATATTTGGCCCAATCAAATATTTAAATCAGTCTACCAGGTCATAGGTTGCTGACCAGCCTGCACATTGGCTGTTTTTTGTTTGTTTGGTTGGTTGGTTGGTTGTTTTTTTTTTTTTTTTTTGTTAGGTGCTCACCAATGGCTCAGTCCTTGATAGGATGACTACACATTCCAGTTTGCCAAGTACATCTGTTGTCTCAGAACAATTATTAATAATACCCTTTTCTCTCTCAAAAGTATCTTGGTTTGGACAATAAATTATTTGGTCACCCTACTCTTTATTCCCCAAGGGCTATACAACATGGCTATTTATTTTATGAGCAGGGATTGTGGAGAAGGGGTGTAGTACTGATTAGTAACTAGGCTGGAGGTACATCTAGGGTATAGCAGTGGTAAACTTGAAGAATCTGTGATGTCCAAAGAGAGTCCCCTGGCAATTGGGTATCAGGTTAAATGGAAGAGAGGAGATACAGTATACCAAACAATCAAGCCAAAAGCAGATCTGAAATCTGAGTATACCATTTGGGTAGGTGTTTAGAGACTCAAAACAATCTGACTCAAAATATGAGTCAGAGTAGAGAGAATGGTTTGCAGATGGTGAATATTGAGGTATCTCTTAATTAGATCAATGGCTGTATCTCTTGATTAGGGGTGGAGGATAAAGGACTCAGGTATGGAGCATTGGGACTCTGGAGAT
Source organism: Tolypeutes matacus (assembly GCA_026826555.1). NCBI lineage: Eukaryota > Metazoa > Chordata > Mammalia > Cingulata > Chlamyphoridae > Tolypeutes > Tolypeutes matacus. The sequence goes on along the minus strand of JAKSZT010053791.1, from coordinate 28,791,662 downwards.
ATATATCCCTGTGTTTTAGGTTGCTAAAAGCTACTGGGAGCAATATAACAGAAATGAGTTGGATTTTACAATTTGAATTTATTAGATTAAAAGGTTCCAGTTCTGAGGCTGTGAAAATGGTCAAATCAAGGCTTCATTTGGTGATGCTCTTCTTCCTGAAGACTGGCTGTTGGTGGCTCTGGATTCCTCTCACGTGGCAGGTCATAATGGTGGTTGCAGTCTCTGCCTTCTCTAGGCCTCATTGCCTTTGGCTTTGGGCTGCTCCTTCTGTGCCTTTTCTCTCTCCTAGTTTCATCACCTTCTGGAGGCTTCTCTCTGTCTTTGTAGCTTTTTTCTGTCTCTGTGTCTTTTTCTGTGTCTGTGGCTTATTATTACTTTGTTTATAATGGACTCCAGTAAGTGATTAAAACCCACCCTCGGTCATGCCCTGCTGAAGTGGTCTAATCAAAAGGAAGATCCCTTTACTGAGTCTAATTAAAAGGTCCCATCTACAATAGGTTTACACACACAGGAATAGGTTGGCTTTAAGAACAGGATTTTCTGGGGTCCACAAAAGACTCAAACTGCCACACCTAGGCACAGAGTAACTTGCCAGTGTAGGCAAAATCTAGGTACTAAGAGACTAGACAGCAGGATAAAATTTAGCTATGATGAGCTAAGCAAAAGGAAGTAGGACCTACACTGAGACCCAGCTAGATATACTGGGATATTAGGAGAATGATATTGAGCCAGCTCATTCCCAGGTAAATGCCTATTATGTTTTACTCTTCAGAATGAACATAAGGGCTGCAATGGGTATGAACCCAAGGGTGTGATTATTTCAATCAGGCGAAGGGGTAAGGAAGGGGAGCCCCATGGTTCATGGCAAATTTTGCTCCTTGATGAAGTGATAGGAAGCTGAATCAATATATATTTGATATGAGAAGATTCAAGGTAGATAGAAAGAACATTTTAAATTCATGTTCTGGATAAAACCAGTTTAAATTAAGCATTGGTTGACAACAACTAAGAATTAAATGAGAAAAGTCCTCATGTACTTATAGTTTTAAAAATCTTAATTTAATGTGGTCTATGGTTGGTGGCAAGGCTCCAGGATGTGTAAGTTCATTGAGGTTGGTGGGCCACACTGTGGGAGATGTTTGTGTGGGATGTGGTGGGAGGTGTGGGAGGTGGGCAACATGGGAATCCCAGTGGGTTCCGTGTAATATTTTAGGTAATCTAAGCACCTCTTAAAATATATGTATATATATATATATATATATATATAAATAACATTTTTGTAAGCAAATATACATATATGCATATATGTTTATATATCAAAAAAAAAAATAAATAAATACAATTAAACAAAAATAAATAAATAAATAAATACAAAAAAAATAAATGTGTTTAATTTTAAGTATAGGGACTTAAATTTATGAAGGTTATGTTTATGTTTGGCTATTTTTTTTTTTTTTTAAGATTTTATTTATTTATTCATTTATTCCCCCCTTGCTGCTTGTGCTCGCTGGGTCAGCTAGCCACGCCGTGCGGGCGGGCTTGCCTTCACCAGGAGGCCCCGGGAACCGAACCTGGGGCCTCCCATATGGTAAACGGGAGCCCTACTGATTGAGCCACAGCCGCTTCCCTATGTTTGGCTATTTTAATAAGTAAATTATATAAAGATGATTGAACAATTAATCTTTTTCTTTCAGTAAACTGCAACAATGAAAATTTATGAGTGCTAATTATAAGCAAAGTGCCTAAGAGAAAATACACTATCTCCTGATATCTGGTCTTAAAATCTGAGTCTGTAAAGCAGAAGCTATTGAGTTTACATGTTGGGAAATTGTAATTGGGAAGCACATGTTAAGTACTGACATGAAGAGAACATTGATGACAGATGGAAGTAAGGGTTAAAGAGGAGTGGAGAGGGAAGGACATACTCTTTAAATGTTTTGTCTATTCGTAAGTGTATGTTAAATCATAAAATAGCGTAGTTGAGTTGTGTGTTGTAGTAGAATTAATAACTAGGCAGTACTTTTAAAAATATGTTGGAAAATTAAGTTTCCTTTTGAGGTAATATTCCATAGAGATTCTAAAAGGTGTTGCTCATGAATCAAATCTTGAAGGGCTCAAATATAATTACCAAAAAAAATTAGCTCAGTAAAAAATCGCCATTAAAAGAATTAAGCATAAAGCATTTTGTTTTGTTATTATTTAAATAGAGAACAGAATTGTCTTTGTTCTGGGGAAAAAATGGGTAATAGGCGTTTTGTTTATGTGGTTTGTACTTTTTGTATGTGTGCATCTACTATAATAGTAACAGATAATGTCTTTTAGCAGCTCATGGAAAGAATTACTTTCTTCTCTACCAAGAAGCTAGCTTGTGGAGACTGACAAAAGTCATATTATAATGACTCTTGGCTCAAGAGAATAGTGATATCTTGGAAAAAGTGAAGGAATATGGCAACTGAAGAAAGATGTCTGTAACACAACAAGCAAATTATTTAAACAAAAGATACAGTGTTTCTTCTTCTTTAATTGGATTCTCATGGAATATTGGTTTAAAATGATCTGACCAAAGGCAGCATCTGAAAGAAAGAAAATTTAGATTTATGGATCATAGTTTTTCTAACTTGTGTTAAATTCAACTCAGCAAACTTTTATTGAGAGCATCTACTCTGGAGCTAGACTGCCTGAGTTTGAATCTTGGTTCTATCACTCTACCTGTGTATGTTTCCTCATATGTAAAATAGAGATTAAAATACTAGTCCCTATTCTCTGTGATTATTTTGAGGGTGAACTGAATTTTAATATATGCAATATACCTAGAATGGTGGTGCTTGCTATATAGTAAGCTCTGTGTAAGCATTAGCTATTACTTTGTCAGTTAACTAGATTAGAGAGTACTCACTAAAGGTGCTCATACTTAGTGGGAGAGACACACAAACAACACAGCAATTTCAGTATTTTCTTTTATTGCCATGAAAATGTTTATGAATAGGCTGCTATGGGAACACAGAGGTGACACAGCTAGCAACCTTGAGAGAGAGGGGTTAGTTTTTTGCAGGGAAAGTCAAGACAAGTTTTCTGAAGGAGATTGAGCTAATTAAGTCCTGAAGGGTGAATTAAGACTTAATCAAATGAAGAAGTGGAGGAGGAGAAGGCATCTTACACATAGGAACCAGCCTAAACAAAGGCATAGTAGTATGAAAGAACATGGCATTTTCAGATGATAACCAGGCTCATAGGACAAGAGTTTGCCGAATATATTAAGCAAGGTGCCAGTGGATGAAGATAGGAAGATAGAAGTGGCAGTTGGCTTATGGATTAGGTTGGATTTTTGTGTAACTTAAAAGTAGAAGTAAAACAATTTGAACAATCTTGTAGGAACAGTATAATGAATTCTGGAAATCTGAGTTTAAGAGTCTACTTGTAAATAAATAAGCTTTGTTTAAGTAATTAGTTTGACAACTTTTATTATTGACTAGCAGTAATGGATACCAACAAATGCTCAAAAAAAAAAAAAAAAAAAAAGATTCCTCCAGAAAGCTTAGGAAGCAAAACATAGAGAAAGCCAAAGCCTAGGCCACATTCATTTGTAGGTTTTTGAGCATCCTTACTTTGCCTAACACTGTATCTTTTACCTTTTTAGATACTTGGTAAAAAGATGATTAAGTTTTGACACTCTTTTCATTTGTACTAGCAATTACAGAGGCTAGTTTATTCTAATAGAATTTCCAATACTATGCAAGTGAATATTTCTTGGTGTAGTTCTTCACACTATTAGATAAGGCATTGACCTCTGGTTGGTATGGGTTAGAAGAACACCATGAAAAATGAGCAGCTTTTTTTTTTTTTTTTCTGTCAGTGGCCCTTCTCTTTTACTCTCTGGAAGCTTTAATGAATCAAGAAGAAGAGAGGTGAATAATTTCTTGTTTAAAGGACAGGAGAGAAGACATTTTTAGACCAACATGTGGGAATACTTCTTAGGATAATCTAGATGGTGTAATAAAGTGTGATCTCTTAACTTGTGAAAACTGTAAGTTTATATAATATAAAGCTTATATTTTGTGTATGTGCAGAAATGTGACTTTATTTATTTATAACTGAACTTAGTTTAGTTCTGAAATCTCCTTTTCTGCTGATAGTAAGAAAACATGTAAGATTGCTACTTAGAATTAATGTCTCTTTAGCACTTGAGGATCAATATTCAGTTAAATTCAAGATATAATGTAGTCAGTATAAAATTTGTAGTCACTGTTAAGGCTGTTTTCCATTCTCAGAGCCCCCCCCACTTACTGCCCTCCAGCCCCCTCCCCCCCATACTCTATACACACACTCCAGAAGGAGTAAGGGAGGGGCGTGAAGGAGGGAAGGTGTCCAGTTTCTGGGCCCCTGATCCACCCTGGCCTATCCTGTGTGTCTCATCTTGCTTGGGTTTTGGCCTTTGTCTCCATATCATCCCCTTGTTCTATGTCAACAGCTAGGCATCTTGTGGTCAGTTATTTTGGTATGATAAAACCATGCTGGCTCTCCACTGTTCCATTGGCTGGCCTCATATTTCTCCATGTTCAGTATCCTTATTCCCACCCTCATGGCAATCCTCCTTTGAAGGGACTTTGGGAATGATTTTGGATTTCTTCGATTTGCCACTGGAGACAGGGAGGCCCAGGAGGGGCAGGGCTCTCAACCCTATTCTGCCCTGTCATACTTCACCACCATTGCTGTCCTATTGTTTCTAACCCACACTGGCTGTTTTAGTTTCCTGGCTATTAATCAAATACCATGCAATGGGTTGGCTTAAACAACAGAAATTTATTGGCTCACAGTTTGAGGCTAGGAGAAGTCTAATAACTAGGTGTTATCAAAGCAATGCTTTCTCCCAGAAGACTGTGGTATTCTCGGGCTGACTGCTGGTGATCCTTAGTCCTTGGCTTCTCTGTCACATGGTAATACATATGGCAGCTTCTCCTGGCCTCTCCTTTCAGCTTCTGGCTGCTCCTTATTTCTTTTTCTCTTATGAGTCTGAATTTCATTCTGCTTACAGAAGACTCCAGTAATTATTTACAACCCATATTTATTCAATTGAGCCATGCTTTAACTTAAGTAACATCATCAAAAGTTCCTATTTACAATGGGTTCACACCCACAGGAATAGATTAAAATTAAGAACATGTTTTTCTAGAATATGTAGCTCCAAGCCACCAAAGTGGTTTAGAGGACTCATCAAAATAATTCTTCCCAGGGGTTTCAGATAGGAATCTGGATTAAGCTCCTAATATTTGTGGATACTCCCCTCAGTGTATAAGAATTTTCTACCTCTTAGTACTCCAACTCCTTTCTACGCCTCTTCTGACACACACACACATGCACACACATATATACCACATGTATTGACCTTCAGGGACCCAGAGTCCCTGAAGTTAGATACTTTGATCCTTATACCTTCCTAGCAGCCAATCAATCTTTTGTCTCTTTTCCCCGAGCCCGGAAAACTGCTCTAATATATTGTTCTATTAACATACTCTATGAGTAACTTACATATAAACTCTCAATTTCCATGTTTCAAGCCAAGTGCTTTTGGACCATCAAAATAAAACCATTTTTATCTCTCAAGCTCTTGCAATAGAGAGTGTGGTTTTCAAAACAATTGTTTCTGCTGATCTCATTTTTAGAATTCTATTTGGGAAGTTAGAACTGAACAATATCATCTTTGTTGTTGGCTGTATATCTCCTTGTTCCCCAAAGCCATAGCTGTCATAACTTTACTGGGTGGAACAAAAAGAATCAGTAAGAATGAAAAACAAATAAAATAATATTTAAAAACTTTGTGCTGTTTAATCTTATTGCCTAGACCTGAGTTGTTATAGCAAACAAATGGAGTACTCAATAAGTTACAGTCCTGTTGTTACAATGAGTCAGGCTGATTTCCACACATATTTAAAATCATTTTTTCAAAGATGTATTTCAGGTGAGCTAATGTTAGATATAGAGGGAAAATGTTGGTCAGAGTTTAAATTCTGGCTCCTCTCTGGTTCATTTGGATGTCTTTAAGAATTATATAAGCCTTCTGGAATCTTATCTCAAAAACAGGCATAATGACTCACGTATAGCAATAAAGCATATTGTCTGTTCTTTTGGAAACATATGGAAGGCCTATCAAATTCTATTATCAGGGATATTAGATAAATAGAAATAGTTCTTGAACTGACCCCCGTTAAGCCATTCCTGAAATAGCAGCGCCATGGATCATCATCATTGTGAATTACTGCCAATGGCTGGGTTAGTGGAAGTCTGTGAGGTGGTGAGTACCACTTTAATCCTGGCTGTTTTTAAGAGGGTTGATGATACTCTCTGCCATTTAACAGTTAGAATGATCTTTAGTTGCTAAATTGCTTAAAGAAATCTCGATGTCTTATCAGTGAGGACTCCAAATACCATTGCCCAATAATGATAGGATCTGCCTGCCTCAAACTTAGTCACAGAATAAATGAGATAATACATGTGAACATGGCAGACTTCAACTCATGTTATTAAAATTATTAATTTTTTCTACCTCTGTTAGTACATTCTCTTTCCCTTTCATACTTTTCTTTCTTTCCAGTGTTTCCTGGTATTCATGCTTATAAAGCTTGAGCTTTAAAGAAAGTAATTTTTTCAGACTCAGCACTCCAGCTGTTCATTCTCACATCCTTTCTACTGCCCTGAAATTCTTTGGTTCTTTTTGGGTTGGTGACTGTTTCTGTTGAACATGAGATGCATTTCTAAATGTGTTGTTTTTTTATACTGAGCTACTTTCCCTGTTGCTTGTCTTTTTTTTTTTTTTTTAACCAATAGTCTTCTTTTGGGCTTAGAGTTCATTATTATCACTTATCGGTTGATTTGAAAAAAGATTAATTCACTCAGTATTCAACACATTCGAATCAAGTGCCAGTTTTGTGAAAAGTACAGTGGTAGTGCTGGGAAGGACAGTGAACCTGAGTTACCAGGCTTCCAGCTTGAGTGCTGAGTCAAAGGCGATACCTTTCACCTAAGTGGGATATACAAGAGGTGTGAAGGGTTGGGGCAGAGTGGAGGGAGATTGTAATTTGCTTTGGATATCCATGGGTTGATACCCTGGAGAGGATCTGTGAGACTGTAAGAGGAAGATGTAGGAATTATTAGCATAAAGATGGTAATTGAAATCATGGGAGTGAGTGAAAGAGAATGGAGGTGAATTCCCTTGTAAATAATTAACAGACTGGCCATTGTTGTTCTGTAAATAGATATCCTGGTTGGGGGTTGAGTATAGAAGGGAGATTCCCTCAAAATAGCTATAGTTATTTTGAGGTATTTATGTGCTGAATTTAATTGAAAGGGTATCTGAAAACTACAATTTTGAAAATCGGTGACAACCTTAGGCTAGAGCTTCTCAACCTTGTGCTATTTACCAGATCATGCTTTGTTGTGGGAGGCTGTTCTGTGCATTGTAGGATGTTTAGCAGAGTGGGAATTGACCACATACCTGCTGGGTTTCAGGATTCACCTGACATAGAAACAATCCGAAGTCTGTAAGTCTCTGAGAAATAAACGTAACAAGTACATTGAAAATTATGGGTTTAAATAAAAGAAGTAGAAGAATCATAATTAGGTGATTTATAAATGAGTATAACTATTATATTGGGGAAATAGCTTTTCATTTATTCCCAGATAGAACATGCCAAGGGGATGTTGATTTTGTGTAGTGGTGTGACTTGCCTATGGTGTCTGGACTTCTCTAGGACCCTCAGGAGCACTTTTGTTTGAGGCTTTGTTTACTGTGGCTGTGATATCTGGCTGAGACCTGCATAAGTGTAACCTCTGGAATGACTTGCCAAATCTCTTTGAAATCTCTTAGTCATAAAAACTCTACTTTATTTAATATATCCCCATTTTCCCCTCTTATGAAAAGTCTTTCTATGAATGTGTTGCAGTTGGGCAGTTTGATGTAATTATGAATTCCAAAAATATAATTGGATCATGCTTGTAAACTGATCTGTTAATCTGGGCATGATTAAGTTATGATTAGGGCATTGACTGGGCCATGTCAGTAGGGCATTGAGCCCCACCCCTTGGTGGGTGGGGAATCGAATATAAAAGGCAAGGCAAAGTACAGAGTTGAAGCAGTTTTGATGTTGGAAAGAAGGCCCCAGGAGAAGAGAAGCGAGCCGTTCACCTGATCATCTACAGCTGACCTTGTGGAAGAAACAGGAGCTAAGCCCGGAGAGAAACGCAGCCCCGGGAAGAGAGGAACCCAGGAAGCCTGAACCCTGGTAAATGTCGGCAGCTGTCTTGCTCTAACCCGTGGCAATGGACTGTGGTGAGAGAAGAAACTTAACACTTTATGGCCTGGTATCTGTGGACTTCTACGCCAAATAAATACCCTTTATAAAGACCAACCCATTTTTGGTATTTCACATTAGCACCCCCTTGGCTGACTAATACAGAATGCATCACTGATTAGCACTTGGCAATAATCCCTCAGCACCAGGGAGAGTTGTCCCTGGGAGTCATGTCCCACCCGTGTTGGGGGGTAGGGAAAATAGTGAGTTTATTTGCAGAGTTTGGCTTAGAGAGAGGCCACACCTGAACAGCAAAGAGGTTTTCAGAAGGTAACTCTTAGGCATAAATTATAATTAGGCCTAGTTTCATTATTATAGGAATAAGGTTCATAGGTGCAAGCATTAAGATAGAAATCTTGGTGTATTAGCATGTTTTCTTTTATTAGACAAGGGTTTTATATTCCTAGGCTTTTGGCCATCTTATTTGAGAAAGTAGCAGGACTTCCCAGGAGGGGAACTAATATATTTTCTTAGCTACCATGAGGTTGGTAGCCTTGTGACAAGGAAAAGCCTCAATATATCCAGAAAACATACCTATGGCAACAAAGACACATTTATATTCCATAGAAATATGTAGGTATATAATAGTCAAGATGTTCAAAAGGCCCTGTCTGCTGAGACTCATGATCTTGTCCTACCTTTACTTTCTTACCAGGTTTATTTTAACTGGCAGATAGTACATAATTTATATACTTGCCTTGCTTCTCCTGTAAAATTCTTCTTTTTTTATTTTCTGAAGATGAAGTATTGACCTATAGCTAGTCACATGCACATTCAGAGAAACCTCACAGTAACAAGAAAATTTGGTGTTTCTGTGATGTGTAACTTTTTTCTAAGATTAAAACGTGCAACATTCCCATATAACCCCCCCAGTGTTGACACTTAACATTGGTGTGATATGTTTGTTACAACTGCTACAAGAATGTTAAAATATTGTGAACTATAGTCCATATTTTGCTTTTTCCCCATGTACCACCCTATTATTAACACCGTGTATTAGTGATGTACTTTTGTTAGAGATTGGGAAAAAACATTCTTTAATTTGTATTATTAACCACAACCCTTGTCCACAACAGGGTTCACTGTGTTACACAATCCCATGTTTTATCCACTAGCTTTCCTTCTAATAAAATATACAACCCAAAACTTCCCCTTTCAACCACGTTCATACACATAGTTTAGTGCTGTTAATTATAGTTACAATAATGTGCTAACATCAACTCTATCCATGTCCAAGTATTAACAATCAACCTAATTAGAAATTCTGCACAAATTAAGCATTATTTCCCCATTCTCTCCCCCATTCTATCTCCTAGTAACCTATATTCTAGATTCTCACTCTGCGAGTTTGCTTATTATAGTGAGTTCATATTTCTGAGATAATATAATATTTGTTCTTTGTGTATGACTTATTTTACTCAACATAATGTCCTCAAGATTCATCCATGTTGTTACATGCATCAGAACTTCATTTCTTCTTACCGCTGAATAATAATTCCATCATATATATATACCACAATTTGTTTATCCATCCATTGGTTCATTGTTTCCATCTTTCAAGAGTTGTAAATAATACCATGATGAACATACGTGTGCAAAAAGTTCGTGCCCCTACTTTCAGTTTTTCTGGGTATATACCTAGTAGCGGGATTGATGAATCATATGGCAATTCTATACTTAGCTTCCTGAGGTACTGCCAAACCGTCTTCCAAAGTGGCTACATCATTTTACATTCCCATTAGCAGTGAATGAGTGTTTCTCTTTCTTCATATCCTCTCCAAAACTTGTAGTTTTCTCTTTTGTTTTTAATAGTGTCCATTCTAATAGATGTGAAATGATTCTTACTGTGGTTTTGATTTGAATTTCCTTAATAACTAGTGATGTTAGCATCTTTTCATGTGCTTTTTAGCCATTCCATTTGTATTTCTTCTGGAAAAATGCCTATTCAAGTTTTTGTTCATTTTTAATTGGGTTGTTTGTTTTTTAATTGTTGAGTTATAGGATTTCTTTATATATATTCTGGATATTAAACCCTTATCAGACATGTGGTTTCCAAATATTTTCTCCCATTGAATAGGCTGCCTTTTTAGTTTCTTGACAAAGCTCTTTGAAACACAAAGGTTTTTAATTTTGAGGAGGTCCTATTTTTCTATTTTTTTCTTTTGTTACTTGTGATTTGGGTGTAAAATCTAAGAAACCATTACCTACCACAAGATCTTGAAGATGCTTCCCTACATTTTATTTTGAGTTTTATGGTCCTGGCTCTTATATTTAGGTCATTGATCAATTTTGAGTTAATTTTTGTGTAAGGTATGAGGTAGGGATCCTCTTTCATTCTTTTGTATATAACTATCCAATTCTCCAAGCCCCATTTGTTGAAGAGACTTTGCTCTCTTAGTCAAGTGGACTTGGCAGCCTTGTCAAAAATCAGTTGACCACAGATGTCTATTTCTGAACTCTCAATTCAATTCCATAGGTTAATATATTTATCTTTATGCCAGTATCATGATGTTTTGACCAGTGTCGTTTGTAATATGCTTTAAAATCAGGAAGTATGAGTCCTTCAACTTAGTTCTTCTTTCTCAAGTTGTTTTAGGCTATTCTGAGCCCCAAATTTGTCTGTTGAGGTCTTCTATTTCTTCTAGAGTCAGTGTAGGTTGTTCATGTGATTCTTGGAATTTGTCCATTTCATCTAGGTTGTCAAATTTGTTGGCATGAGTAACTCACAGTATCCTCTTTTAATCCTTTTTATTTCTGTGGGATCAGTAGTAATAGTCCCTCCTCTTATTTCTGATTTTAGTTTTTTTGTATCTTCTCTCTTTTGTCCTTTGTCAGTTTAACTAAGGGTTTTTTAATTTTGTTGATCTTCTCAAAGAACTAATTTTGGTTTTGTTTATTCTATTTTTTATTCTCAATTTCATTTATTTCTGTTCTAATCTTTGTTATTTCTTTCCTTCTGCTTGCTTTGAGATTAGTTTCCTGTTCTTTTACTAGTTCCTCCAGGTGTGCATTTAGGTCATTGATTTTAGCTCTTTCTTTTTTTTTAATATAGGGATATAGAGCTATCATTCTCTTTCTCAGCACTGCCTTTGCTGTATCCCATTAGTTCTGATAGGTCGTATTCTCATTTTCATTTGTCCCAAGATATTTACTGATTTCTCTTGCAGATTTTTCTTTGACCCACTAGTTGCTTAAAGGTGTGTTGTTTAACTTCCATATATTTATGAATTTTCCGGTTCTCCACCTGTTATTGATTTCCAGGTTCGTTTGATCATGGTCAGAGATAGTGCTTCGTATGATTTCAGTCTTTTAAAATTTATTGAGACCAGTTTGTGTCCCAGTAAGTGGTCTATCCTGGAGAATGATCCATGAGCACTTGAGAAGAATATATTTCCTACTGTTTGGGGGTACAGTGTTCTGTATATGTCTCTTAGGTCTAGTTCATTTATCATATTATGGAAACTGTCTTTTCCTTATTGATCCTCTGTCTTGATGTTCTCTCTGTTGATGGGAATGGTATAGTGCTGTCTATTATTGTATAGATTTCGAATTCTCCCTTCATTTTGCCAGTGTTTACCTCATGTATTTTTGGACACTGTGGTAGGCATATAAATATTTATAATTTTTATTTCTTTTTGGTGTTTTGCTCCTTTTATTAATATAGAGTTTCATTCTTTTTCTCTTATGACATTTTTGCAATTTAAGTCTATTTTATTCAATTTTATTATAGCTACCCCAGCTCAGTTTTCATTACTGTTTGCATGGAATATCTTTTTTCAGTCTTTCAATTTCAACTTACTTGTGTCCTTGGATCTAAGGTATGTCTCTTGAAGACAGCATATAGATGGATCATACTTTTTTATCCATTCTGCCAGTCTGTGTTGATTGACTAGTTTAATCTATTAACATTCAATGTTATTACTATAAAGGCAGTATTTACTTCAAACATTTTATCCTTTGGTTTTTATATGTCGTATCTTATTTTTGTCTCTCTTTTTACCCTTTTACGTACCCTTACTGACAATCTTCATTTTTAGTCTCCTTCAAGCCTCTCTCTCCTGTCTTTTCCTCTCTGCCTACAGAACTCCCTTTCTTATAGGGTACATTCTTATTGATGAACTCTCTCAGTTTGTTTATCTGTGAATAATTTAATTAGTCCTCATTTTTGAAGGATAGTTTTGCCTGATAAACCTTTCTTGGCTTGTAATTTTTCTCTTTCAGTACCTTAAACACATCATACCTCTTCCTTCTCACTTCTATGGTTTTTGATGAGAAATTATCACTTAATCTTATTGCAGTTGCTGTATGTGACAAATCACTTTTTTTCTTTTGCTGCTTTTAGGATTCTGTCTTTATCTTTTGCATTTGACAATCTGATTGGTATGTGTCTCTCAGTAAGTCTATTAGAATTTTTGTTTGGAGTATGTTGTTCTTCTTTTACATACAAGATTATTTATGTCTTTCATAAGAGTTGGGAAATTTTTGACCATTTCTGCTCCTTTTCCTTCTGGAACACCCTTGACGTGTATGTTTGTATGTTTCGTGCTGTTATTCAGTTCCTTGAGACACTGCTCAATTTTTTTCCATTATTTTCTTTATTTGTTCTTCTGTCTTTAAGATTTTGAGCTTCCTATCTTCTAGTTTGCTGATTTTCTTCATCCTGTTCAATTCTGCTGTCGTATGCCTCTAGTGTATTTTTAATTTCTTCTAGTGTGCCTTCCATTCCCATAATTTCTATCTTTTCATGCTTTTACATTCTTCTTTATGCTCACCCATTGTCTTCTTTTTTTTTTTGGATGCGCATTCAGTTTTACTGGGGTGGGGAGCCGGCCCTCAGGGGTTAGCCTCCATGGTTTCGTAGATCCACTCCAGGTGCGGGGTCAGCTTGGCACAGATGGCTGGCTTTTGGGGGCTGCCACAGGGGACATGGCCCCATGATGTGATGCCTTAAAGCATGCCATCGCAGACCAGTGGGCCCCCCGAGTCACCCATGCAGGTGTCCTTGCCGCCATCCAGGTGGCCCGCACACAGCATGAAATCTGTCACCTTCTGGGCATGGGCCCTGGCACACACGTTGTTGGGCAGGAGTTCCATGTCCACACAGTGCAGTTCGTCTGGGTATGAGAACTGCTCCGGTGTGATTCCGTCCCAGCTCGAGGCCATGCAGGAGCTCCCCAACTCGGGCTCCTGGGTGCAGGTCTATGACCTTCACGGTGTCGGTGATCATGGCCGGCTCCTCCAGGTGGAGCAGCATGAGGTCGTGGCTGTAGTCCTCCCCTGGGGTGAGGGGAGGTTGAAGAGCGGGTGAGGGAAGCTCTTGCTGATCGAGAAGAACTGGGCTGTGGTCTCATGCTCAGACAGGTTGTGTCTGCCCAGCCAGACCTGGTAATTGCTGGGAGAGGGGAAAAGGGGAGAAAGAGGAGAGAGAAGGGCAGGGAGGTAGGGCAGAGGGGGAGGGGGGAGAGTCTCAAAAGAGAGACATAAAACATGGAGAGAGAGAGAGAGAGAAAGAGAGAGAGTAAGACATAGAGAGAAATGGAGACCGTGAGTGAGAAAACAGGAAGGTGGAGGCAGGAAGAGAGTGAAAGGCAGAGAAAAGTGGAGTCGAAAAGAGACAGCATAAAAGGAGAGAGGCAATGGGAAAGGCAGAGAGGGAGATAAGTGAGAGACAGAGGGAGCAAAGGGAAAGCGGGAGAGAGAGAAAAGGTAGACAAAGAGAAATAGACAAAGGGAAGAGGAGGGAGTGAAAACAGAGTGAAATGGACAAAATGGGAAAGGACAGAGGAAGGAACAGAGAGCATGAGAGTGGAAGCCATGATGGAGAAGAGAGTGAGAGCGAGCTGTCTTCTTAATATTCTTTATTTCTTTAGCCATAACTTCCTTCATCTCCTTGAATTGGTTTAGGAAATTTGTTTGAATATCTTTGATAGTTCAAAGTCTGTATTTTCTCTGACTTTTTAAATAGTTCCTTTGACTTGTCCATATCTTCCTGTTTCTTAGTTTGGTTTATATTTTTTTCCTGATGTTTAGGCATCTTATTATCTTGAAGAGTTTACTCTGATTGTCAGTTTCTCTCTCTTGTCTAGGATTTTAATTGTTGATTAGCTTTGTATTAAGGATCTTCTTTGACACTTGGTTCAACTTATTTTAGACCTTTAGAATTGCCTGTGTTTGATCAGATTCACTGAACTCTTCTACATCTAATTCTTGCCCTGGGTATGCGGTATACTTTTTAAGATTGCTCTGTTTATGCAGTTGTTTCATCCTTCTTTCTTCAGGCTTTTTGATCCATTCTAGTTGTTTTTATTTTGTTTCTTTAGTTTTTTTGTTTGTTTGTTTTGTTTTTTACTCTAATTTCATTCTGGTTGCTTTTATTTTCTCTTTAGTTTTGTTGTTGGTTTTGTTTCGTCTTTCACTTTAATTGTTTTTGCCTTTAGGGCAAATTCTGGAAGGAACTTCACCCCAGATCCCAGAGAGGTCTTTCTCAAGTCAGTATTTCCCAATCAAAACAGGGCCAGGGACCCACAAAAGTGGTGTGGACCAGTTTCAAAGGGGCCTGTGAAGAGGGTCAGGAAAGACGCCAACAAGCCGCTTTTTTGGCTCCCTAGAGCTGCGATTTCCTGGCCTGCCAACGGAATGCGATTTTTGGCAATCATTCCCTGTAGTCCTAAGAAGGCAGTATGTTTTTAAACCTCCTCCCGCTCTGCCCTTGTTAGAGGCTGGGTTTGAATCAGTGGCAGCAGTGGACCCCATCCTGGGTGGGCCAAAACAGCTATTCAGAGCCCGGACTCAATGGTCTAAATTTGCCTAGCAAAAGCTATGATCAGTACTTGGCCATGCCCTGGTCTGTTCTCAGGGAGGAGTGCATCCACACCCCTTTCAGTATGCAGCAGACAGCCAGGTTCTGGACCTGAGGCTGCTTGTCTCGAGAGCGGGGAATGTGTGCCAGCAGCCACAGTGGAGTGAGTTACTCACAGGTTTTCACTACAGTTTCTCAGTCTCTTTGTCCTGCTCTTCCCTGGATGCTGTACTGTGCTCCCCTGGCATCCGGAGCCCCAGACAGCTGTTTCAGACTGTTTCTTCCTCTCCACTGTTTTTGGAGGAGAAGTGAGTGTTGTAGCTCTCTACTCAGCCATCTTCCTCAGAAGTTCCTTTGGGTATATATTTTTGATTGAGTTATTAACTAATTGTACTCTGTTGCTGCTAAAGAAAAGTTAATGGGGCTTTATTATATAAGTATTTAAAAACTAATATAAGCAAATAGAAAATATGATTCAACATAAACCAAAAAACTCAATTTTATGCCATAGTAGTAGCTAACTTTATCAAATACTTAATGTGGTGCTAGACATTATATTAAGAGCTTTATGTACATTATTTCATTTACTCATCCCAATAATACTGCTAGGGTGGGTGTTATTACTTCATCCTTTTTGTAGATGAAGAAATTGACCCTCAGAAAGGTTAAGTCCCTTGCCCATGTTCATACAACTTGTGAGCAACAAAATTTGCAGTTGAATCCAAGCTACCTGCTTCCAAAGCCCTTGCTGAAGTTCTATTATAAAATAACCAAAATTTCCTCCATGCAACATTGGGACCTATTTTTGTCTACATGAAAAGAAGTGGCAAATTGAATGGTTTCTGGAGAATTTGAAATGCAAACAGTGTTATTACTGTGATTGTTCAGATTATTTTCATCATTAGCATTAGATGAATAAGACTGACATGGTTACCAAAGAATTAGAGGAAAGTACTTCAGTTTTCCATGCATTGGCATCTCAGCTTTAAAACAAATAACTTTTTGAGAAGGTCACAAACTATTTTAACAAATTTTCTTAACTGAAAATTTAATAGAAAGTGGAAAAAAATTTAAATCTAGTTTAAAA
This sequence comes from Tolypeutes matacus, assembly GCA_026826555.1. Taxonomy (NCBI): domain Eukaryota; kingdom Metazoa; phylum Chordata; class Mammalia; order Cingulata; family Chlamyphoridae; genus Tolypeutes; species Tolypeutes matacus. Next base: position 28,775,431 of record JAKSZT010053791.1, on the reverse strand, counting down.
GCATTGGATGAATTGAAGCTGAATAGAGTTGTTTATATACTTTGTGTTAAACTAGGGCTCTGTATGGTCGTCATCTAAGATGGTTAACTTATCCATGAAAATATAACATTTAAAGTAATGTTTAAATTAATGTAAGCCTAATTTCTTGACATTGAAACTTTGCAAAGTATAATTATAAATAAACCCAAGATATAATAAGAGTAACAAATGTTAAAATTTAAGCCTACTGCCAGCGTTTAAACCAATGTCAGTTAAATATGTTTGTATGTAAAGTTCCTTACTTTATAGATTTTCCTCCTCTTTATTCCTTCCCTTCCCTCACCCCTCCTATCCATATTATGATCATGATCATAATCACCATCACCCTCACAATCATCATTATCTCCATTGTTTTCCTCATAATATCTATATGAATACTTTAATTGCAAGTAACAAAAACTATCTCTAATTCTGTCTTAGTTAAGTGATATGTGTGTGTGTGTGTGAGGGTGTGTAATTATCTAAGGAAAATATGATTTAAATTCACAACATTGTCTGTTTTTAATAAAAATCTCCAGGTACCCAAGGTGAAAAGTTCACTGAGCTAAACTAAGGATTCACATTTTCATTTTTGGAGCTTGAAGGGACTTTGGCACTTCTTTAAGCAAATGCCCACAAAACCAGTAAAATGCTGATTGCATATATAAGACATGGCAATGAGTTAAGGTACATCCTTCTTTGTTTAGAAGGATCCCAGAGAAAATCATCAACAAAACTTTGTATCCTTCCTTAAAAAAAGTAAACTCTGTAAACAAATCAACATCCTTTCACCACTAGCCTGTAATTCTGTGGGTTTAAAAGCTCTGAAGCAGCAAATAGTGATTGCTTTTCCTCCCGTCCCCACCTCTTGTTGTCTCTCTCAACATGTAGCATGTTGACTACTTGCTCTATCTTGCTCTTTTGGTGGGTCTGATGCATTGGCATTAATATAGAGGCCAGTAGAGCAGTCCAAGGGGCACACTTGGACTAGATTGCTCTGAGACTCATCTAAGCACTAAAAGAGTGAGGATCTGCCTTTTCCTAGCTTAGGGTTCCTGGTTTGGGAATTATGTCCCAAAGCTGTGATCCTGATGAAGAGAACAAGCAGTTGCAAGGTAGTGCGAACATTCATTCACTTCGGCGTAGATTATTTGACCAGAATTAATAGAAAAAGGAACAATTTAGAAGTACTCAGGCATTCTTTTGCTCAAGCTTAAGTTAACACATGAATACATAAATTATGTTCTTCGCCTTCATACTGTAACACTTTGGGTTTTAATCCCTACCAAACTCCTCCCCAGACCTTTCTCCCAAGCTGGAGCATCTTGTTCTGCCTCTAATTATGGTTTGCTTCATTTGCATGTGTTTTTTCTCAATATAAGGCCGTTGCTATAAGAAGTCCTGGGGGTGGGAATGAGGATGGTATGCTATTGTCAAGGCATCTAGGAATGGAGAAGGCCCAGTATTGCACTTAATTAGTTAAAATCCTGTCCATGTTCTTGACAACCTTTCTCTGCATTTAAAAAGAGTATGAATAATTTTGCTCTTATCTTCTTGTTTTGACCCTCTCTCAAGGACATTAATGAATATTGTTGCGAATGAATTTTATTGGTTTTGTTTTTTTATATGTATTTAGAAGTGTTTATGGTTGTATAAGAGCTATAAGCATAAAGAATTTATACTTCTATGTTTGTGCAAATTTAAGTAGTATAAGAATTATTTGAGTTCAAGTTATTTCTGAGAAATTTTCCCCCAAAAGGAGCTTGTCTGAACATTATTCAAGTAGAAAAACATTGGACAAGGACATCTGTGAGTACAGTTTGCAAATTACTGGTTTTTGATGGGCCCCAGGAAGGTAAATCTCTCCTCTTTCTCATAACTCCTGCCTCCTAGAGCACCATCCCTGTGGCACTGCTCTTGTTCTTCACAGAAATGAGGTGGCAGTTCAGGGCTTGTAGTTGTTTACTCTATACTTAGTAACATTTCTTGAGTGCTTGGAATCTTTTCGAGCCCAAAGATTACCTTAGAAATCTCTTAATGCTAATGGGGTTCAAATTTTATTACACGTATATAATATTTATTTGCCCCCAAAGTTTGTATTGCTCACATTTGCCAGGGACAACTCTCCATTTATGACCAATTTTCCAATTTATAAGTTTATGATACGATGATTTGATGGTAATGGCAATCATGATAACACTGATAATGGTGATAGCTGCCATTTAGAGAATGCCTTCTAGGTATCAGGCACACAACATACGGAATCAGTAATTCTTACAGCAGCCTTGGAAGTAGATGGTAATATCCCCATTTTACAAAAGAAAACCAAGACTCAGAGAAGTTAATTTACTTACACAGTTGGTAAATGGAGAACCTAGGTTTTATTTTAATACAAGTTTTTCTGCCCCTAGAGTTTTATGTGCATTTTACTTTATGTATTGTCTCTATTTAAAAACCAATGCATGTTTCTTAGTAATGGGAATTATGCTAGGGACCACTTTTTGAGCATTGGACTTCTCTTTAGAGTTATTTCTATAAAAAAGAATTAGATGCCAATTCCCTGATTTTATTTTCTGGTTGGCTTTTTATCTTGCAAGTTTTAGAAGTGGTGATGAAATAGTTCAATATTGATGGTAGTTGAAGATATGTTTATTAAAATTACTACTCTTAGCACTTAATTTTATTCAAAGAACTGACCTTTGATATTTTCTAGATTGGATACTGTACTTTTGATGGCTGCAGCTTATTGCGAATTTGCAGATTTATGTATTGAATGTCTTTCTCCTCCTCCCTACTGCCTTGCTCAGTGATCAGTGTAACTCACTGCTCCAAGCCAGCTACAATATTATGGGTTCAGTGTCAGTCATGCAGAGGCAGCCACATTTCGAATTCAGAATTACGGTTGGCTGTTCTGGTGTAAAGTGATATGCCCCGGCATAATGAAGTTGTGGGATTAGGGAGCATAACATTGAGGGTTACACTAATATTCCAACCTCATGGCACTTTCCTGGTTACATTTGAAGCTGTGGTTTGAAATACATGAACTTCACATAGTGTAGATTAAAAAGTGCAAAAAAATGGTGTGCAAACACAAAAATACCTATTTTGTAGATCAGATATTTTTTGTAGGGGATGTGAGAAATGTTGATGAGTTTTCTTGAAGATAGAGATTTATGAGTGACTTCTTAAAAGTTCTTAAGGATTGTGGGTAGTCTAAAGAATAACAAAGTCCTAGAATACTTCTCTCAATTATTGGAAATAATCATAACTTAATCACCATCATCATAGGGCTAGTGTATAATATATTTAAGAACATCAATTTTTATACTTAATATAAGTGAACTTATGACTTGTAAAGTCACAACCCAAATCTGCACATTATTTTTGAATACAGTTAAAAGATGTGCCAAGTGGGGAGTTGACAACTTGTAGGATGGTGATGGTGAAACGATTAATACACACCACCCTCAGCCCACGCTCATGACTCTATAAGTAGAACTTTGTAATCTCATCTTTGTTGTTTGGATCCAGAGTGTGGAGGTTCACTTTGATTTTGCTCTCCATTTATTCATTGGTGAAATTCTCTTCTAAAAATTTTAGAACGATTTTCAGTGTGGGTCCTGAAATAAGCTGATTACTTTCATGGTGCTACCCTTATTTCCTTTATCTGCTTTAAAATATTGGCCTTGCCTTCTCTGCGCTTCCTCTTCATACCTGTTCCTTTTGGTTCAGGCAGGCACACCAGTTTTGGACAGACACCCTTGCCACTGTTAGCCTGGCCCAGCTTCAATACTGATGGCCAAAATTAACATACTACATTTTTTTAAACTGGTGATGATAGTGACAGGGATGCATGTGTGTATAGGAGGTGGTAAAAATTAATTCCATAGTTTCACTTTTATAATATAAATCTAGAAAGATTATAATTTTTTATAAAAATTATTCAGACTTCTTTATTATTCAGTAAAAGTGCATCTCCTCTATTGTAGATATTCGTGTTACACTATTTCTCTTATGAGGGACTGAAAGTAGTTCGGTCTCTTGGAAGTGGAAATTGATTTTCACTTTTCACCAAGTCTATAAACACATTAGAGATCTCCTGGTAAGAACTGTAAATGCTTCAGGAGTACAGTATGTTACTTTTGCTGTACTTCTAAAATTTTAGACACTGTAATTGTCCCCTTATATGATTTTGGAAACTTATTTATGCATTATCTTGGATAGTGTGTTGTTTTTACTGGATTTTAAAAACGCATGGTAAAGACATCTCAACTATCTTTCTTTTGAAACACTGGGTCTTCTCTGCTAAGTGTAACTTTACAATGGAATGGATGTTTATACTGGTAAATATCTGCAAAATGTTTGGGAAGGCTAGAATGGAAGGCTCTCTAATTCAGTGTGTAATTTTGTGGGTAAAAATAACATGGCAGAAAGTGCATCTTGACATTTGGAAAAAAATAAGTTTCATTTAGCCAGAAGGATATTTCCTTAAAGTATAGGTTGTAGATTCTTGCACAGAATCCAGCTCAGAGACATGTTTTTTTATTTGGCTCTCACAATTAAATTATCATTATTATTATTATTTATTATTATTATTAGACCATTTTCTGTCAAAGACTGTGTTCTCTGGTTCTCCATGGTACTCCTCACCCCTTATTGCCTCAGTTATTCACGTTACCTCCTGGAGTCCTGAGCCATATGTACTGGGCCCTTATTAAGGGAATGCTGGCAATTTCTGATCTCTGTACCTCATCCTTTAAGTTACTGTCAGACTGGGAAGAGGAACCTCCTACCCTTCCTCCTCCTTCTTGCTTCTGTTGGCTCCAGTCCCAGTCCTGGCAGACTTCAGGAATGGGCAAATGGAAGGAGAAAGGGAAGAAATCCTCTCCATGCATTTCTAGCAGTGTCCCTCCACAGTCAGAGGGGAAGTGTGGAATCAGGAAAGCCTCCTTACTGACACCCTGCGGCCAGTGGAAGAAGAGAGAAGAAATCTCTTTACTGACCTTGCCTTCCTGTCTGCTTGTTTGCTTCTTGCTCTTTCGTGGTTTTCTCGTATTTGCAGCTGAGGTCATTTTCTGCCGTACTCCTTCATTCAGGAAATAGTTTTGAAGTGTGTGTGCTAAATATGAATTACTATAAGGGGCTAGGGAAAGGCAGTGGGGAAGATAGCAAGATAATAGGGCATAGATATGTCGCCGATATGGCTTTTCCTTTTAGTTTAGATTAGTTTCGTTTAGTTCTCATGTGAGACTTTCAGGTCTAAATCTGTATCCTTTTTCACCCAGGCTTAATGGCTTCTTAGAATTTTTATTTTATTAAAAATTTTTTTTAATTTTTTCATTTCCTTAGAATTTTTATTTGTTTTTCAGAGGCTTCATTTTGTAATATGTTGAGAATATAAAATAGTTGCTAATATTTTCTTTTGGATCTCGAGTTAATCATTCAGGGTAATTTTCAGCATTTTTTTCCATAGGCTCTATGCTGTGTGTTCTTATCTTTAAACAGGATAATGCCATTCTGTCCAGATTCATTTGCCAATAACCTGGGTGTGGGAGTTGGCTCACTTTGATTATGCTTTCTGTTTGTTTACTGATGGAATCCCCTTCTCAAACTTTCAACCAAAGAGTAGCCTGAATAGCTCCCAGCCTGATCATCTAATATAGGAGCTCTGTTGTACCAGTAGGATCTTCTATACTGCTGCATCTCTGCCTGCTTCTCTGCCACTCTAGACTAGGGATCATGATCTCAAGAGTGTACAGAGGATAAGCAGGTGAAACAGGGTTAGAGAATCCCTGGGTTGTGACAGAATGCCACCTAGTAGCTGTGAAAGGCATTTAAAGGCAATATTTCTAAAGTCCTTTTAAACAAAACTTGCCTGTGGGCCAAGTATGGTCTTTGGATCTTTAGTGTGAGGTCCAGTACTTTTTTGAATTTTTCGATCCAGTACCCATACAAACACATTTATGGTTATTTTGAACTTCAAGTCCAGTATTTTGTATCTTTTGGATTCTTTTTTGAGAATCAAGTTTCAGAACTGAGATTGCTTATTCCAGGGATCTAAATATTTTGTATCTTTTGATAAATATATTCCCAAATATAATTTGATAAATATTTTCTCAAAATATATCAATTTACACAACCACAGAAAGTTTTTACAATACCCTTGCCAGATTTTAAATTTAAATTATTTTGTGACTTTAGTTAGTGGAGTGGCTTATCCTTATTTTTTAGAGTTACATAACATTTTTGCTTGTTTGTTACTAGCTGCATTTATTTTTATAATAATTTATCATTTTATTAATAGAAGATAGAGCAAAATGGCCACCTTCTTATAAAGTAAGTAAAAAAATACAAAATCTTTTTGGATCACTCCTCAAAGAAATGACTTTACCATTCATAATATACATTTTTGTAGTATCCCTCACTTTCTGTGGTAAAACGGCCAGAATCATCTTCCTCTATTTTATTAGCTCTTGTCTATAAAAAGTTTGCAAAATAGAGAATTATAAATCATACAGGAGTGGATGTGGATTATTGATGTTTTTGTGGTTTTCAAAGGAAAAATAAAACAAACTTCAGAGTTGAAGAAAGGGGCTTATACCGAGATAATTTGATTTTAAAATAGTCCTTTTTTTTTTTTTTTTTTTTTTTTTTTAAGGGAGGTACTAGGGATTGGACCTGTGACCTCATACACAGGAAGCAGGCACTCAATTCCTGAGTACACCCATTCCCTTTGAATCTTATTTTTGATGACTATTATTACTGCATCTTAATTTCTCATTAATATTCCATTCTCAGTGAATTTTAATACTTTAAGTCTTGATCTTGAGATTTTTTGCCTCTTTGCTTTTCAGTTTCTCTACCAAAAATGTGTGTTTAACTATTTCTGTTAAAAGGATTCCTTTCTAAATCCACCTGCCATGTAAATTATTTATTTCTAAGTTATCTTGGTTTTAATGGGAGTATGAAATTGATGTATTTTATTTCTGTATGTGCCACTTTAGATATATATACTCAAAAATATATTTACAACTCTTGCTGAAACATCCTTTGAGTTGTAACACCTTCTTGAGTCATATCCAAAAGACCCAAAAGATTTTAAGCCTTGCCCATATGTCATGAACTGCACATAATTATTGTTTTGTAATGGACTAAAAATCTGTTTGCTCCCAAAGAATTGGACCAGGTTTTAGAAAAAAAGAAGCATTTATCATGGTGATGTAGAAGTGTACCAGCATTTATAGTTTTGATCATTCCTTAGAGATGTTATTGCTTTGGTTGAAAACCAGTGGGCTTTAGGGAAAATTGTACCCCTGATATGTGCTGAAAACAGAATTGTAAAATATACTGGCTGATAATATTGGTTTTGGTTATGTCATTTTCTTATTATTCTTGGTATACTGGAATGATTTCAGTTTCTACCCTTTAGAACTCTTGTTATTGCCAGATATAGTATTTCCCTCTATTGTCCACACTTGAGAAAAATTTTCTAGATGGAGACTTACGAATTGAACATGAGCAGGCATAAGTCATTTTTGTTTTAAAAAGGAAAAGTTCGTTTTTTCAATGTTATTTTAGTAAAAAATAGGAGTGTAATTTAAAATTATAAATATTTTTTAAAAAACAAATATGGCTTGATTTTTCATTCCAGTATTTTGTCTTTTCTGATTATTTAGCATCACTTAAAACAACCTTTAAATTTCTTTCTTTCTGTCTTGGTGTGCTTTAACCACAGGACCTTGTGGCAAGAAGCCATTAGGAACCTTGGTTAACTCTTCTTTGTTTCTCCAGTGTTGGCCCATGGCTCAAGGAATTATTTTTGACATGAACCAGTGACCCTTGAAATTTTTACAAGATTAAATGCTGATAGGGAAATTGCAAATAATACTTCAGATAAGATGATTTAAGTGATTTTCTGGTTTACCCCAACGTTCTGTACTTTCTGAGTTGGTATTATTTTATGTACCAATTGTTGGCACAGTATGGAGCAAAGATAAGAGGCTCAGAAGTGTTACTGGCCACCATTGTCTCTGTCTCCATGAATAATGAACTCCAGATGTTTACATTTTATATGCTATCATTAAGGTACTGATTAGCTTATGTAATATTGAAGAATTTTCAAGAGTGAAGTGCTGTTTTGGATAATCATTCTGGGAAAGGATTTATTACATTGGTGATCTTAGGATAAAATTTCATTGTGTCTATTGTCAGAATGTAGGATGATGAGGAAACCAGAATGTAATACCCTTTAAGGAAAAATGACATGGTAAACAATTGAGAATATGATTATATATTTTCCATATGGAAAATATATTCTGAAATTTCCAATCCCAAATGGACCAGTTTAAGGAATTAGTTACAATTAAACACCTTTAAGCAATATCTGTATGGAATTTTTCAGTGATCCCACAACCATTATAACCTGGATGTTAAACTGAACTCATGAGTTTTACTGTGAATTATCACTGTTTTCCCCACTCCCATGTGTATGTTACACCATGATAAAATAAGATCATTTCAGTAAAGTTAAACTGCCTGAATTAATGAATAATAAATGTAGCAGAATGAAACTGCTAGTGGGGTCTCTACTCTTGGGTCAGGATATAATTTGCCAAGTACTATGAAACTACTATTGTTCTCCTGCTTTTTCATTTATTAGGTGAGTATAAGCATACTTATTGTAAGGTTTTAGTTACATGGTACTTCCAAATGTTTCCTACCATAACAAAGCTCCCACGACTCCCCCAAGCCCCTCAAAAAAAAAAAAAAAAAAAAAAAGGCCTAGAAGAGCCCAGTCTGATCCTAAGAAAATGTAGTAGATGCAGTTTCCTGACTGTGTTTCACTACTTGGCTTTATTAACAATTTTCCAAAATTCAGCATTGTAAAAGTTCACAGTGTTGATATCCAAATGATATGTTATAATTTCTCCTTTTCAGAAAAATTAATTGATAGGAGTTGAAATGGAGGTGGGGCACTGGTTTATAGAAGTCTTGTAAAATCCTGCTGAAAAATGATGGCATTTTGATTAATAATGAATATATGAAATCAGCTTCAGAGGAAGCTACTCCAGTCTTTGAGAAATTATTTTGGCAGAACTAACTGCTAACCAGAGGTGGTTATGCTTTTCATGTATAAGCTAAGTGGGAAACTGAAAAAAACTTTCAAAACACGTTTATTTACCTATCTACTCAAATTTAATTGTGTATCTAATAAATGTCCACTAGTCCAGTGCAATGCCTTTGTCATGATGGTGATTTTATGTCAATAGGAAGGGAAAATTTATGGTCAATACCAAGGAAAGGAAATGTTCTATGTGTTTGTATTTTTATTATAATCATGCAATTTAAAAAGATATACAGAAATACAAAAAGAATGTTTTGCACTTCTTATTCTAAAACCAATCTGAAGTAGGAAGGTAGAAAAAGTTGTCCCAGGGTAGTCCTATATTAGACTTAGAACAATGTGTAGAGCTTAGTTTTTAGGATGTCCCCTTCAATGTTTAGCCTTTTAGTACTATTAGTTACTCATAAGAGCTTAAATCCATCAAAAAATTGGAGGCTTGTTTCAGTTAGATCACTGTTATTTGCTTTTATTTAATAATTTTTTTTTAGAGAAGTTGTAGGTTTACAGAAGAATGATGCAGAAAATACAGAGTTCCTACATATGCCCCCTAACATACAGTTTTCACTATTTTTAACACTTTGTTACATGCTTTTTTTTGGTCAATATTAAGAGTGTTTATTGAGCTTCCACATACTCAACTATGTAGAAGGCTCTGTGGTTAGGTATAGAATACACGAAACTTCCTTAATTTCCTGCTCTTGAATGATCTAATCCCTCACCCAAACACAGTCATGAAAAAGAATACCCTTCCAAAGAAACACAGAAACACAAAGAGATGCTTAGGTTTATTCCAAATTATGTTTTAACAATATAGGCACTTGTCCTAAAAGAACAATAAGATAAACATAGGTTGCTCATTTTATGCATATTGTCATATACTATGCTCTGCAGTAAATAGCGATATAAGTAACACAGAGTCCCTGTCATCAAATTTATTATTTAGAGTATGGTGGGAGGGGATGGCGAGTCAGATCTACAAAGGACTATAACGCAAGATAAATTACTAGTGTTTCTAAGAGAGGTATATGCAGTGTGTGCTTCCTTGACCCCATTACTGACTCTTGTCCTTTTACAGTGGTTTTAGGTTTCATAGACTATCCTTGCATTGTCAGCTACCTCAAATTCTATTAGAAAATAGTTGCTAGGAGATAAGCTGATAAGAAGGAAAGAGGTACAATGTAGTTTAAAATAAAGAGAAAACCTATAGCTATTTGGGGGGAAGGCAAGGAAGAAGGGTTGTTTAAGATGTGTCTTGAGGGAGGAATCAAATGTCTCTGGCAATTGAGGGAAGAAAGTGAGAGGTGGGAGAGCATGGGCCTCATTCATAGAGCACCAAGTGGTCTGACATGATGGAACCATAGAAGGGATTGTTAGGAAGCAAGCTGGAAAGGTAGGGCTGATGAAGAGAAATATCTATCTGAAATATTTGGAAGTAGCTTTCAGAAAGATGTTCACTTTTAAGTTTTGTAAAAGTGTTTTTTCATAGATTCTTTAGTATTTCAACTCTGATGACAGAAATTATTCAGAGAATTAACCAATGAGGATGTCTGAAAATTTCTCAAACATTTTGGTTCTTTGTCAGTATTATTTGCTTATTCTTCTACTGTTGACTGTATTAAATTCTTTTTTGTGCTTTGCTTGCTCCTTAACCAACTTTTTCCACATGGGTGATAAAACTCTAAGGATTTAGTTTTTCTCAGTTTACACTAGTTTCCTATAGTACTAAAATATTTGTAATCTTGTCACTAACATCCTTGCCAAAATGGACTTTTCAGAACTTTTTCTGGAGCTCATTACTGTTGTTTCTCTTTTGGTATTGGTATTTCTACAGTGGAATATTAGCTAGTGGTACAATCATATATGAAGGTCATGCTGATTAATAGCATTTACTAGTCAAATATTAGTGCATTCATTAGCTTGTGATGATTTTTGAGTTATTTTCTGGCTATCTTCTCAAATGCATTTGGCTACTAATAAAGGAAACACTTCAAAAATTTATCTAATTCACTTGCACTAGTATTTGAAACTCATTAAAATTGTGTCCTTAATGATTGTAGTTTGTAAAATTGTTATTGATGACTATGTTGTTGATAAATAAGTTTTTACCATTAGTTCAACTTTTTTATATGTATACACAATGAGGTCCTTTTGATTTCAGAAGGAACTGGTAAAGGCCAGCTTTGATGTTTCTTTTGCTTTTCATTAGCTTTATGTTCAGATAGAAAATGTTGAAAGGCCTATAAATTGACTATCCAAAATGTTACTTTCTTACTTTATCAGCAGTTAGAATAGGCTGCTGAACTTGATATTAGTAAAGTTGAATTGCTCTGTAGGGAAACAATCCTGCTAGACTTTGAGTAAGAAATAAAAATATGTGTTTTGCTTTTTAAATGTCAATGTTGCCCATTTAGGCATACGTAAGATTTAATGGTCTGCCTGTCTACATCATTTTCTCTGAAGTGACAGCTTAACAGTTTTCCTGGTTGGATTGTGTTAAAATTTAAAGGCTATATTCACTAAAACATATGTCCAGTGTTTGGGCAGCCAAAGACTGTGCAGTCATTTTAATAGAGTATGACTTAGCATCTCTGTTATTACCATAGATAACTCGTTGTTAAATCTACATTAAAGTGTCATCAGTTTGGTGTCTATTAATTCATAATTAATTTGTTCTGGGATGGGCTGAAGTATAATTTTGCACTATCCTAAAAGAATGAATTTTGCTAAGACAGCAATAGCCTGAAAAAATTAAAAGGGGACATGCTTAATAGAGTTAACTAAACAAATTATTTTAATAGATTTTTGTTAATTAACTTTTTTCTTTAGTGTCTACCATGCTCAGTATTGTGCTAGGTATCCTGCACAGATAACTTTAATTTATGGCCATTAATAAAGAAATCTGGGTGGTAGAGCAACAATATAGAAACATCATGGAATGGTAATACAACAGATAAGTTATCCTCAAGATTCTGTCAGAACAGTGATTTCACGATCACATTCTGTCTGGTTTTGTCCATGTTGTGTATTCAGTGTTGGGATTTTGATCACTCATCTTATGAAAGGAGGTGGATGTGGTGGAGGGGACCACTAAGAAATGGTGAGAAAGAGTGAGAATATGCGGGAGAAATCCAGAGCGGACCAGTGCTAACAGACTTAACATTCACAGTCAGTTTGACACCTAGCCTTTCAAGATGATTTTTCAAGTTTTCTTGGCAAATCTTCTAGAGTCCATTAGTTTTGTGTAGAGGACACAGAGAGTAGTTATTCACAGTCCAAATTTTAATTGGCTCAGCATATCCTGATGTCATTTGTCACCTCCAACTCATTGGTACTCCATGTGCCTTAGGCCAAAATCCAGGAGCAGTTCTCAGTGGTAAATAGTTGAAGAAGCAGATACTGGAAAATCCAGCCTTACGTGATCTTTCCTGGCTTTGATAGTTTCAGCTTTCAGACTGAAAAGTTGTTTAAACCCTTTTAAAATGTTTTCTAAATGGAAGAATATGTTTATCTCAGAAGAAAACTTGAAAACTTTAAAAATCATCTTTCTATAAAGAAAATAAAATTTAAATTACTTGTAGTTATTTTTAAGAGGTTAATGGATCTATTGAAAAATAAGATATTCATTTTTACCAAGTACATCAAAATGTTAAATTTGGTTAGAGAAATTTCCTTGCATTTGTGTATAATTTTTTCTAAATGTATGAAAATTAAATGTCTGTTAAAGTTGAAAAAATTGTTTACCCAGAATATGTAATTGAATCACAAAGAATAAAAAGTGTAACATCTCTCTTAGGTTTAACAGATTTGTAATGATCATGTCATTACAATATTAACAAGGTGTTAATTTCTAAAAATAGAATGGAAAGAGGCATACCTCAGGGATTTTAGTGTATTAAAATTGTAAATGATAAAAAGCATATACCAAATTGAATTTTTTAGCAAAATGATTGAACTATAGTCATAGACTCAATCTTCAATAATATATACTAAATCTTTGATGGTCTGATTTTGAAAATTTACATAACTTCTTAAGTACATTTTAATTCTTTTCAAGTATCAACGATGACTTCAAGAAGGAAAAATGAATCTTAGATACTTTCTTAATTAATGAGGTTATGAATGTAAAATGCTTATATTAGTACCTAACAAATAGTATCCCCTGTGTCAATTATTGTTTATGATTATGATCATTATTTCTTACTCCTCTCCTTGCTGCACTCTCTCTCTATTACTGGTTTATATACAGTGGTAATTTATACAAACTCAAAGCATTATTATTTTCCATTGTTCGATACCCTATATTTTGTGGTGTTTTTGAAACTTCTTGAATTATTTCCATATTTGTTAGTATAACTCCTGATCTGGGAACACGTTTATATAACACACATAGAGTATGAGGTTTTGATACTAGTAATTTATTTCTATTCTGTCTAGTATCTGATAGCTTGAGGGTCAAATGATGAGCTGGATGTTATCCTGACCTATAGCAGATTGCACAGAGAATGGGACAGGAAGTTGGCTTCCTATGTTTCTAACGTTTGCCTATTTGCTGCTGGAATTGGGACCTCAGCATTCCCTTGTATCTGAAGCTAGTTTTAAGAAATCATAGATAGTCCATCACACTTTTTGAAGAGATTATGACTGAAAATAACATGCATTTTATTACCTTCAGCATTAATTCATTAATGTTGTGATTTTATTTTTTTATTTTTTATTTTTCCATTTATTTTAGACTTAGAACACTTTCAGTAATGTAAAAATACATAAAGTAAAAAGTAAAAGTACTTTCTCCACACTTCCTTTACTGTCATTCCTCAGGAGAAACAGTTTTCGATATTTTGCGATGAATCCTTCGAGGTGTTTCCACATGTATACTCAATATGTATAGTTGTGTTTATTGGTACCTTCACTGCTGTGATTGTTGTTTTTAACAAAAATGAGATTAATATTGCCTGTAACTTGTTTGTTTTACCAAGTAACTTATCGTGGACACCTTTCCATGTCAGTATATTTGTGTGTGTATGTGTGTGTGTGTGTATGCATAGTTATCTTTTCCAGTCCTTTTCATGGTCATATAATTTTCTATTATAGTGATGTGCCTTAGTTTATTTATCCATTTCCCTGGTGAAGGACATGCAGTGTCTCCAGATTTCATCTGCTTACACAGCATATTGCATGAACCCCAATGGTCTGTGTCCTGGGCACATCTGTGCTTAGTTTCCCCATTACACTCTATAGGCCAAAGGAAGTATATAGACTGTCCTGGTTGCTTGTTGGCCTTCTGGGATCATTCTGAAAATTGTTGTTTAATCTTGGATAGGCCTCAGTTCAGACAAAAGGTGCCAATTCTGTCATGTGTAGTTTTAAGGCAACAGCAGCATTTTTATAGAAGTTTCTTACTTTTACCTACTAGAAATTAAGGATGCATTGTTTAGCTTAGATGGATTGGCTGTGACATCCTTAGACACGCATACTTTGGCCAAACTCTAGGTTTCAGAGCTACAAGGAAGGTCTGATTGTCAAATCTCTTTTTCAGCTGGTGGTCCTCAAAGTCAGGACATCTTTTCGAAAATTGTTTTAAAATACATTTGCTTTGTAATGATCGTGGAATATTTTTGTCTCTATACTTTTATTTGGATACATTAAAATTTAGTTTATGACTTTCACAAATGGCATAATTAATTACAGTCATGAAAAGCTAAATATCAGTATTCCAAGGTTAGCATTTCATTGTTATGGGGGGTAGGGAAGAGCTGCTCATTAAGATGCTCATAAAATTGTATGTACTTCAGTCACCATTTACTTAGTATATACAGTAGCTTATTTTTGTTGTGGCTACTGGCTGTATCTTGAGATTTAATATCTACTGGCTGAATCTGCTGCATATTTTAAATTCTAAACTAGAATATAATTGCCTAGGATGAAGGAAATCTTTCCATTTGTGTACATATTTTTGTTTGGAAGATTTTACTTCATAGTCATAGAATAGTAACATAGAATTGAAGAAAGGTAATATCAAATTGTTCAAAATTCCACTTTTCTTTCGTAATTTGGTAATTGTTCAATATTAAGCAACAACTTGCTGTTGATTTTTTATTTTTTTTACCTCCAACACAGCTGGTATCCTGCTATGATATCATAGCTATACATTTTGATTTATTATTATACAGACTATATTATGCACAGTATGAACAGTGAGCAGCTCCTGAGAATACCTCCTATTGTGACATTTTCTAACATTAAAAAGGAACTGTGGTCATTAAGCAGCTTTTAGTGCACGTGAACACAGAGGGTTATAACACTTTTACTTCTGTAATGATTTCTTACTGCTATGTTTCCTCAAATATCCAGTAGCTTGAGCTTTTCCCTTGCTGAAGCTTTTGCATACTATTTTTGTGGTTTCCTTCTCCACAAAACGGCATTTCCTAAGAATGTTATTATTTATATGCAAACAAAATGCTCTTTCAATCTTAAAGTAATGTGAATAAAAAAGAAATGATATTGGAATATGAACATATGAAATACTGTAATTGAGCTTATAACACAAAAATATTTTATAATGGACAGTGCATTTTTAATGCCATACATAGACTTACAAATCATTTTTCTTTTGCAGTGGGATTATAAGAAATAGTGAAGAAATGTACAACAGTGCAAAGATAGATGACTGTCTAGTTGAACAGGAATTGTAACTTATTTGGCATAAAATTTAATTACTGATTTTATATTATTTATTGAATTTAAATAATTTATGTTTATTACTGAATTAAAACTACAATCATATACATGAAATACTTATACTCTTCCATGTCAGGTTTTCCTTTTCTTTTTCAGTCTGTGACCAAAACAGGGCGGCTGCTGATCAGTCACGAGGCTCCCTTGACAGGCGGCTTTGCATCGGAGATCAGCTCTACAGTTCAGGTAGAGTAACTTTTTGGCATTTATTCTAATATTTGTGCAATTGCACATATGTCTTCCAGGAGAAAAAAATTACTTATCAAAGTATATAAAAGCATGCACTTTTGGAAATGCACATTTTCTATTCTGACTCTACTTCACTGTAATTTAATTACATTTCCTAGAAGAAAATCTTAAAACAATAAAGGCTGAAAAAAATTTAATGGGAAGAGTTTCGATATGTGTTTTATAAACTAACTTCTAGGTTCATGAGAAAAGAAACATTTTAAATTTGATTCTTTTAATACAACTTAAACTTGTTATGAAATGGGTTGATCATGAAATTGATCACAGATTCTTATAGCCTTCACCTTACAGAAAAGGAGACTGTCAAAAGTCAATAATTAAAATTCTGTAAATAATGTAAAATTAACTAATTTCATCTAATAATTACCAAATGATGTTATGCTATTGGTAATGGTTTAGAAATAGTTTTAAAACATTTCTTTTTTTTTTTTTTGAAGTATTCACTCAAGATGCTACATCATGAAAAGTTCTGTATACTTTTTTTATAGGATTTTATTTAAAACTTTTATTCACATTTTTATTACAGAAATGAATAACATAATTTAGGAGAGTTTCATTTTTCTTTATTTTTAAATAAAAAATTAAATAACTATTTTAAGTGTATAGTATGTGCATTTTTAATTCAGGCCACTGAAATAATATACTTCTTTTATATTCAGAATATCTTAGCAGTTTTATAAACATTTTTACTCTTCTTTACTAGTGTAAAGATGCTTTTATTATTATGATACATATAAGTAGAATTCCATTAAGAGTGTATAGTTTTATAGCTAGATATAAAAATGTGATATTTGAGTAATGATATATTTTAATTTTTAAACATTTAACTAGTAAAAAATGATTTCTGCCAATAAAATATCTTTAAGTGCTAATTAGCAAAATTATCAATATTTTTAAGTTAGATGAAGCAAATTTAAATATAAATGTTTTAAAAACTGTAGCAAAATAATCCATAATTATGTTTAGTCAAAAACAAAATTACTCTGTGTTATATTTATCACTGACAAAATTATAGAAAATATCTGGGGCTTGTAGATATTTTATTTTCCTACTTATTATACAAATTAAAATGTGAAGCATAATGCTTAAAATGAGATAACATTAGTACATGACATTTATTATGAACTTTTTTTCATCGAGTGACATAATGAACTAAATTTGCAAAACTGAGGGTTACAAGAATAAAAACCAAATAAATGGAATTACTCTCTCACCAAAATTGTATTTCAAGTCAGAGGCAAAACTGGAAAAAGAAGCTGGATTTTCTTACTCCTGTTTAATGAGTAAGAACTAATTAAACTAACTATTTAACTAAGCCATTTGAAATGGTAGTGACTATTGCTAATAAAAACTTTGCTCTCTGTGTTTGATTTTGCCTCCTGAATGCTATCTTGCTAATCTCAAAATTTTATTTGCAATTATATGTAAAAGGAAAACAAATAGAATATAGTTTCTAATTCTAACTAAGTTCTCCGAAATTATTGGCAGAATAGAATAGAATATAACATATTTTTCAGACCAGAAAATGATTAGAAAGATTGTATAATCTAGTGTCTCTTGTTCTGGAATAATATGTGAACTAATATTAATGGAAAAATCTCTCAGATCCCAAGAATACATTTTTGAATCTCAGTTTGAGAAACATTGTATTTGGAGTTAAATACAGTCACTCTAAATAGTCAGGTAACACCAACAAAATCATAAATACAGTCTGAAAATCAGATCCTGAAACAGTGTGATAATTGGTGCTAAAAGTTATCAGTGAACTTAACTGGAATATAATAATATTTATATCATAAATATGAAGACATTGAAACAAAACCAGATACTTTACAGCACTTTCAGACTCCCAAGAATACACCTGTAGATCCTTAGGGGTCTGCAATTCATGGTTTGAAAAATACTGGCCTAAACTAACCACATTTATTTTGCAGATGAGTGCTTGACATCCAGAGTGCTTATGTCTTACACGGTTTATAGAGATACTGGAAGATCTGGGTCCAGGGCCAGAATCTTGAGTAAATGTTGAGTGTCTGTGTGTGTTCAAAGATACACCCATCTCCCTGAAAAGAGGAAGATAGGAGTATTGAAATCATAATAAAATGTTCTCTGTTTTCCATGTGCTAACAATCATTCAACCAACAAGCTACAAAGTGAATCAAGGCAATACTGTAAAATTTCTAGGGGAATCTGCATTTACTATTTGGGGAATTAGGATTTGGCTTTATTAGTATGTGGATGAATTTGAAAATGTACACAGTGGTTTTGGAATAATTCAGATTTTATTTGCACATAGGAAAAATATTGGTAAATGATTTTTAATAAAATTAAATCAGCAAAGTATCTCCAGGTATTTCCCTCTATGGCTTTTATATTGATAAGGGAGAAACAAAAATGAAAGCTAGACATCTTGAGAGATTTTTTTTTCCTTTTTAGTATTGCTGCTAAACACTAAATGCTGTTTGCACATAATTTAGAGTTAATAAAATCTACTTTTTAGTAACTATTTAGTGCACATTTTCAACTAAATCTGATTTTCTATGATGTGCATCTTCTTTATGGAAGGCATAGTTCATCATTACTAGTGAAACTGTTATCATATTACCAATGCCTTGCATTGTTTAAACTGAAATCACTTTTAAGTGTAAGGTACAGTTGCTTTCACCAGTTGGAATAATTCATTTTTTTCTATTTTGCTTTTTGTAGTGGATACTTTGTAAGGTAAAACAAGGTAAAATGGCTTAAGCTAGTGAAAGCCAACTTTATGGAACAGCAGGAAAAACTTAACGAACACGGAGAATTTTTCATTGTCATCTTGGAAAAGAGGTTTGAAACAATGAGTGAGAATGATCTGAAAATTTGAGTACTGCTAATCGAATATTGACTTATTCTCATTGTTTCATCAACACATGTAAATTGTATGTGAAAGTGAGCAAAAAAAAAATCTGTTCGACAAACAGTATTTTGTGGAAGATATCTAGTAGTTTTTTTAAAAGCTCATGGTTAATCCTTCAAAATCCCTCTTAAATAATATTTTAAGAGACTGATTAACAATAAAATTACTCTTTTAAAATACGTTCAAATTGAGAATTCCTTTTTCTGTTTCATTCAAATTTGAAAATATTAACC
This sequence comes from Tolypeutes matacus, assembly GCA_026826555.1. Lineage (NCBI taxonomy): Eukaryota > Metazoa > Chordata > Mammalia > Cingulata > Chlamyphoridae > Tolypeutes > Tolypeutes matacus. The sequence continues at coordinate 28,756,176 of JAKSZT010053791.1, read as the reverse complement.
ATATTAAAAATTTAAAAATATTTGAGATTACTTTATTATACAGAATTTTCTTTTAAGTTTATAATTGACATTTTTAGATAGAAAAATCACATCATGCTATATAAAATTTAATTTCAAATAAAGGAACTTTTATTTTTTGCTAGAATGGGAAGAGTTACTGGCATTACAATAAAAGATTATTTTTAGTCAAACAGATAAAATATGAAAAGAATGAATATAAAATGCATTCATAATTTATTTACATAACTTTAATTTATGGCAGATGGCTCTTCCATCATATAAAGAGGTTTCATTGCCCACATTTTAAGTTTATTCATGCATGGCTGTTTTCATAAATTCATTTACTTTATTATTTTAAAAGTTATTTTTAACAGTCTTACTCTGAAGTAGTATTAAACTAGTAAAAGGATTCAGGAGACTACTATTACTTTACATTGATAGACAAAATTTTTTTTTACTTGTATTAATATTTTTTCATAAAATTTATAGAAATAAATGCTTACAGAAATAGAAAATAGTGCCTCTAATCTAAGAAGTGCTTTGAATTCCTATTGGATTTTAATTTGGAAGTTAACTGGGAAACAGAACAAGCTAAGGTCTGGTATATTTGGCTTCCTCTGAAAAAGATTTCTCTGTCGGTCATCCACTGTCTCTTCTCATCTAAATTTACATTCCCATCTGTTCTCACTTTGGGGTGAGGGAACTTTTTCCTTCTTTTCTTTCATTTGACACATACCAAAGCTTGTACATGTGCTTCTTTCAGGGAGTCATGCATTATACACCCTGCTTTGTGGAAAAGGGTGAAGACAACAGAGTTTAGGTAATTCGTTGACCTTCTCATTGTGTATTCTGAGCAAACATTTTGTTGTTTCAGAAAATGATATGAATTAATTTTAGGTGGTGTTTGTATTCATTAGCCTTACATAACTATAGTTTTTTAATATGAAAAAAAATGTGTTGATCTCATACATTTTAATATTCCCCCAAATTAATTTATATTGTCTAGAATACAATATTCAAAATAGGCATTATTTATTTAAATATTAAGACCAAGTAATTTGTCCTATTTACTCAGCTTTAAACATTATAATTCCTTAAGGCATTGTAGAAACCATCCTTTATTATCCATTTGCAATACATTCCTATAATGTTGAAATAAATCTTGACTCTGCTAGGATTGTGCGATAATAATAATTAGAAAAAGATTTCTTTTTTTTTTTGGGGGGGGGGGGGGGGGGATTCAGTGCTTAATATGCCTGCCAGAAATTATAGGGATTGTGGTTGGCTTAAAGGTTTGATTTTTTTTTTTTCTTTAACACATGGAAGCAATAAGTCTGCAATAAAGAGTCCAATTGGAGAGGATGTTAAGTTTCCATACCATTGTTCTATCCTTTCTGTGCGGTCTCTTTTCTTAGAATAAGAACTCAAAAATTGTGCATAACAACATATATTTTTAAAAACTAATCAGATTCTAATAGTTTGAAAAGATTATTATAGGGCTTATATATGAATCATTTTGTAAAAGGAAAGTAAGTAAAGGAATTCTGCTTGTCTTCTCACTGTTTCATATTAGAAAGGTTTATATGGAAGGACTTTTTTCTTATAAACTTCTAATTATTACCAAATTTATAAGCACTCTTAGTTTAAGCACATCAATCTGAAGTATACGGACTAGGTCCTAAATGGTCTTAAGTTTTTACCATTGTGGAAAATATATTTTAATTAAAATTAGCATGTTTATGAATTGAGTTATCAGAGAAGATTATCAGAATAGTATTTGATGAATTCTTTACTGCAATTTTATAATTTTTTTAAACCATTGATGCAAAGCACTTAGCACAACCACCAGCAACAGATACAAGCAGAAGAAATATATTTCTATATTAAAACCTGTTTGTTGGTGCACAGCATCAGGAAAGCATTTTCTTATAGAGTGTTCAGAAACAGGATAGCCTTTCTAAATTGCAAATTTTTCCTGAAGCCTGTTGAATCTGTTCTGTAAACAGCTTAAGTGGCCATAGGCATAAACCGAAGACTAAATCTTTCTAGGGACACATTGGAGACAGGGCTATTATGTCATTGTTTGTAGTTAGTCCTATATTATACTCTTTTGGTCCTACTCCTTGCTGTGAACAGACCTTGTGTCTGTATAAGCATGGCCAAGGTTCCATCAGTCTTCTTTTTCTACTGCTTATTCTCTCATTGTCAGTGTTAACAATTTTGTATGGCTAGTCTTGAAACCTTCAAATTTGAAACCGTCAGGATGTGATCTGCTTTTTGGACTCTAGACTCAAAATTCTAAATTTCTGCTAATTTGGTGGTGATATGAAATTTGTGTGATAAAATGATTTATGTTGTAGGATTTTAACATGAAACAGTGAGACAAGATAGGCACATGGATATCTGCCAGTTTAAGGAAATAAGCTTTATCTCAAAATGAGCTCATCATTTCTTCTTAACTTTTTTCTGGACTTTTAAAACTGTCTCCTTACTTATCTCTGCCTCTGCCCCCCCCACGCCCACCTCTTATCTCTCATCACAGTGCTGTCCATTATTTTTTTTTTAATGAACATCAAATTTTGTTCATCCTCTGTTTGAAAACCTCTAATGGATCTTTGACTATAGAAATAATTTTTTAGGTCAGCATTGATTGTCCTGATCTGCCCAAACCAATGTTTCCAGAGTTATTTCACACATCCCTTTATAATTCAACATGCTGATCACACTGACCTCTTGATCATTTCTTGGGTGATATCAAATTCTTGTAGCCAACCTTTATTGAATAATCTGAGTACAGAGTTAATTTGATTATTTCATCTAAGAAATGGAGTCCTGGCCTTGGAGAAAGGTAGACACTAAGTAAATAATTACCAGATGGTATGTTCTAGGATAGAGAAATGTATAGAGGACTATAGGATCATAAAATATTCAATTACTCGACCCAAAGGTGACAGCTGAACTAACTCTTGGAGAATGAGTATTTAACTCTGGGGGCAAAGTAAGGGGGAATTCCAGGCAGAAGAAATAAGATGAATAAGGACTGGGGCTGGAGGTGGGGTGGGATGGGGATGTTATATTTGGGGGGTTAAAGTACTTTTGATATGGTTGGGAAGTAGAGTGTAAGGCTGTGGCACAAAGTAACGTTGGAGAACTTGGTAAGAATTAGACCCTAAAGATTCTTAAATATAATACTAAGAAATTTGTTTTTGTGTAGAAGATATAGGTATGACAGATTAGAGCCAGTTGATATAATTATAGATTCCAACTCTCCCATATAATAGATTTAAAACACACTTTATAGAGTTCCTGACAAATAGGACGTAGAAACTCAAAAACAAACAAACAAAACAAAACAAAACAAACTGGCCACAGCTAATATTATCATTATTTAGGGTAAAATGATGCAATTGAAGGATATGAAGCAGGATATTAACATAGAAGGATTTATAATTTAGAAAGAACTCTGGTGCTTGTGATGCACATGGCTTTGGGTAGGGAAGAGACAGGAAGTCAGGGAGATTAATTAAGAAACTATTTGAGTAATTTAAGTGAGAGATTTGAGGATCTCTAAAACAAAAACATGAGAGTGGGGCTAGAGAGAAAGGGATGAATTTTAGAGAGACTGGCAGAAAGAATCTGAGAGAAAGGTTTACTGACTGCTTAGGTAAGAATGGGGTAGGGACTGAAGTAGATGATAGATAAGAAGGAATAAAGAAAAAGACTTGGTTTCTAGCATGGGTAATTTGTTGAATGGAGGTATAGTTTCATCAAGATGGGAGATATTGTTGGGAAATCAGGTTTAAACACATCTTTTCTGGAAGATGAACTCAGTGTTGGACTTGGAGAATGTGAGATGCTGATGAAAAGGAGGCAGTTGCATTATATGTCTCGAGCTCAGGAGATAATCTCAGGTGTAGGAAAAGATGAAGGAATCATCATCTTCTGAGGTTATGCATATGGATATGGTCATACAGGAAGAGTATAGTCCTAAGATGTGAAGGTTCCTGAAGAATCCCCTGGTACACCATCATTTAAGAGAGAGGAAAACGAGCTGTGGAGGATGCTAAGATGGAGTGGGAAGAGTGAAGAGAGGGAATAAGAGCCATTATAGAAGACAAGTGTGGAGAATTTTACCATGCAGTATATGCTCAACAGTATTAAAGGCTTCTGGAGTTTAAATCAAGTAATGACACAGCTAACATCAACACAACAAGAATACCCACTGTCACCACTGTTATTCAACATTTTACTAGAAGTTCTAACTAGAGCAGTTAGGCAAGAGAAAGAAACAAAAGGCATCCAAATTAGAAAGGAAGAAGTAAAGCTTTCCCTATTTGCAGATGACCTGATCATAGGAAAATCCTGGAAAATCCACAAAAGAGCTACTGGAACTAATAAGTGAATTCAGCAAAGTGGTGGAGTACAAGATCCACGCACAACAGTCAGTAATGTTTTTATATACTAGTAATTAGCTGTGAAGAAGAAATGAAGAAAAAAATTTCATTTACAATCACAACTAAAAAAAATCAATTATCTAGAAATAAATCTAACCAAGGATATAAATGAGTTATATGCATAAAACTATAAGACATTGCTAAAAGAAATCAAAGACAACCTAAATAAATGGAAAGACATTCCATGCTCATGAATTGGAATACTAAATATTGTTAAGATGTCAGTTCTACCCAAAGCAATTTATAGATTCAATCCAATTCCAAGAAATATTCTAACAACCTTTGCAGAAATGGAAAAGCCAATCATGAAATTTATATGGCATAAGGGGCCCTAAATAACCAAAGCCATATTGAAAAAGAAAATGTTGGAGGACTCACACTTGCCAATCTTAAAAGCTTATTACAATGCCATAGTTATCAAAACAGCATGGTACTAGCACAAGGACAGACATATAGACCAAAGGAATAGACCTGAGAGTTCAGAAATCAACCATCACATTTATGGCCAACTGATGAAAGCAGTGGAGTGGTCAGGCAGGAGCCAATTGCATTTGGATTGGTGAGCAAATGTGTGGCAAGGACTCTACATAGAAACATAGACTACTTTTTCAAGAAACTTGACTTTTAAGGAAAAGAGAAGAAAGTGATTAGACATGAGCTCAATCTCTAAATGCTATTTGCTCAGTCAGGAAGCCATTTTTTTCTTACTTTGAACCCTCCCTGGCAGCCTCCTTAACTTTCTTTTGTATTTTTCTCCCCATCCCCAATTCTCTTCCTATCCTCTCTAGCACAGACTGGTATTACCTTTCAGATCTCTTTCAAATCTGCGCTCTCCTTTCCATTCCCCTAATAAATTCTAAATGATTTAAAAAAAAAAAAAAAGAGAGAAAGAGAGAAAAGAAAACCACAAAATCTAAAAGAAAAATGTAGAACTTATTTGGGATAGGTAAAAATATTTTAAACAAAAGTTAAAAAAAAAATAGCAAGTTTAGTCATGTCACAAATAAATATCTTTGTATAAAATGAAAAAAACTATAATATAAACAAACAAAATTAAAAGAATGAAGACTGTGAAAAGTGTTGGAACATATGATAAAAGATTAATGTGTGTATTTTATTAAACATTCTTACATATCAATAAGGACATTACTGTCACCTTTATTTCAAAAGGCCATAGACTGATTACTTTTAGAACTATTAAGGACCAGAGGAATGTACACATAAAAAATGCAATTTATTATGGATAAAGGGGCAAATTAAAATAATTTGTTATCAATTGTTACCTGTATGAGTGGCACCAATTAAAAATGAATTGGACATATATAATACAAATATATGGGAATCCTATATTGTATGCATGATCTGTATACCCACGACTCCTCTATGGGGAAAAAATGAATTACAGCCCACCCTGATCAAGATGGTGGGGTGAGACAGTTTGGGGCTCCATGCCCCCAAAGAAGCTTTGAAAAACCAGCAAGAACTGGGAGAATCATCTTTCTCATAGCTCCAAAACAGTTAACAGTATGCCCCAATCTCTCTGGTGGTGGCTTGAAGGACTTGCTCTTCCAGAACTTGCCTTGCATGTAAAAGGCAGCTCACTGCGCTCTCCTACAGAATGCTGTGTAAGAGCAGTGACGTGGCTGGCTGGAACAAGGAATTGCTGACTGTAGGATATTCAGTGCAGTGCCCTGGACTGAGAGGAACCTGTTTCCTAGGGAATAGGGGACATTACTGTCAATGTAAATGGGAAATTCCCAGGGCCACGTGTGTATGCCCAAGACAAAATGCATTTGTAGAAAGGATCTGGGTAGCTCCTGTGCTTTGGCCTGGAGCTGTTCTCTAAACTCATTGTGAGGATAAACCCTGAAGGAGAGCACTGTATCAGGTTAACCTGCAAAGACAGGTAAAGGTGTTTTCTTTTTTCCTTCTGCTGCTGCTTATTGTTTCTTCTTTTTTGCTGTTGTTGTTAGATCCTGACATTCAGGGAAAGCTTTGTCATAACACTAAGTGAATATAAGCTTAAGTAACAGATAACTTAGAATCTAAATTCCAGTGATAATACATTAAAATATCAAAATGTCCAGACTTTAACAAAAGACTAAAAACATAGAAATAAACAGGAAGTGATTGCTCAGGCAAAGAAGAAAATCAAAGCATTAGAAACCATCGATGAGGAGGATCCGACCTGGGACGTACCAAAGACTTTTAAATAATGGCCCTAAATATGCTCAGAGAGCTCAGGGAATACATGGACAAAGAAATAAAGGAAATTAGGAAAATGATAGATAAATGTAAAAAGAGTATTAATAGATAGAAACTATGAAGCGGAAACAAACAGAGCTGAAGAGAACGATAACAAATTTTAAAGTACCTTGGAGGGATTCAGTAGCAGATTGGAGTTGTTAGAAGAAAGAATCAGTGAACTTGAAGATAAGACAAATGAAATCATCCAGTCAGAGGAGCAGAAGTGAAAATAAAATGAATAGATCCTGAGGAACCTGTGGGACATCATGGGACATGCAAATATATGCACTGTTGGAGTCCCAAGAGAGAAAGGAGCAAAGAGAATATTCAAAGAAATAATGACTAAAAACTTCCCAAATTCAATGAAAGACAGGAATATACACATCCAAGATGCTTAGTGAACTCCAAACAGCATAAACCCAAATAGACCCATGTCATGGTATATTGTGAAGGTGTGAAGCTCTATGTACTTCAGAAAATCTTGTTCTTAAAGTTAACCCATTCCTGTAGGTGAAAATCCATTGTAAATAGGAACTTTTGATGAGGCTTCTTCAGTTAAGATGTGACTCACTTCATTCAGGATGGGTCTTAATTCTATTACCGGAGGTCTTTATAAATAGAGAATGAAATTCAGACAGAGAAATGAAAGCCACGGAAGCAAGAAGCTGAAAGCAACAAAACCCAGAAGAGAAGTGAGAGACCAGCAGATGCCATGTGTGTTGCCATGTGGCAGTAAAGCTCAGGATCACTGGCAGCCAGTCTTCAGGCAGAAAGCATCACCTTGATGATGCCTTGATTTGGACATTTTTTCAGCCTCAAAACTATAAACTAATGAGTTCCCATTGTTTAAGCCAACCCATTTTGTGGCATCTGCTTTGAGCAGTCTAGGAAACTGAAACACATTACAGTGGTACCTCAGTACTCATCGTTAATTGGTTCTGAGAGGTGTGATGAGTACCAAACAAATTTTTGCCATAAGGAATAATGTAAATAAATTTAATAAGTTCCTAAATCAAACACAATGCACATTTTTAAGGCAATATGTAAAAAGAGGGTTGTATATCATTACTTTACATGAGAAATAAAACTTAGATTAAATAAAATAAAAACTTCACTTTACCTGTGCTGAGAAGATTCCATGGCCTAATGGGATGGTGGGAGGAGGGTGGTGAGGAGGAGAAGTTACATGGAGGATTGCTTGGAAGGAGAGTCCCCCTCCAATAGAACATCGGGTACGTGTATTTCAGGTGTTCTTTCTCTTTTCTGCCTTTTTTCAACTTGCTCTGACACACTCTTTGTCACCTTTACTAAAAACTTATCCAATGAGGACTGCTTTTGTCGTCTTTTCAGAATTTCTCAAAAGTGTTAAATTGTTTGGTCATTCAATAAACTCCCATTTCTGCCTGTTAGAGCTTTGTCTGGATGATACTTCTCCACAAAGTTTTGAATTTCGGCCCACTTTTCACACATTTCTTTTATGAAGGAACTGGGGACATCCTCCTTTATCTCCTCCTCACCTGAAGAAATCTCTTCAGCCACCTCTTGCTGCTCCTTCTGAAGTCCCTACAGCTCCTTAGTGCTGAGCTCTTCACAATGTTCCTTCACTAATGCCTCAACATCAGCAGTATCGACCTTCAGACCCATGGATTGGCCCAAAGAGACAATATCCTGCACAACTGTAGCCTCTGTACCTGCAGCCCTGTGGTCAGCCTCAAACCTTCTGAAGTCTTTCTGAGTCATAGCTTCTGGCCACAAATTCTTGCCTGATAATGCCTTCTCCTCTTTTGCGATGTAGGTTCTACTCAGCATTTTTTCCAAGAAACTCCAGTCTCATCACAGTTAAAAACTTGGTGGAGAATAAAACCCTTAACCTCTACGCAGTCTTGAAATTCACTAATGTATTCAGCAGCAGACTTTTTATTAGCACTCACTGCCTCTCCATACCTCACAACACTATGGATGCCAGTCCTCTTTTTAAAATTATCAAACCAGCCATGGCTGGCCTTAAAAACTTCAACACTCTCATCACTCGGTTCTGGTTTGTTTTTCAAAAGATTGGTGTGCAGCACTTTCGCTTTTTCACGTGTCATGGCTTCTGATACACTGTCGCCTGCTAACTGCTTGTTTACTCAAATTAATAACAGTCTTTCAACTTCCTCGAGTGTTTGAGAATGCTGCTTTGTTATTACTTTAACTTAACTCCTTTTGCAACATCAGCCTTTTTTTTTTTTTTTAAATCATTTCCTTATTCTTAATGATTGTGGAGACTGTTGTTCTAGGCTACTGTATTCCCTAGCAAGAACAGTAATGCAAATATTGATATTTACCTATTATTTCTTTTTTTTTTTTTCTCAATGGTGGTACGAAGTAATTTTCTTTTCTGTTCAGCACTATCACTACTCATTTTCTTAGGACCCATGGTGAGAAAAAAAAATGCAAAAATTCACAAATTGACCACAGAAGCTAAGATAAGACTGCAATGGGATGTGCACAGGGCAAGAGCTACCACATGATTAACATGCGACCCTTTGTTTTGGCTGGAAAGGGTATCGAGTCACAAGGCAACCAAAACTGACAAGTTCTAGCTTGCATGTTGAGTACCAAACAGACGACGAATACTGGGACAAAATTTTCACATCAGAATGCATCAGGTAACAAATTTGACAAGTTTCAAGGCATTTGAGTACCAAGGTAGGACTGTATAATCTAACTGTTGAATGCCAAAGAAAAATAGTGAATTTTGAAAGCTACAAGAAAGAAACAATTTGCCTTCTAAAATGGAGCCTCAATATGATTAATTGCTGATTTCTCACGGGAAACTATCCAGACAGGAAGGCAGTGGGATGATATATTTAAACTGCTGAAAGCAAAAAAACTTCTAACCAAGAATTGTATATTGGGTAAAACTGTCTTGCAAAAATGAGGGTGAGATTAGACATTCCCAGATCAATAAGAGCTGAGGGAGTTCTTTACCACTAGACCAGTCCTATAAGAGATGCTAAAGTGAGTTCTGCAGATTGAAAGGAAAGGGCACCCCACACCAGTGATCCAAAACTTCTTCAAAAATGAAGCCAAGAATGTCACCAAATACAATTAATAGGAAATTGAAATAATGGTAAGTTTAAACATAAGAAATAAAATACATAATAATTTAGAAAAAGTAAAACTAAAATAAAATAAAAAACTTGAGATATTAAAAATATAATGGAAAATATCTTTAAAATTTTTTTTGACATTTTGCCTTTCATCACTGTAATATCTATTGTCCTGTATGTAAAGTGGCAATTTCTTCCATTTCTTCCCCAGTGTCTTACTTTTTTTCATTTTGTCTTCAAGGAAGTTTTAGGTCACAGTAGAGTCATATACAGAATCTAGGGGACTACCATATACCCAACATCCTCCCCCTTTTCCCTCTTCCTGTATTAATAACATTTTTATATGTGGATGGTGCATTTGTTACAACTGATGTACAAATATTGAAACATAGCTACTAACCGTGGTCAATGGTTTCCATTATGGTTTACGTTTTAGACCATACACTTTCATAAATTTTTAGTGAAATTTAACATGGCCTATATCCATCATTGCAAGATCATGCAGAACACATCCATTTCCCCCTAAATATCCCTTCTTCCATCTATTCTATTCCTCCCTCCCCCTCTCCTTGGGGCCCATGGTGACCACCAGGCTTCACTCCTTGAAGAACAAGATTCATAGTTACTTGAAACAACACTGAGAGCTTGACATACTGGTCTTTCCTCCCCTATTAGGAACCGCCCGTGCTCTCGAGAGACAATATCGGGCCTCCCCAGGATGGGAATCCAACTCCTTCCCGCTCATTATGTGGGTCTCCACCCATTGATACAACACACGATGCAAAATGATCCCTTGCACATTCTCTAGAAGACTGCCCCAGGTGCACCCTGTCCCGAATGCCCCACCCCATCCAACACCCTAAACCAGTAACCTTTCCTTGTCATATTGCCAAAAGAGCTTTCTCAACATTTTAGTTTCAACCGCGTATCCGCCAACCCCCAGTGTTCACCTGCTTCCTCCCCCAACACTCGCCCAAGTTCAGTGATGGAGGATACATGGAAGGAAGTTCACGTGGGCATACATATAAGGTATATAAATGTGTTCAGATGTTCATGGGGCATTGCCACAGTGGATGGAGATTCACACAGTAACCTAAAGAATATTGAATTCCCATCCCAGGGAGCTCTACCATATTCTCTAATGGGACAGCAGCAATCCCTCAAGTACAAGGGCAATGACTAGTGAAGAAGGATGATCCATTGATGGGCCCTTGATATTGACAACTATACTTTTGAGCCTTTGCTCCTGAAATTGCAACTTAGCCTAGTGTTGTAGGGTGCCTTAGAGTTACCTCCTGAGAGCCTCCATGTTGCTCAAATGTGGCCTTCCTCTAAGCCAAACTCAGCATATAAATGCATTACCTTCCCCCAGTGTGGGACATGACTCGCGGGAATGAGCCTCCCTGGCACCAAAGGATTACTACCAAGCACCAGCTGGTGATATCACTGGAGAAAGACCTTGAGTAAAAAGGAGAAAAGATAAAGACAAATGAGTGTATATGGCTGAGAGACTTCAAAGTGAGTTGGGAGGTCATCAGAGAGATGACGCTTATGTTCGTCTCAGAAGGATCTCATAGATGGCCAAGGTAGATACTATCCCAAATAGTGGAGCTTCTGAGGGCTCCGGAGACACCTAGGTCCTATGGTCATGGCAGATACCTCCAGAGTTTGGTACCTTGCCATTGGGCCCTACTTTGGAGTTTGTACTCCCGAATGTGACAGAGTTGGACTCAGTTGTGACTTCTCTACACATGCCTCTTCTGTCCCTTCTATTCGAGCCCTATAGTTGGTGCTGGAGTTGGTAGGTGTATGTCCAAGAGACTTGAATCTCTGGGCTGTCCATGTGCCAGCTGGGCCCTGAGCCTCTGTGAAGTTGCAAAACCTACTCTCCAGTTCGTTGGACTCACCCAGGACAACTAACAAGGAGGTAAAGATGGACAACCACCACACCAGGAAACAGAGAGAGTCTACAACTGCAAGCAAGAGTCCCATTCATCAGTCATGTGGGATAGAAGAGGAGGAGTGAGCATCACCATCCCAGAATCCTCAAAATTGGGGAGTAAAATGTGGACTAGAGTGGACTTACTGGTATTCTACTATAGACTTATTGGGATTCTAGCGATGGAAGAAATTATGTCATTGAGGTGGAGACAGTAGCCACCAGAGATGCTGAAGGCAGGAAGAGGGAAAAAGAGGTGTAATATAGGGACATTTTCGGGACTTGGAGTTGTCCTGAATAACATTGCAATGACAGATACAGGCCATCATATATCCTGCCATAACCTACAGAACTGAGTGGGAGAGAGTGTAAACTACAATGTAAACTATAATCCATGCTTAGCAGCAATGATCTAAAATGTGTTCATCAAATGCAATGAATGTACCACACTAATGAAAGACATTGTTAATGTGGGGAAAAGTGGGAGGTGTGGGGAGTAGGAATGCCTTATGTATATATATATATATATATATTTATTTATTTATTTATTTTTAAAATTTTATCGGGAGGTCCCGGGGATTGAACCCAGGTCCCTCCATATGGGAGATGGACGCCCAACCAGTTGAGCCACATCCGCCCCCCCCTTATATTTTTTTATTTAACATTTTATGTAAACTAAATATCTTTTAAAAATAAATAAAAATATATTTTAAAAAAAGAAAGGAGGGCAAATTTATATATGCCAGTACTATTTTATTTTTGTAACTCCACTTTTTACTTCCTACAAAATCTAAAAGGGAAATGTATAAAATGTAATGATAAATCAGTGGTTTTGGACTCATAATAGATAAACATTTGTAACAAGAATTACATAAAGATGGGGTAGCAGAATGGTATAGGAACATAGTTCACGTAAACTATTGAAGTTAGGTTGCCATCAAAACAAATGATATCATCACAAATTTAGGATGTTAAATTTAAGCCCCGTGGTACTATAGACAATATGGTAGAGTATGCAAACTCATAGAGATGGAGAGTAGAGTACATGTTGCCAGGGGTGGTGGGGCCAAGGGCAATGAGGAGTTAATATAAAATGAGTATATGTTTCTATTTGGGAGATGGTAAAATTTTAGTAAAGGAAAGTGATAAAGATTTCACAATATTGTGAATACAGTTAATCCCACTGAATGGTATGTTAGGGAGTAGTTGAGATGGGAAAGTTTGTGTTGTATATATGTTCATATATCAGAAAAAGATAACTAAAGAGACAATGATAATTTAAGGCAATACATGATCCTAGATGGGATTGAACAAGGGAGGAGAAAAAGCTGAAATGGATATTAATGGGACATAGGAAAAAATTGAAATATAGACTGTAAGCTTTAAATGAATATTACATTTCTAGAACTTGATAACTGCACTTATGGTGATTACCTAAGTGAATATCCTTGTTCTTAGGAAATGTGCATGGCAATATTGTGCTCAAGGAGTGTGATATATACAACCTATACTCAAGTGTTCAAAAAATGGATGGATGGATGGATGGATGGATGGATGGATGGATAGTTGGATGGAGAGGTGAATTGATATATTGATGGATAGATAGAATGATATGGCAAATGGGTACAGTGTTAAAATTGGCAGATCTGGGTATCTGGAAGTGGGATGGGTAGGGGAATGTTGGAGTTCTCTGTATGGGGGCTTGTATTATATTTGTAACTGTCATGTATGTTTGAGTTTATAATTTTTAAAAAATGCATTAAATGCTTCAACATGGATAAACCTTGAAGACATCATATTGAGTGAAACAGGACAAATATTGTATGATTTCACATATGAAATACCTAGAATAAACAAATTCATAGAGACAAAGTAGATTACAGGTTATCAATGCATGGAAGTAAGTTAATTCTTAATGGTTGTAGAGTTTCCATTTGGAGTGATAAAAATGTTTTGGTAATGGGTGGTGATGATACTGACACAATGTTGTGAAGATAATTAATACCACTGAATTGAATATTTAAAAGTGGTTATCATAGGACATTTTGTGTTGTATATATATTACCACCATAAAAATTTAAAAACCATTAAACTAAAATATGGGTTGTATTTAGTGTTCAGATCATGAAAAATAAATATAGAAATTGATTAATCTATCCAGGATATCAGTTTGGGAATGAATGTAAAGAGTCTTTAAAGGGAATATTTCCTCTGACTTGAATTTTTGTAGGAACCCACATGCAGGAATTATGCACAAAAATGTGCAAGAGCGTTCTTTACAGTGCTGTTCATTTGATGGGAAAATATTGGGAACAATATTAATGACAACAGGAATATATTTGAATAAGTTATGGTTTGTGCACATGATGAATATTACAGATTTATTAAAATCATTAAAAGGATAGTTGACATCATGATTACATTTATATGGATATAATGTTCAATGAGCAGTTCAGTATGCAAACCTGCAGGTATTTTACTTGCTCAATTCTGTGAAAAGAACAAAAAAATCATATATGCATATATCTAGACATAGGAAAAATAAGTTGCAAAATAAGACTTTTGTCAATTTGTATTTTCTTTCTAATAATTTCTTCATTTTCTCTGTACACATATCACTTATTACAATAAAAACTTTATTATAATTAGACATCATTCCTGCATGGAATGGCCTCCCAGTTCTTTTTGTTTTCTATAAGAAATACCTTTTGCTCTTAAAATTGACTTTTAAAAGTTCATTTTTGTTTCATTTTAAGATGGCTCCCCTAATCATGTATATTTGAGTTTTGGGAATTGTGGTTCATAGTGATGATGGTTATTTAGTCAAATTTCTGATGTGGGATATTTCTAAAACCAAGAAAACCCCATTGCATAGATTTGGTTATTCTGTAGCTTAACGTCTCTTCCCCACAAGAGTGGTATATATTTGATTCATTGCTATTATGTTAAAAGTGAAAGCAGCACAATATTGGGATTTTCAGAATATTTAATTTTCCTTTGTTTATCAATCAGTGATATTGAGACTAACATTACTAGCATGTTATGATACTAACAGCAGACCCATTGCTTATTTCCCTTCCCTTCTTGTGTAGTAATAGCTTTAAGCTAGATTGCTATGATTCCTTCTGAAATTTTTCTGGAGTTAGGCCAGTCAGAAAAAAAAAATCCACATTCTGTCTCTCTCGGTAATGATAAAGTGCCCCACTTACTCTCATACAAGTTTTAATATTTTTCCAGTCAGAAGTAAAGGCCTTGAATTCAAGGCCACACTTATTCCAAGCCTCCCTCCTCTTTCTCCTCCTTCTTTGTAACCTTTTGTTAGTATTTCGTTGATGTCCCGAGATCACGCCTTCTGTCCTACTTAATCAACATTGATTGATCTGCCAGTTGGGAAAAATTAACTCTGCTGGATTGTTTGAAAGGGAAATGTGCTTAACTGAAAGCTTATGTTTTAAAGCAAAGCCCCTAATCACAAGTTAAAATCATGAGGTAGAAATTATTTAAATGATTATGTGACTTGTACAGTAACCTTAGTTTTGAAATGGCACCTCCCTAGAAGAGCTCTCTCTGAGCCCCCTGCCTAAAGTTGCCCTTCTACTCCCTCAGTTTCCTCTATCACATTACTCTGCCTTCCTGTCCTCATATCGCTTGAAATATCTGCAGGTATCTCTTTTTATTTGTTTAGCGTTTTTCTTGTCCCAATAGAAGGAAAGCTTCATGAGTTTGAGGACGGTGTCTAGTTCTTCACTTCTGCAAGACCAGTGCCTGGCACAGTGCCCATGCCTGGCACTAAATAGCCATTCAATAAATAATTAAACGAATTGCTTACTCCCTAACATCGCCATAGCAGTTTCTTGGAAGGAGAAGATAAATCTTAATTTTTAAAATTGAAATTTGTACACTGACTTTTCTAGCTGGTTTACATTGTGTATATAAACTCTAGTCACAAAAACTACTAGATTAAACTCTTGCCCTTAATACACCACCAGTCCAATTTGTTGACCATAAAAACAATTTCAGTTTTGTTTTGTCAAGTGAATTTCAAAGAGGGGCATTATGTACTGCTGTCCTTTCACATGCCTACTTCGTGTCATTTTGACAAACTGTCGTTTCTTTTGAATAAACTTGTGGTGCTTTTTTCTTTCTCGTAATTCTTTAGTGAGGCTAAAGAAGACATTTGCAATGACATATTAATGATGTTTCATAAAGACTGAGTAGACTAGTAAAATAGATTCTCTGAAGTATAGTATTAATTTCTTTAAAATGTGACAATGATTGTTATGATTTGATGCCTACTGTCCAGCCTTTAAATTATATTTCAACACTTAAAAAGTTACAGGTTCCTTTCAAAGAAATGAACATTTGGTTGGATCCTCAAAGAAAATAATAACTGATTTAAAATTTTTCTGTTTCATATTTGTTGTGAAATACTTTTAAGTATTTCAAAACATATTTTTAAATACAGCCTTGTCTTTAAAATTTTCCAACAACAATAAAGTTATTTTAAATATTTTAAATAGAGCAGAGAATATATCCATGTCCTGGCCAATCTTCTTGGCACTTCTTACAACATTTTAGGGAAATACGGAGAAGCATATTAAATTGGTCAAGAAATGTTAGGCCTATTTTGTCAATGTTGTATTCACATTCAGTAATGGGCTGGATCTGCTTCCTGGAGATAGAACTAAAATTCTCAGCTAGTCTGTCATTTTATTTTGGTAATTTAGTTTAATTAAATTTATAGCTCATATTAGTTTATGTTTTATTATGAGAGTTCTCATTTCTTTTCATGAATGAGTTCACAGCTCATTAACATGTTTGGGTTTATAATGGACATTAAAATAGAGATTAACTACTGCTAATTAATTTTCTGCTCAATTTGAATTTAAATATTTGTGTAAATTAAGACAAGTTACAACCAGCATTTATTGCACAACAAGTAGTTGAAAATGAAAGCTATATGCAGAAATCATCTAGTTTATAATTGTTTTGATTTTTAAAACCTATCAATATTAATGGAAGTACTCAGGATGTCTTGTTTATTTGTCATGTCTGAAAATTTGATTGGCAAAATATTGGATATTTGATTGCATTTTCTTCTAGTTAATTAAAGGAAGGACTTCATTTTTAATTCTTAAACCATTTGAAGAGACATACCTGTCTTAAACCTTTAGAAGATCACATAATCATATCTATTGTTTTAAGGTAGTTTTAATAATTTATATTTAAAACTAAAATTAAAATTAAATAGAAATATATTTGTCTCTATCAGAATTATTAGCTGAAAGGTATACTTTGTGATATTCTTTTCAGAATGCCTAATATTTATGTTTTAAAAATGCCTTGAGGTGACTAGCATTTCAAAAATATCATCCACAATTATCATTGTGCCATTTAGAAAATAAGTCCTGATTATTTCCTGTATTTTGACAGGAATAGTTTACTCTTTTGATAGCTACGTTTTTTGCAGTTTTTTCCCAGGTTGATTTCAAATTCCCAGCTTGAAATAGCAATAGGATAAAATACTCACTGTCCTGTATTGTTGAGTGCTTTCAGAACCAGTCAGAGTGTATTCCCTGAGATGGCATTGCTTGTATTTTAAGTGTTCTAGCACCATTTTTCATTCTGCTATTCTTTTTAAAAGACCAATATTTAACTCTAATTTATATTAGCAGTTAAAGAAACTGAAACTTAGTCTTACCTTTACAGCTCATTACTGAAAAATCTCTTGCCTCGGCACGCTGAAACTAAATTTATATTTTATTTTTTTAACCATTAACTTTTCTGGGCAAAGATTTCTACCTAAATGTGCATACAAGATTTAATTGAATGTATTTTATGGATAATATTCCAACATCTCACAATCATATATTTTATTAAAAGCAGCTTTACTCTCACAGTTCCAAAAACATAGTTCAGGTACATTAAAATAGTGAAGTACATCAAAAATGTTGATTAAATAGACTTCTAATATGATGGAATGTTTTATTATGTATGCAACTATTAATTTACCTGACAAATTAAATTCAGTATCCATTTAATAAAACCCACTTAAAAAAAAATAAGACATTTACCAATGTTTGTAATGAATAACAGGAGCCACAGTAACATAGGTGAAGCTACATCCTCCTAAAGTGAGCATATCACCTGGATACCTTTTTAGCCAAAGGAGGAAGCACAATATCTTTTTTCTTTCTGCCTGTCTGCTTTCTTGCCTTCCGCCCTTTCTTCCTTTCCCTTTGCCTTTCCTGACATTTTTCTTCATACAAACCTTGGCAGATGAGCCTGTGGTTCTTTGTGGCAAAACCATAATTCTTCTCTCACCATGGACAGACTTAAGAATTTTTCTAAGTAGTTTGTACTTATGAAACTTTTCTCCATCCCAGTAGGCAAGAATTAGAAGTACCTTATAATACTGTATGAAAGTAGAGGAATGAAGCTGGATTTAGGTAATTTTTTTCCCATCTGTTTATCAAAGATGATATTCATTAAGAAAAATAATTATGAACTTTCTTAAAACACTCTCAAAGTGGATCAACTGTCAGTATGAGGTTTATGTATAGATCTATACTATATAAGTAAATAAAACAAGGGAGGCTGATTCTTTCTACCTTTTCCTCCTAATGAATATATTAAACTTTTTTACTGATGATTTTTAAACGGTATTTAGAATAATTTAAGTCCCTCCCTCCCCCCAGGTGGTTGTTCAGTGGTTTGTATTATGTACACAGTGAAGATAAAAATATAATTATGTGATTTAATATGCCTTTTACTTTTTAGCTGCTCTACAAATTCATGAGTAATAAAATGACCCTTTCTATAAATGGCGGCTTTTTAATTTTTAAAAGTTTGGCCTTTTGAAATAATTGCTAGTGGAGCAAATTGCATTGTTACCTAGTGGTAAATTGAGAATCTGGGGAGATTCATTAACAATTTCATTGCATTTTGTTTTTCAGTAAACTTCATTTTCATTACATTAAATCATTTATTTTCATTACATTACATTTCATATTACACCCCAAAATAATTCTATAAAAAAACTATTTAGTGAAATACCAGCCTGTCATTTATCAGATGAGAATTTCTATTTCTAAAAAAATGCCTTGATGAAAAAAACCTGGTTGGCATAGTCAAGATCTCATAGAAAGTAGGAATGTAGGAGAAAATAAAAACATGATTCTAAATATACTTTAAATATATATATTTTAAATAAAGTACCTTAGGATTCCATTTCCTTAAAAGAAACTGGATTAATGGGTGTTTGTGTACTGCATAGATAACCTTCTCCTGAGTGATCTTCAACACTGCCACGACTGCACAATCACCTATGGTAGATTCTCTCTCTTGTCTGTAACTTATCTTACAAAATTTTATTAGAAGCTTTATTTTAAATCTGGGCAAAATACTTGTGAAACTGCCCCATTTTTTCACCAGTTATCCTGACGTTTAAGGATATGATTTTCATTGACTGGTCTTTATTCATATATGGAGTGGCTAAAGTAACATAGTTTGGGGAACGATAAGGGCAAGATTGGAAGTGACGTGGGCACTAATGGTTGAGTGTTCTTTTGTTTCAGAGAACTGAACTGTGACTGTATAAATAGAGTTCACATTTTAAAAATTTGGTGAACAAATATAGTTCTCTGCTAAGAGATTATTGAATGGCTAATCTGTATATTTCTAGAACTTTTAAATTTCCTTTTTTTGGGGGGGAGAGTTTCTTTGGGTTATTTTTAGCATTCTTGTAAGGTATTTTAGATAATGTTATTGCATATAAAATTTCATCGCACAGTCTAAATTTTAAGCTAAAAATAGTCACTTTTTTTTTTTGCACAGAAATAATTTTTATGATGTTTATAATACACATGAAGAATATACATGAACCAGTACTACACTAATGAGAACATGAAGTAATTAAAATACCTGCAATTTTTATATTCATATTTTAATCAACTTTACTGAGTTATGATTACCTACAACAAATACAACCACTTTAAGTATATACTTAGGTGAGTTTTGTCAAATGCATTCACATATGTAATCTTCACCTCCATCAACAAATAGAAATTTTCTTCATCTCAGATAGTTCTATCATGCTCTTTTCAGTCAATACCACCAGTCTTAGCAACCACAGATCTGTTTTGTATAACTATAGGTTAGATGAGTTTTTTTATACCTTTCTGTGGTTGAGGAGTATAATATATTATGTATGTACCATAATTTGTCAAAATAGTCACCTTTTAATTGATAACATGAGCAATTTAAGGTACAATGTTGAATTTCCTCCAAGACTGCCAAGTACATTAGGTGGTAAAGTAATCATCAAGTTGCATTGATTAACTGCAGAAAGATCAAGAAATAGATGAAGTGTAATGATAATTGTAAATTTTATAAAATAGTGAACATTTAATAGTGACCTTAAGTGATAAATAGCTAATAAGTAATTTGTCACTTGGTGTAGTTGGTCAGTGCACATGGCATCTTAGTTTGGTATAGTAGAAAATTTAGTTTAAGAATAAATTTAGGGAAGACAAATACTATGCCACATGCTAGTACTTTTATTGAGAGATAATTCTTTTTAGATTTTTGTTTCAGAGAAACCATTGGATGCTAAATAACGATGATCAAGGGGGAACTTACTATGCTTTATGCTGTAGTTATATTTACTTTTTTAGGTAAAGTTTATTTACAGTCAGTCTTTGGGAAAATCATTTTAGAGAAGGTAATTTTTCAAATTCATATACTGAAACTCAAAGAACATATTCTAAAATGTTAGCAGAGGTTTCTCTAGCTAGAGGAATTATATTGTGAGTGATTTTCATTTACTTCCTTATTCTTTTCTCAGTTTTCTAAAAATTACAACTGCTTACTTCACATCTCCATTTGGCTGTCGAATTGTTGTCTCAAAAAATAATGTCCAGACCTAAACCCACTACTATTTATATGTTTCCTACATCACTTAATTGCTCAGGCCAAAAACCTGATAGGCACTATTAATGCCTATCTTTCCCTTATACTGTACATTCAGTCCACCAGCAAGTACTCTACTTGAAAAATAGATTCCTAATTTAACTCGTAATACCATTATTACCTCTACCATGTAAGTCAAAACCACCACCTTTCTTCCCTAAACTGTCACAGTTTTCTTCTTACAAGGGCTTCCTACAGAGTAGCTGGAAAGGTCTTTTAAAACTGTTAATTAGGTCATATCATGTCCTTCTTCCAATCGTGTTCTGTCACAGAACGAAAACCTAATTCTTTATCATAGCCTGAGCAGCTCTACTTCTTAACCTTATCTCCTAACACTCTGCCTTCTTTGTTTTTCTCTACCTCATTGACTTTATTGTTTCTTGAATGAATGTAATTGTGGTTTTAAAAAATTACACAGAAGACTAGAAGAAACACATACTTCTGACAATAGCTTCGGGATATCTTATAGAGCTGACAAAAGTAGAATAATTGATCCCAATAAGATAAAAATGCCCTGGATGAGTGATGTACATTTCTTTTATGGTGTGATATTAATTTTCAGATTTTTCTGTAATACCATATTTTGATTGAGTGACATTGGGAATTTAAGTTGTAATATAAATGTAGCTAATGCTAATTTAAATAACTATGAAAAATACTTCTCTTTTAGTTTCATAGATGAATATTGTATTTGATACTATGTTATTCACAATTTCCTGTAATTTTAATCATGAACTTAGCATTCATTTAACAAAAATTCATTGCTGTCTTTTCTTTTCTTTTTAATTATTCTACATTGGGTGTTATCCTGTGAAAATAACTAGAGGATGATGAGAAAGGTCCCCAATTACACTGTATTGGAATGTTTAGTAGGATCCCACGGGCCATATATAATTGGAGTCTCAGAAGAAGAGAAGAATTGAAGGAGGAAAAATATTTATGAAAATAATGACCAAACCTTCCCATTTTGTTGAGAGACATTAGCTTATAAATTCAAGACCTCCAGTCAGGTTGAATATAAACAAAACCATGTCCTGTGACACCATAGTCAAATTGCTGAAACCAAAAGACCTAGAAAGCAACAGCCAGCAGTAAAAAAAATGACACATTATATACAAGAAACAGAAATGCAAATGATGGCTTACTTGTCGTCAGAAACAATGGAGGCCAGAAGAAAATGTAGTGACATCTTTGAAGGGCTGGAAGAAATAACTAACAAACCAGAAATCTATATTCAGTCAAACTCTCCTTCAAACATAAAGGAAAAACAAGGAATTCCTCAGATAAAGAAGAAAATGAGTTCATGTCCATTAGACTTGCACCATAAGAAGTAGTAAAGGAAATTCTTTATGCTGAAAGGAGATGACACCAGATGGCAACTCAGACCTACAAGAAGGATTGAAGATCACTGAAAGTTATGTGTATATATAGAATAGGCCACATATGATTTTAAAAATTTCTTCTCATATCTTTAAAAGTTAAATTTTTAAAGCAAAATTTCTAGCACATAAAGATATAATGAATACTACAACAATAACACAGAAGATGGGGGGGGCAGTTATAAATGGAACTGTAGTGTTGCAAGGTTCCTATATCTTCCTTGAAGTATACAATAATTACTCTTAAGTAGACTAGGAGAGCTAAAATGCACATTGTAATCACTAAAGGGATCACGCACAAACATGCAGAGGTATAGCTAAAAGTGAATAAATGAATTTAAATGGAATACTAAAAATATTCAATTAACCAAAAGAAGGAAGGAAAGGAGAAAAAGTGGAACAAAACACAAATGATTAAATAGAAAACAAATTGCAAAATGGTAGACGTATATCCAACCATATCACTAATTTTATTAAGTATAAAGGGACCTAACACTCCAATGGAAAGGTAGAGAATGCCTGAAAGGATCAAAATACAAGTCCCATTTATATGCTGTCTACTATTGATTCCTTTAAATTCTAAGAAACCAATAGGCTGAAATTAAAAGGATGGAAAAGGATAAACCATCCAAACATACACCCTAAGAAAACTGGAGTAGATATATTAATCTCATACTTCAAGACAGAGTATTATTAGATATAATAAAGGACATTTCTTGTGATAAAGGGTCAATGCTTAAGGAAGACACACCAATTATAAATGTGCATGTGCCTAATAACCTAACTTCAAAATACATGAAGCAAAAAACTACAGAACTAAAGGGAGATGTGGATAAATCTAAAACCATAATTAGAGAAGAAAAAATAAGTAAGGATATAGAATATATTAATGACACTATCAACCATCTTAACCTACTTGAGAATTATAAAACAACACAACAAAAACTGTAGAATACACATTATTTTCAAATGTACATGGAATGTTCACCAAGATAGACCACATTTTAGGCCAAAAAACTAGTCTTAATAAAATTCAGAAGTTTGAAATGTTACATAATATGTCTACAAAAGTGGAATTAAATTAGCTGTTAATAAAAATAGAATATCTAGAAAATGCTCCAGTACTTGGAAATTAAAAATATGCTTCTAAATAATTATGGGTCAAAGTAGAAATCACAAAGGAAATTAGAAAATATTTTCAATTGAATGATAATGAAAACAAAACATAACAAAATCTGTGAGATGCAGCTAAAGCAGCTCCTTCTACCTTAGGGAAGGAAGAGCAAAGTAAACACTATAGTGTACAGAATGGAGGAAATAAAGATCAAAACAGAAATCATTAAAATAGAGAAGACAAATAACAGCAAAACCAAACAATATTGGTTCTTAGAAAAGATTAATAAAAATTGATAATCCTCTGGCAAGACTGTTCAAGTAAAGGAAAAAAAAAAAACCACACATATCACCAATATCAGTAACCAGTGCAGGAGAATATCATTACAGATCTTACAAACATGAAATGACAAAACAATATTATGAATAACTTAATGTGAACAAATCCATTTACTTAGGTGAGATGGACAGATTTCTTCAAAAATTACCAAAACTAACATAGTATGAGATAGGAAATCTGTATAGTCCTATATTTATCAAAGCAGTAAAATATTTTATCCCAGATGTTCCTTCAAACAAAACTCTAGGCCCAGGTTGTTTCACAGCTTGTTTCTATTAGACATTTAAGGAAGCAATACTGCCAAATTTACACAAACTTTTTCAGAAAATAAAGGAAGAAGGAACACTTCCCAACTTCTTTTTTGAGGTTAGCATACCCCTAGTGCCAAATAATGAAAAAGACATCATAAGAAATTTATAGACTAATGTTTTTCATGACCATATATACCAAAATCCTTAACAAAACATCATTAAATCAATATAGCATGCAAGGTTGATTTAATATTCAAAAATCAATCGAGGTGATCTACCTACCACATTCACAGAATAACAGAGAAACACCATGAGATCATTCTTGAGATATGTGTGATAGTCATGCAATGGAATACCATTCAACAATATAAAGGATGAACTACTGGTCCACAAGACAACACGGATGAGTCTTACAAAGCATTAGGCCAAGTCAAAGTAGCCAGGCAAAAAAGTGAACATACCAGATGATTCTATTTATACAAAGTTTTAGAACAGGTAAAAAGAATCCAAAGTAGAAAAAATGAGAATAGTGATTACCTCTAACGGGGATGGATTGACTGGAAAAGGATATGAGGGAACTTTCTGGGGGAAATATTCTGTAATGCAATAGGGCTGTAGTTCACGTGGGTGTATCCATTTGTCAAAATTATACAAATTAGCTTTGTGAATTTCCATGTATGTAAATTTTGTCTCAAAAATTGTAAACAAAAAATAAAATGATTGGGGATGGGGAATAGATGGGAATATAGATAAAACAGGAATGGAAGAATGTTCCTAATTGTTGAAATGGGCACATGAGGATCATTATACCATTCTGTTTACTTTGCATACATCGGAAACTCACCATTATAAGCATTAAACAACAACAAATAACTTCTTCAGCTAGTGCTTGATCTTTCTCTTCTTCACAGCCAAACTTTTCTTACTTCTTTTCTGCTTTGTCAGCCTATTGCAATCTGGCTTCTGCTCCCCCACACCACTGAAACAGTTCTAAGACACTGATTACCTTCCTAGCGTTAAATTGAATAGTTGATTTTTTAGTTTTTATCTAACCTGACGTCTTTGACAGCATTTGATCCTTAGAATAAAGTCTGTATTCCTTAAAATCTAGAGATCTGTGTGATTGAACCCTTATATTTCACTCAGTTGTCATTTTCTCCCTTATTTCTCAATTTCTATGCCAGCCACATTGAACTATGTGAACAATGACCATAAAGTGTGAAAGTAGGAACTCATCATTGTGTTCTTGTTTCCTAACACAATGCCTGGCTTTGTGTAGTGAGCACTTATTGATCTTATGGAATGGATGGATGATAAATCTACCCAGCTGATTATAGTATATTAATATGTCATAACACTGTGGTTGAGAACCACTGATTTAATGAATCCCTCTACTTGAAGAAAATTCCTGTCCTCTTCAAAACTTTTTATCAATAACTTAGATGGGAGTGAAGAAATAGTTTTTTTTATTAATAATTTGTCAGTTTTCAGAACAATCATGCATAAAATATAGGGTTCCTGTATAATACCCTATTATTGACACCTTGCATCGGTGTGATACATTTCTTACGATTCATGAAGATTTTTATAATTGTACTATTAACTATAGTCCATGTTTAATTTAGTGTTCATTATCTGTGTTGTACAGTTCATGGATTATTTTTAAAAAGTTATTTTAGTGACTTATACAACTTAAAATTTCTCCTTTTGAAATATGCTTTTAAATTTATAATTGCAATGAAATTGGGCAGGGAGATTGATAACAAATTACTAGAGTATGTAATTAGTGCTCAAAAGTTTTTGGTGAGCTAGAGTTGTAGGCCAAAGCTAGCAAATTAATAAATGTAGAATGTATCACATGAGTTCAAAAACTGAGCTATGTAAATACCACAGTGAAGACTTCTGATATTATGTGAAGAACACGTAGGGATTTAGAAGGCCAGATATTTGGTATGGTCCAGAATGTGTCAAGACATGGCTGGAATGAGTGCCATTTGATTATGTTCCATTCTTATATCATTCTATTCAGAGGGCAAAACCCTGGAATAAAAGGACACACTGGATTAGTATGAGTTCCTTTTCCATTCTTTGCTTAGGGGAAGACATTGCTCTCACCAAGGCTGCACATAATGGTGGAAAAGCATCCCCCAAAAGGAAATTAGGAAACTTATTTACCAAAAGAGAGGGAATGGAGGCTGGTGGAAAGGGACAAGAAACCCAAAAATATCTATTATAGTTGATTGTGTTAGGGGGGTAAGTGCCCTATATATTCAGAGTATAAAGCCAGTTACTTACAAGTAAATGGGTGCTTTTTGTAGTGATGCCATCATTCTTTGGCCGTGATAAAATTAAATTCCCAAGACCCAGAATGATTTTACGTCTTCTTTCTTTTTGGGGGGAACCACACAGAAAACAGTATGGAAGCCTGTGTACTCTTTCAGGGTTTGATGGTTTATAAGTAGGTGTTTTTAGATCCAGATGCCTTGTGAAGAAAAATAATATAGACAGTCTGATAGTGAATCCCTTTGTCTTTGCCCAGGATAGTGGAGATTGGGAATATTTCTAGCCTGCCTTTGAAGATTTGGAGGGCAGAATGTGACAATTCTCAAACACTTTTTGTTTCTCTCTCTGAGCTAGACCTTGGAGCAGGGTGTAGAGGGCAAACTGCTGAGTATGTCTGTATAGGTTTCTCACTGAACTACTCTAGTGGGTGCCATTCACATAGGCTCAGATGTGCAAAATGTGGTGTCCCTATAATGGACTTACTGCTTTATTTAAAAGCTTAAACGATTATTAGACTCCTTGCAATTGGTTGCACAGAAAAGAGTGGTCCTCTGTTTGCCCAGATTTCATTGTGTCATTGTTGGGAGAAGCCAATGAGCAGTTCTGCCAGGAATAGCAGAAGCCTTTTGAGGGTTTGCTAGAGCATAGTGTGGTAGGGGTTTTGATGCTTATACTTATGGCAGAGCTCACTTGTGCCCTTTCTTGTCAGTTATATTTGCATATGAAATATTTTTCTTCTGGCTGGAGCTACCAATCTGATTTCTTTCAGGGCAAACACTGAACAATATTTAGTGAAAAATAACTTCTTTGGATTGATGTGGATTATTAGATGGAACTTCTTCCACTTTAAACATTGCAACAATCTCTTTATGTAATGTTTTGATTATATATTTTCTTTGTTCCTGGACTGAGCTTCTGGCTTGCAACCCTGTCAGATTTTCTATTTTATGATGTGAGCTGAAAATCCTGGCAGAAGATACTGAGATTCTCTTGCTTATTTCTTACATCTGAACCCTGCTGCTCCCTTGTTCCTGGGCTCTTTGCTGCCTGAGTTTGGCCCTCTAGAAGAATTCAGGAATCTCAACGTCTCCCAGAAACTTCAGCCAGAAATTCTTACCTCACAATATAAGCTCCAAAAGAGCAGAGATCTTCTAGTCTTTGTTCACTCCTGGGTCATCCAAACCCACAGTAAAATGCCAGCCTAAAAAAAGGAGATGGGATAGAGAGCCTGGTGGTCATTGTTTTGCTTTTAGAGACATTCCTTTTATTCAAATGTGCTAGTTCTGTGGTGTTCTCTCCAATGGAAAAAGGAGTTGGAGAAAATGAAATGGATGTTTGCCACACTCTGTACCCAGGAATAAAGTCATCCTATATTCTCTAATTCTTTGCTTTGGTGACTTTTGCTTTTTGCATAATTCTAGTACCTTGAGAGTTACCATTTCCGGTTCGTGTGGGTGGTGATGGCAGGAGTAGGTAAGGATATCTAAAGTGGAGGAGGAGAGTTTTACGGAGACTGAGATATTCTTCTTGAACAACCTTCCCATCCTTCATTCTCCCACCACTGCCTCACCTACTGCCATGTAAGAGAGGTTTGGCCTATAAATCTTCATGAGGGGGAGGCATCCTAAACTCATGTTGGGGAAAATACTGTACACTGAAGATGATGCTGAAGAAAGCAGGGCAGGAGAAATGCAAATCAAAGCTACAACGAGATCCATTTTACACACATTAGAATGGCTGCTATTAAAAAAAAACAACAGAAAATTACAAGTGGTGAAGAGGATGCAGAGAAAGAGGAATACTCATTCATTACTGGTGGCAATGTAAAATAGTGCAACTGCTGTGAAAGACAGTTTGGCAGTTCCTCAGCAAGTTAAGTATAGAATTACCATATGACCTGTTAATCCCACTACTAGGTGTATTCCCAAAAGAATTGAAAGCAGGGGCTCAAACATATTTGTATACCGACGTTCATAGTGGCATTATTCAAAATTGCCAAAATGTGGAAGTAATCCAGGTGTCCATCAACTGATGAATGGATACATAAAATGTGATGTGTACATACAGTAGAATATTATACAGCCATAAAAGGGATGAAGTCCTGATACATATGTATTTTAGTTTTTTAGACTGCTTAAAGCAGATATTATGAAATGTGTTGGCTTTAACAATGGGAATTTATTAGCTTACAAGCTTTCAGTTTTGAGACTGAGAAAAATGTCCAGATCCAGGCATTATCGAGTCAGGAGGATTAACTACCTTCTCTACCTGGGGTTTTCTCTCTGCTTGCTTGCTTGAGTCTTAAGTAGAATATTGGCTTTTCAGGAATAATATTCCCAATTCAAGATTTATGATCTGATCTTGACATGTGTTCTGATAGCTGTTCCTTGTCATAGTTGATGATGAAAGGCTGGGAAACATTGGTTAGGAGGGGCCAGTAAAGAGAGTGCTCACACTCTGCTGGGAACTTTACTCATGTCCTTTTATTTAATCCTAAGGCCCTTTTAATGAAATGTCTGTAATTTTTACAGATTAGAAAATTGAGGCTCAGGGAGGGTCAGATAGCCAAAGGGATAGATAGCAAGCAAATAAAGGAACCAGAAACTGAAGGGGTTGTCTCCAAAGCCCTTAGGCTCCTTTGACTCAATATTGTGCATAGCAATAACTAATTCCAGCAAACTTTTTACAAAGTTCATGGAGCCATTATGAAACTGAATCTCCTTTGTGGGGTGTTAACCGAGAGTCCCTGATCAACCAAAACGTTTCCTCTTTGACTTATTTAAAACAACGTATAATTATTTTTTCAAATTTAGTATTCTCAAACCCTATTTTCTCTATTTGTACATGAAATCTGTTTAACTTAAGCAGAAGCCTGTTAAAAATTGCATGAATATTTAAAACAAAAACCCTTCCTGTGCCGTAAAGATGAAATATGCCCTGCTCTGCATGTACACAAGCAGCTTTATTTTTTTAAATAAATATTTATTATTATAATGAAAGAGTAATAACTCTGAAACATAGATTTTAGTTTGTTCCTTTATGGGAACTATCATAAAAAATGGCAGGTTATGTGTAACACTTTTTCTTCTGATGTGTTTGGAAAAAGCAGCTTTTTTAACGGCTAGTTCCTCATTGTATGTGGCAAGTAGAAAGTACCAAGAAAAGATGTAGAATGCAAAGTTTTTTCAGGCAGATTTTTTAGAAATTAAAGGTAAAATACAATAATTTTTGTAGGTATTCTTTTGCAATTATTATTAAGCTTATAATGTTTAAACATTTATATTAGGTAATGAATTTACATTAGATGCATCTCAGAATCAGTATGAAGCTCATTTTGAAAACAAAAGGAGGAAAGTATCTTTGCATGTATTGAAATATATTTTATGTTAATTCTGTAATTAAAATATTATACTAAATTATTTTTAGAACAAATTATAAAAATTCTTTCCTTAGTTTTTGTAAATGAGCCCTTGCGAATGCCAAAAGCTAATTACAGACCTTATCATTTTACAAAAGTTTTACTTCTATAATCATGATATAATCAGTGTGAGACATGTTAGAGGACAGGATGTTTGAAATGCTGACTTTTCCTGGCAAGGCCATATGTTGCCAAGGAGGTGATAGAAGCGTTTTCTAATAAAGTTAGCACAATGTTTGTTGGTGTTCTATATCAATGCAAAGCAAGGGAATGCTGTTTATATTTGAGTTTTCTAGCTAGTCAGACCTTGAAAACAACAACCAGTTCTTTCTATGAGATTAATTGCCCTTTTATATTTGTTTAACTTTAAATTATATTTTGGATTTGTTGTTTTGTTCAATTACCTTATTAAATCAAGAAAAAGGGAAAATATCACAAGAAGTTGTGCTGAATCAAAATTCTGGAATAAAATGAAATGTGAGCTATGCTGTGAAACAAACATTGCAATATGAACATATTGAACTTAGCAAGATTTCCTAAAAACTCAGATCTATGGGGGTGGCATCACTAGTCATGTTTGAGATTCACAAGTATCAGTGTTAGCTTAAATGGGATGATGATACTTTGGAGGGGGGGGGGAAGGCTGAAAAATTTCCAGTGTACATGAGAAGAAATAAAGATAGGACTTTATTAAAACTGGGAAGTAAAATAAAAGTCATACAGATGGAAAGGTCTTCACATGAAATTACCTGAATCCAAGGAATAACTCTTTTAGCTGATGTCTTCAGGTAGTGGAATATATAAAATCTTATGTCAGTTTCCACTAACCTTGGGATAGTGCCATTGTGATAAGAAATTTAGCAGAGTAGTTGGAGAAAAGAAAGTATTTTCAAAACTAGTTAAGTTCAATTATGATGTGTAACTGAGTAAGTCTGGCAAAAATAGGTGAGAAAAAGGCTAAAGAAAATATAAATATTTGAAAAAATAATAGAATCCTAGAGAATGTCCAACCCAACTTGCTACCTCCTCTGCTTTTGTTTTGTTTTGTTTTATTTTAATGCCCTTGTTAATAAGGCAACCCTATATCCATCCCCTGTGTTTTTGTTTAAGAAATTTTACCAGTTCATAAGATAATACCATAGACCACCTTTTTCATTATATAGAGTGTTATAGCTTCTTATAGCTATATCTCTGTTTTGTCTTTGATTTTCTTTGCACAACTAAAAGGTCTACTTAGGAGGGTCTCCAAAAAAGTGCCTGTCCCAAAAGAAGTGTTCAGATTTCAGGTGGTTTGAAGCTGTATGTCCCCCAGAAAAACATGTTCTTAAATCTAACCTTTCCTGTGGTTATGAACACATAGTAAGTAGGACCATTGGTTAGGTTACTTAAATTAAGGTGTGACCCAGCCCAATTAGGATGGATCTTAAACCTATTACTGGAGTCCTTTATAAGCAGAATGAAATTCAGGCAGAGAAAAAGCCACAGAGAGCAGCCAGAAGCTGAAATTCAACAGAATCCAGAAGAGAACAGAGAAGCCAGGAGAAGCCACCCTGTGCATTGCCATTTGACAGAGGAACTAAGGACCAAGAATCACCAGCAGCTGGCTCCAGAACACCATTCTCCTGGAAGAAATCATCACCTTGATGAAGCCTTGAATTGTGTTTTTTTTTTTTTAGCCTCAAAACCCATTTCATTCTATTTGCTTTAAACGGCCTAGAAAACTAAAATAGATTTTGGTACCAGGAGAGTGGCATATGGGAATCCCTGTATTTTCTGTGTAACATTTGTGTAATCTAGGTATCTTTAAAAAATATATATTAAATAAAAAGAGTCTACCAGATAAAGTTCAATTTGATGATATAGGTACTTTGGAAAGATATATCTATTTTTTATTTTTATTACTGAGTTGACTCAGTTACAAATAATAGCATTAAAAATGTGCAACAGACCATTCTGTGCCAAATAGTTTCTTGTCACTAACTGATTTTCTCCAGACTCATTATGTGTCTGGTTTTACTAGTGATTATTTTATTTGCATTAATTATGTATAGAGTTGAAGTATTCATAAAATCTTTGGGGAAATTGCACCTTATTTTATTTGGTGCTACTAAATCCTTGTGAGATTGTTAATTTGAGAGCCTAGAGACTATTTGGTTATTGTTTGTTGGCTAGGCAGATTTTACAGTGTGAGCACTCAGGAGAGGAAGTGTTGCATCCCTAAATAGTACATTTCCTTCTGGACATAGAAGAAGATGATTACCTCAGATTTTTAAATTTCAACTTTATTTTTAACATCTTGGTATTGTATCATCTTTGTACTTTGTATTAATATGCTTATTTCAGTGAGGAGAAGAAAAAAAGTATAGAAATAATGTTTCTCAGATTATTGTTTGCCTAGGCTGATATTTCAGGGAAATTGGCTAGTCCTATTTTCAGCCTAAGCTATGAAGATGGAGGTTGAGGAACCTCTAAAATGTCAGAGAACATTGGATGTGACCTCTTTACAGCTCAAGAAAAACTGGATGCAGTTTAATACCATCTGTGAATACCTTTGATACTCTGTTATATATTCTTTCTTTACTATTCTCCCTCATTTATGAATGTTCATATATGAATGATAAACTTCAATTTAAAAGGTTAAAAAAAGAACCTGCGATCTTTAGAGAAAAAAACTGTACCTCTGACCACTCTACCCCATTGCCATTCTGCTCCTGTAAGTAAATATATATGTGTTTCATTATTCCATGGATTATCCTTCTGTTTATTTGACATTTCTATTAAGGTATAATCTATATATATTAAAAATCCCTTTTGTTAGTGTACTATGCTATATAAGTTTGGGTAAATATAGAGTTGTGTAATTCCAAAACAATCAAGATGTGGTCAGGCTGGTCCCTTCCCAGTCAAGATGGCAAAATGAGATGCTTCAGGGCTCTGTCGCCCACAGAAATTTTGAACAACCAGCAAGAATTGGCAGAAACCATTTTCTAAAAGCTCTCCTTTTTTTTTTTTTTTTTGTTAGCTCCTGGCAAGCAAAGAAAACTCTGTCATAATAATAGCTGCATACGAGCTTAAGGAACAGACACACTGAGAGGCTAAATTCAGTGGTAACACATTAAAATATCAAAATGTCCAGGTTTCAACCAAAGGTTACAAAACAGAAAGAAACAGGGAGTGATGGCCCATACAAAGGAGAAGATTAAAGCATTAGAAAATATCAGTGAGGAGAACCAAACCTGAAAAAAAAAAAAAAAAAAAAGGCTTTGTTTATGGATAGGAGTATTTGTTACAATAGTCAATTGTTGTCTAATTGATCTATGAATTCAGTCTAGTTTCAAACAAAATCCAAGTTGTTTTTTCTTTTTTTTTAAACTTGACAAGTTTACTTTAAAATGTTATGTAAGTGTAAGGACCAAAAATAGCCAAGATATTCCAAAGAGGAAGAACAAGGTGAAGGACAGGTTTTGCTACATGTTAAAATAGAACAAGCAGCCCACATGTAAATAATGTTGGCATCATTTCTTTGTATTCATCATAAGGCAGTAGAACACACAGCTCTGATAGCACCTGCCCTGCCACTCATCTACCTGCCTTGACTCAAATACCAGCTATACCCTTTATTTGCTGTATGATTCTGGATGGTTATTTAACTTTCCTCTGCTTCAGTTTCCTCATCTGGAAAGTGGGGATAATAACAGTATTTCTTGCATAGCATTGTGACGATTAAATGAATTAATATATGTAACACTAGTAGAACATTGTCTGGCATGCAGTGCTCAGTATTATCTATTGTTCTTTTTGGTTTTTTACACTATTCTTTTAATGAAAATGTTTTCATCCTTGGGTCATGTTTTGACAATAGTTTGCATTAGATTTAATTAAATTTTGAATTGCTAGATTCAAACAATGTGTACCTTAAGTGGTAAATGAATGAATGAAGAATGAGCACTGGCTGGGGCTGTAAAGAACTATCAGTTCAAAGAACTATTAGTTTAGTGGAGAGATGTTTGTCAATGAGTAACATGAATGCATTATACCAAGAAACCAGTACCGTGGGGATATGTACACACTACAGTTTAAACATGGAAAAGGTGAATGAGTGAACCTAGGAAAATAAGTCCAGAAGCCATCACAAAGAGAGAGGATTTTCTCTGACCTTTAAAGGATGAGTAAAAATGTCTTGGGCATGTAAGTGTATAAGCCAGCCAGGGCTGATATGCTGGAAATTATATTCATAGGAAACACGTATTTAATAACCTCTGCAAGGTTGTGGCAACAGGGTAGGTGTTGATGGAAAGACACCATCAGACACAGACTAAGGACTTTTAAGTTTCTTTGAAGGCAAAAGATACAGACTCACGGAAACATAAACCAGTCAATGACTCAGCATTCTCTCGCATGGAAGTATAGCTTTCCCTTTTCTCATGGAGTCATATAGCCGTGGTTGATACCAGGCATGAATGCTCCCTTTGCCTTCATTTTCCTTGTTGACTCCCTCTTGAAAATTCTGGAGACTGACTCTGTCCTATCTGTTAACAGAGAATGAGTGACTGGTGCAAAGTTAACCCCAACACATTCCTAGATGGTGTTTACTGTGAGGAAGAGTGAGGTAAAGGTCAGTTTCCTGAAGCATTTCTTATCATCTGACCTCCAGCCCATCCAAAAATCTCTTCCTGAAAGTTTTTCTCTATACTTGAAGTAAAACCTTGGTCCTCAAGCATCTCTTCTAATTTTAGTTCATAACTAACATCTTAGTCTGGGACTTTTCTTTTCCAGAAACATAATGGCATCATATTGATGTGGGTTAGAATCTACTACTTAGTAGCTGTGTTTTCTTGGGAAAGTTATTTTTCTATTTAGAATTCAATGGAATGATCATAACATATAGTGATTATGTAAGATAACAAATGTAAAGTGCCCAGTGCCTTGCCAGATACATTATAGGAATACATTAGGTTGTTTACATTATTTTAAAATTGGACTTGATCCAATATTTAATCCCTCTAACCCCCTAGGGGCTATGTCCAAGTTCTCTACTTCTCAGTGTTAATCATTTTGTTACTTACTGTCACACATATATCCTCCATGGAAGAGGATGAGTCCTTTTAAAAATTTTTTGGTAAATTGAAACAGAAAGATCTACACATATGTCCATTAGTGACTAAAAAGTACCTTTTAGTGAAAAATATCAAGATCATCACTGAAAAGGGTGCAAAACTACAAAATATATCTAGACATTGTAGACTGTAAATTATTTGTATTCACATTAGGTGTATTTTTTTAAATACAGAAGGTGGTCTGAATGTCCGTATTAACTTTTGTTAGCCCTCATTTTCTCATTCTTTTGTAAAATATTAAGTATACATTTCACAATGGAATGAAAAAATTTTTTTTATTTGGAAGTAAACCCATTTAAAGAGAAAAAACATACTAAAATCATAGATAGGCTCATTCAAATGGAATTGTATCCAGATGTGTTTTTGTCCTACTTAATACTGTAAATAAAATTTCAAAGAATAAAAATAAAATCTTTAAAAACACAGAAACTACACCCAAAGTAAAATAATAGGCTATTTTATACTTCATTTATTTTAAATTCATGCCAAATACTACAAGGAACTCTACAAATGTGGCTAAGGGATGGTCCCTGACTTCAAAGAACATATAGTCTAATGAGAAATGAAGCAAATATACAAACTGATGATAATATAAATAGAATAAGATGAGTACAATTGGATAAATAGAAATGCTTAGACTGTACTAAACTCCAAAATCCGTGAAGCAGTCGCTATTTCTTTCCATTTTTCCTCCTATATTTAAGTGTATATGTGCATCATTTTACTTTTACAATTTTGGGGTTATACTGTATGTGTAAGCACATGTATGTGTACATTTATTGTATCCTGCATCTTTCCACTTGGCCATAAACATTGTACCATATCCTTAGCTATGTTCAAAAATATTGTTTAATGGCTATAAGGTTTTCTACCATCTGAAAGTAGTTTAAACATCCTTCTATTTTTGACATTTAGTTTGCTTATTCACTATTTCAAGCCTCATCAGAAATAAAGGAGTAAAGTATCATGAACATTTATTTTTAAATGTAAAATGTGTTTCAAATATAGTTCCTACTACATTTATCAGACAAAGTTAGTACTATATTATTATAAGGCTAATTATATGTTTGTGCTTAAACTGTAAAATTCAGATAAAATGGGAAAAACAACATAGGTAGATCTTTCCTTTTGGAATATTTACTTTATAACAAATGACTTTTAGTCATTTTAGTTAGAGGGTAGGTAATCTTATCTTGTATTCAGTCTGATGATTTTCTTTTAATCTATATGTTGAAACTCATAATATTTCACTGGGATGATGTGAAGAAAAAAATTCTTAAAAAGTATGTAAAGTATCTAGCACAATATTTGGCCTATAATATGCACAGAATAAGTGACTACTTCCTTATCTTTCCTTCCTGTTTGTACCATACATTAGAACATAAATTGGTCTGTATAAGATTCTATAGGAAAAATGCTTTATCAAGTAGAGCCTTTTAAAAAGTGAAAATATCTGTTAGCTATATCTTGCCCATCAGGTACTTTGTTGAAGTGGGGTGACTCCTAAGGTTTCATTCATATGCTGTGATTTCAGGATTCCAAAACAGTGAAAATAAGTGGTAGGCTACATTAGATAGTTACAGTCTCAAGTTTAAGATAATTTAGTTTGACAGTTAAATCATAAAACAGATGTTAAAACATTTACAAACCTCAGTGAACCATTTTTCTAAATTGAGAATTCAATCATTTTAAGAACTTAAGCTATACTTGATTGTCTTACATTTTCCTGGAATCATAATGATTTACTTTGTATATAAAAGTAATCTTATTCCAGTTCTGTATCATTATGCAACAAAATATTCAGTCATGCTCAAACAAAAGCTATTTATTTCATTTTGCATCAAAGCCTTTTTCCTTTATTACATAGACTTCATTCAAATTCTTTACAAGGATAAAGATATGCTCCTTCCACATTGGAACTTTCCTTCCTTGTGACCTCTGAGTTCATACCCTATGGCTATTTTATGGGTAATGCCATAAGCAAATGCAGTTGTCCATTCTTTATTCTATTTAACATCACTTTCTTTTAATTAATGAAGAAAATTATGAAATCGAGGTATTTACCACAAAGAGTTCTTAAAATTAAGTGCTTCATAACACTAACTTTTGTCTGATGCTCTTTTGCTTAGAAGTACTATAAGAAATGAGAGGGAATTGATCTTATTGTTTTAATCTCTCTGTGGCTAGCTATTATTTCCTTGCAGCCTGGGCATGGGTTTTGTTTCAGAATACTTCTAGACTGCCTTCTTGTTCCATACACAGATGATTCTGACCTTGGATTGCAATGGAGAGCAGAAGCTATTAAGGAGCATCCAACAGTGTAATTTTTATTCTGTTTGTTTTTAGTAGTTTTGAGTTGGCTCAGATCAGCTCTCCTGGAAGAAAAATCTTGGGTTGGGGTTTAGAATTAGAGCATCATTCCTCCAAAGACAGAAAGATGTACCATATCAATCTTTTACATTAGGTGCTCTCACTGGGCTTGCTCTAATTCTTTTAAAAGTTTTCCTTTCAATTCCTTTTCATCTTTCATTGTGCTGTCTGGGTCAGATGTGGCCTTTCTTCCCCAGCATGTACTTCTGACACATACTTAGGACCTCTGCAGTTACACCTTTTCCCCCTCAAGGGGCAGCCTTGACCTAGAATTTGAAAATACCATATTAGTTTTCAACTGCTGCCATAAAAAATTACCACAAATTTAGTGGCATAAAACAACACAAATTTATTATCTTACAGTTCTGTAGGCCAGGAGTCTGACACAGATTTCCTTGGGCTAAAACCAATGTGTTGGCAGGATTGTTTCATTTCTGGAGGGTGTTCTAGGGAATAGTCCATTTCCTTGCCTTTTCCAGCTTCCAGAATGGTGTGTGACTATATCTCAATAAAACTGCATTATTAAATAAAGGAAAAAAGTAGCACACTGAAATGCCAAAAGGTAAAAACAAAACAAACACACACACACAAACCAACCAACCAACAAACAAACAAACAAAAAAAAAAACCCAGTGCATCCAGCTGTAGACCAGAGCTTTATTGACTATTTCCCTTCCTTCTAATAGACCAGATTCTTGGCTGTCTCTCCTCTATTTTCCTCCAGTAGGTCTAGCTCCTGGGCTTAAAAGTCCTGTTTAGGGATCCTTTCCCTCTTGAGGCCTTTCAATCTGCTAGTGTTCTTCCTATAATTTTCCTCCCTATGTCAGGACATACACTGGACTCTATGAACCCCAAAAATCATGGGTGCTTGGTCATTAATCCATAGCCCCATTACCCCTTACCCCTTCTCATTGAAGCCTTTTCTCTATAAAGAGCAGTTTGGGACTCATTAAACCAATCTAGAAATGTATTGATTCAGTTAGTTATGCTAATATGCAAGGTATAAAGAATGAATGGGTAAGAAGATAGGTCCCCTCTGCTCAAGAAGCTTCCAGTCTAATAGGCAGACAGACATACAATATGATCATCATCACTATATACAAGTTGGATATGTAATTATGTATATATTTATATATGTACAGACGTTTGCGTATGTGTGTGTGTGTGTTTGTATCCTAGTGGGAGCACAGAAAAGGTAAGCCTTCAGGGCTCCCTGGGGAATTGAGGAAAGTTCCCCAGGGGAGGCTGAGTTTGGGCAGCATATAGCATGACTCTGCTAACCAGAGGAATATTCTACTTTCACTCAGTCTTCATTAAAAGAGCTATGTTTGTGGGATTCTTGATGTGGAAATGAATTAAATGATATAACCTACGTCATCCTCTCATCATCCCCCTCCTCTGCCTTTAGAGGGAACCCATAGGAATTGGAATACCAGCTGACCATTTGTTAGATGTATGGCCTTCGGCAAATTTCTTAACTCTTTAATCCTCAGTTTTCCCATTTATAAAATGAGGATAACAGTAGTACCCAGTTCATTTAATTATTGGAAGCTTTGAATAGGTTAAAATGTTAAGCTTTTCGAATGGGGCCCAGCATATAGAAAACATTCAATAATACTTTCGTAATGTGTCACCATCACCTTTTTTCATCATGATCACTCTTGAATTACTTAACACTTTTCTACCATCATCATATGAAACAAATTTCTTGATTCAGGATGACTTTTCTCTTTTTTTATTTATGGTTCATATGTGGCTTCTAGATGCAGGGACTCTTGTAGCCCTCTGCTTACATTGCATAAGTGGGTGTTTGTGAAGCCATGCGGATACAAATTCCATACCTGGAAATGTGTGTATTCGAGTCCGGTGTAGGGGTTGTCAGATTCCTAAAAGATAATTTATAATACATAATTTACATTAAGATGATCATCCCACAATATTCTTTTCTTTAAATTATGTATTTTTCATAAATCTGGTGAGATAATATGGAGAATTATAATTTAAAAGAAACTAATTTTCACTTGTATTAAGCTATGTAACAATTGTAATCCCAAATAAAAGTGAATTTCAAAGTAGCTGCTTTTAGAACATTGGTAGACAAAGAATAGGAACATTTCTTCTCAGGCTTGGCTTGCCAGCCACATGTTACAACTGCTTGTAAGTCTTAAACAGAAAACGTTGTGTAAAGTTTGCTAAATGTAAATATTGCTAAATTTAAAATGTACTAAATATGTGCATTTTCTCCTTAGTCTCAAATGAGCAAAAGGACATCTTAGTTACATCAAAGTGAATACACCTTTTTTAAATAGAGAGTACATGAATTAAACTTTTATAAAACTTATATTACTAAGATTAACCCATTTTTTCTAGTAAATTTGATAGGGTATGTTTGTATTATAAATTTTAATTTTATTCTGTATCATATTGTGACTAGTTAGCATATATGTCTTTGTATCTGTCATATCTTTCTGCTTCCTGCTTTTTAATGTATGCCAATAAATATTTTCTTATAACATTTGTGCATATATAACAATGACCATATTTTTGAAATGGAAATAGAATACAGTGCCATTTCAGAGAAATTTTTATTTTGACCACTAATTAAACATTTAAAAATCTCACAAAATGAGATATTTTCTCATCATACCTCTATGTTATTTTTTTTTTTTAAGATGTGAAATTAGTAAAAATCCAAAGAATACCAAGGAAGACAGTTCATCCAGGACAAGTTCTATCCTAACCTAAATAAATTTACATTAGGGAAGTGGTTATATTTTAACAGATAGAAATGTACACAATATAGTTTATCTAGGGCTGGCAGTTTTTACTTCACATGCAGTTCCTGGCATGATTGGTAGGGACTACCTAGAGCACAGTGTTGAGAAGGATACTGGACTCAGAGAAAGAGAGTACCATGATCCACTAGTGATGTCTGCCATGGTACAGTATGTGGGCAAAGGATTAGGAGTGGCACACATTTTCTATCCTTAAATGTCTGTGTGGAAAGGAAAGGAAAGAATAGTAGACTTTGCTTCCGCTTCTAACTTGTAACTTGTGATCTTTCTGCAATTCTTTTGAATAACATTTCTCTAGTCATATTTCTTGGTCAGGGAGGATTATATACACAAGACCCCTGTGGAAAGGTCATGGTAATCCATATTGACATAGAAGAGTGGTCATCCATATAGTCATAATGATGATGTTTAATTTCTAATGTGTGAGTTTGTGTCCAATTCTTAGTGGCCCTTTTGAACTTAAAAGTGTTAATATTTTCCTTTAGCACGACCTTAACTTCATAATCCATAGAAGCTTTCAGAGACCCTGAGTTTACCTAAATTTCTAAAAAGGGATTATACTTAGGAAAAGAATAGTTCTTTTCACTCTGATATATTGTCATCTTTAATATAACTTAAGTAATAGGAAACAGAAACTAATGTCTTAGCCATAGGGGCTATGAAATATTCAGTAGTAATCAAAACATAAAATATTCCTTTCCTCATTTTCTGCTACTCTCTACTCCCAATTACATTTTGTAAAATGTAAACACCTGCAAGTTCAGGTGGTTAAACTACAACCACAAAATCAAATGTGTTTTCTCATGTCATATGTATGTTGTAGTATTTTGGTTAATATTAACTATTAAATAAGTTCAACCAGGTAATTTTCACAGAGACTACTTACTGCATGTGCTGAATGTGGTACCTGCCCTCAAGGAGCATTCATTTAAGAGGAGGCCTGTGCCTGTTTGGATCTTCACAATAACATTTTTATAGGGACACCTTTTAGCATAGAAGAGGTGATCATTCATGCAGAATAATGCTTATTTTTCCTTTATTTTCTCTAAAAGTATCATTTTCAAGTCTACTGAAACCAGCCTGCAGAGTGTTCTAAATTAAAATGGTTTCTTTAGGAATTGTGATCCCCTTAGACAGCTTTAGAGGAGGCTTTGGCCTAGAGATTTGTAGTTGTGTGTAAATGAAAAACAGTTATTGGGAAATATATTCACAAAGGGAGCGCTTTAAAGTTGCAAAAATAGCATGCATCAAGAATAGTAAAAATTACAATTCCTCATCATCGCCAATAAACATTTATGGAGAGTCCCCAGAGTAAAGTAACCGACTCTGGATTTAATATAACTTAGGCTGTACTTGACTTTGCTTTCTGTACTTACGGTCCTGTAATTGCCCAAAATGTACTCTGTAAATTTACCTAACAAATTTTAATATCCTAGATTGTTTGTGGTTTGTTAAAAATTTTAAACTAATTTTGATGAATTGATAGTTTATCAAAGTAGAGCATAACAGTTAAGGACTCAGGCTCTGTATTTGCCCAGAGCTGATTTTAAGTGCTCTCTGCTACGTGCAAACTATATAGCTTGGGTTTATCACTTGCCTCTGTAAAGGGCAGTTTCCTCATCTCTAAAATGGGAACATCAGAGGTTGTTCCCTCATAGGATTCGTGAGAGTTAATGAGATAATGTATGACACATTCCTAATACCCAGCATCTAGTATATGCTCACTAATGTTAGCTATCTATTTTATTTTATTTTATTTATTTTTTTTTTTTTTAAAGATTTTATTTACTCATTCATCCCCCCCTTGCTGCCTGCGCTCGCTGGGTCAGCTAACCACGCCACATGGGCGGGCTTGCCTTCACCAGGAGGCCCCGGGAACCGAACCCGGGGCCTCCCATATGGTAAACGGGAGCCCTACTGATTGAGCCACAGCCGCTTTCCGATTAGCTATCTATTTTAAATATTATTGTTTCTTCAGAGAAATCTACTTTATTAATTTTTCCATGAGTAATGCCTTTTGAAATATTACATTGCTTATGAACATATATAATACAAATTGTCCTTTATGTTTTTATTTTATTTTATTTTATTTTTTTAAAGATTTTATTTATTTATTCATTTATCCCCCCCTTGCTGCTTGTGCTCGCTGGGTCAGCTAACCGCGCCATGTGGGCAGGCTTGCCTTCACCAGGAGGCCCCAGGAACCGAACCCGGGTCCTCCCATATGGTAAACGGGAGCCCTACTGATTGAGCCACAGCCGCTTCCCAATGTCCTTTATGTTTTTAGAATGACCAGTTTTGTTTCTGAAACTACACAGAAAAGTACTAAATTATATCTCAGATTTTTTTTTTTTAACACTTTTACACCAACACACATTTTTAGGCTTTAAAGCATTTTAGAGAGCATTCCTTAATCAGAGTTCAGTAAGAGGGTTTACATTCTGTAGACCCAGTTCAAACTATTCTATAGTAGAGAGGAATTTATATTTTGGCAAATTTTGCATGCAGAAATTTCCCCTATTTCCTCCTATTTCCCTAATGTAAACTTTCTCATCCAGTATTTTTTTTCCCTTTATATTTCTCCCATTTTAGTCATCCTGATTGACATATTTCTAGAGCTCTTTCCTGCACACTTATTTTGCTATTCATTTTTTCTGTTTCTAAGATTATAGAATTATTAGGGAGGAAAGAAATGTTATTTCTCCTAATGGGAGACTCCCTTACCCCCTGTTTCTGCTTAAGGTAGAGACAGCTGCGAAAAAATCATTAGCTTGAGTCATTTGGAGGTCATTTGTAACAGCTGTTCAGCAGTGTTCTGGCTGGGTTTTTTAAGAATCTCCTGGGCTTTAAAAAAAATCCCGATACTCAGACCATACCCCAGAGTAATTAAATCAGAGACTGTTGGGGTGGAACCAAGACATCAGTAGTTTTTAAAGCTCTTCAGATTATTTTAATATGCAGCCAAGTGTAAGCACTTTAGGGAGAGTATTAGAGTACACATATTAGATGGGAATCATTGCAGGAATCAGTAGGAGGGCAGGAAACCAAGCAGTGAATATAAACTAGTACTTTGATCAGCTTGAGGGGTGAAAGGAAGAAGAGCTGGTGAAGGGGGAAATAATTTTTCTGTGGTATTTTAGAATATAATGTGATATGTAATAACTCAAGGAACTCTAATAGGAAATATAGCATACTCACACCAGTAACAAAATGCTATATAGCTGTGAGGCTTAGCCGCTCCCTTAGGAATTTCAGGAATGTTTTGTGAACAGTTATAATTGACGCATGTTAAAGTTGATCTTTTTGATGCTGACGATAATGTTCTTTAAAACCTTAAGTCAGTCAGCACAAAACCATTTACTAGTTTCAGAGGTTTAAACTATCAGACTTCAGTAATCTTTATTCATTTTGGGATTCAAAATTTGAAGAAAAAACTCATAACCCCAAATAATCATGGG
The DNA here is from genome assembly GCA_026826555.1 of Tolypeutes matacus. NCBI lineage: Eukaryota > Metazoa > Chordata > Mammalia > Cingulata > Chlamyphoridae > Tolypeutes > Tolypeutes matacus. The sequence goes on along the minus strand of JAKSZT010053791.1, from coordinate 28,712,947 downwards.
AAAGACATCATACAAATCCCAACTGAGGGACATTCTACAAAATATCTGATCAGTCTTCTTCAAAACTATCAAGGTCATCAAAAACAAGGAAAGTCTGAGAAACCATCACAGCCAAGGGGAACCTAAGGAGATATGACAACTAAATGTAATATGGAATCCTGGGACAGTAAAAAAAGACATTAAAGACATAAGATTCAGAAAGACTAAGTAACTTGCCCAGAGTCACAATGGTGCTTACTGACAGACCTGCATGAGAGCCTGGTTATTATGACACCAATTCCAGGGCTTTCTACTTCCTTACCTCTATGCCTTTCTCCACTATGGAGAGATGGAGATGAGCAAGATACTCTTTTTAATCTTATGCCCACTTTTTAAAAAAACTTTTAACTTTTTTGAAATAATTATAGGCACACAGGAAGTTGCAAAAATAGAGTCCCGTTTACTCTTCATCTAGCTTCCCCCAATGGTGACATCGTATATAATAGTATTATAATGTCAAAATCAGGAAACTGACATTGGTACAGTACTGTTAGGTAGACTACAGAACTTACTCCGAAGTTTGCAGAAGCCCCTCCTTTTGATACACCTTTCCCTTCCTCGTGCCCTTCCTTCTTTCCCTGTCATCCCTCTCCATCCTCTCACACAATTCCCCCTGCCTTTTTAACACCAAAGCTTAGCACCAAGCCATGTTTTCCTCCCAAGCCTCTTGAGTGAATACTTTGGACTTAGACAAGGATTGCAGACACTAACAATGTTTTAAAATGCATACTGCATTTTAAACTGTTCTAGAAAGTCCTGGGATGGGGTGGAGGTGGGGGAAGCCTTTTTACACAGTGAGATTTCTTAGAAAATATCGAATTTGATTACGTTTCAAATACAGTGAGTAGGCTGAAAGTCACATTTACAAGTAGGAAGATGTATGCACATATTATAAGCCATTAAATCTGAAGAGAAAACAAATTTACTTTCTTTAGGTTTGATGCACAAATATATATAGGAAAAAATGAAATCCAGTTTTTTTGGTTTTTGCCTCTATGTATTAACTTGTGCTTTGTTAGCAATAGGTAAATGAGAGATAGCTTTGATAGTTTTAGAGTATTAAGTGTTCCAAACTCCAAAGGTTTTATTTTATGACAGGCTAAAATTGTCCATCCAGTGGTCATCTTGTTCTTTTCCATCTTAAATAAGGCTGGCGGGACATGGGGGAGGGCATCAGATTCTTGATCTCTGCTCACGACCCACATGGTGGCCATTTGGCTCCTGTAGTTCCAAATAAGAGTTCTAGATTGACCTGATGAGAGTGCAGAGGTCATATTTCCTGCACCAATGACTGATGCCAGGGGGATGATGATTGGCTAAGTCATTTGCTGCCCACCATTGAACTGGTGGTGTCAGTCTCCTTCAGAATACTCAGGAGAGAAGAAAGGGTGGGGAGAGAGGTGGCTATCCAAAGAAAATCTAAGTGTTAATAGAAATGGGAAGATGGAAATGGATTCTGGGTAGGCAGCCAAAATTGTTCACTACATGTATAGGAATCAACAGTGATTCTGTATAATGAATTATTTATATGTAAAAATTATTGATGCTTTTTTATGAAGACAATTTTGAATGGCATACAGAAAATGCTGTGTAGTGATAGTATTACTCCGTTTTTACCTTTTTTTTTTTTTTAACCTCCATTCATTTGTGTGAGTGTGTGTATTCCTCTGCAGTTTTATCCCATGTATAAATTTGTATAATTTATTTATTTATTTATTTATTTATTTATTCATTTATCCCCCCCTTGCTGCTTATGCTCGCTGGGTCAGCTAACCACACTGTGCGGGCGGGCTTGCCTTCACCAGGAGGCCCCGGGAACCGAACCTGGGGCCTCCCATATGGTAAACAGGAGCCCTACTGATTGAGCCACAGCCGCTTCCCTAAATTTGTATAATTAGCACCACAATGAAGCTATAGAATTGTTTCATCACAAGAAACTCCCTTGTCCTATCATTTTTTATTCCTGCCCCTTCCCAATTCCCTGGCAATCAGTACTCTTTTCGCCATTCTCTAGTTTTCTCATTTTGAGAATGTTATAGAAATGGAATCATACAGTATGTTGTCTTTTAAGATTGACCTTTTTTCCCTAACCCTGAGACTCAGCCAGGTTGTTAAGTAGTGTTCTGTGGTATGGATTTAGCTGTTCGATTATTTGTTTGCCCATTAAAGGATATATTAGTTGTTTCCAGTTTTTTCTCTATTATGAAAAAGCTGTTATAAGCATTTATACATATTTTTAATGTACATAAGTGATTATCTGGATAAATACACAACAGTGCTATTGCTGGGTTGTATGGTAAGAAAAAACTTAGTTTTATAAGAAAGCCAAACAATTTCCCCGAGTGACTGTAGAATTTTACATTAACACCAGCAATATATGAGAAATCCAGTTTCTCCACATCTTTGCCAGTATTTGTTGTTATCACTATTTTTCCTCCCTGTTTTAATAGGTGAGTAGTGATAGCTGATTGTGGTTTTAATTTTCATTTTCCTAATGGCTAATAGCACTGAACATGTTTTCATGTACTCATTTGCCATCTGTGTCTCCTTTTTGGTGAAATGCCTGTTCCTGTCTTTTGCCCATTTTCCAAATGGATAGTTTGCTTTACTGTTTGAGAGTTCTTTGTATTTTCTAGATATAAGACTGTTGTCATGGAAGTGGCTGTGGCTCAATCAGTAGGGCTCCCGTTTACCATGTGGGAGGCCCTGGGTTCGGTTTCCGGGGCCTCCTGGTGAGGGCAGGCCCGCCCGCACGGCGTGGTTGGATAACCTGGCGAGCGCAAGCAGCAAGGGGGGGGGGGATGAATGAATAAATAAATAAAATCTTTAAAAATAAAAATAAAAAAAAAGACTGTTGTCAGATATATGGTTTAAAATATTTTACTTCCAGTCTGTTATGTGTCTACTTCTAATAAATCTATGACATCTTACTGTTTCCTAAACATTCTGGTCTGCCCTTGGGAGATGGTTCTTCTCTCTTTACCCCTGGAAACTATCTTTTGCATTTCAACATCTAAGAAGATTTTGTCAAACATTCTGGGTTTTATATTACAAAAGAAATAGTACCTTCCCCACCCTTTCTGTACCTGCTATTTCAGAGATTCTAACACTTTTTGGGAATGTCTATTTGTTTTGTTTTGGGATATTCATTTTGTTTATGGTGGTAAAGGTTATTTTCACCAGGATGACCAGCTCTCACATACTTTGTAACCTAATTGACGTGAAATTAGCCCCCTTTAGTATTTATTCTGAATAAAAATTCAGAATAGTCCTTAAGCAAGCACTTTTAAAATTCTTAAATTCTTCTTTTTTCCTTTCTTTTTTTTTTTAAGCTGTTAGCTCTGTGGCCATCCATATTTTATTTTCATTTTTTACCATTTAGTGGAACACTACCCATGTCAAAATGGTCATTTGACAACCTTCTGAGTTTATGCATTGTCAAGAATTTAGAGCTGAAGTTCTTTTTGTTCAGATTATGTTGAATTCTGTTATTAACTAAAAACGGACTCTTGAGCCCTTGTGATCTCCGAGCCTGAGAGAGGAGATATGAAGATAAGTACAAACTGGAATTTTTCATGTAAACCTTTATTTATTGACTGTCTGCTCTGTGCCAGGCACAGGTTAGGATTAATTCTACTGCAGGGATTCAAGAATGGCATTTTCACTTTCAGCTCCTGGAATTTCATTTCGTTTCTTATGATCTGATCAGTGTACACAGTCAGTGTGCAGGGTTGAGTGGAAAAGCTAGAGCCCACACTGTCTTATCACATACCTAGTTGATAACAGATTCAGGTCTAGGACTCAACTCTTCTACTTCCTAATATATAGCCTTAATTCTAAACTTAAAGGAGTTGAGATGTTTGGTCATTTTTTTGTTTTGTTTTGTGTAGTTTTGTTTGTACAACGTGAAAAAATAGCTAATTGAAATTTACTTAAACTTTCTTAGACATTAATGCATTACCTAGAGAACAAATAATACATGAGAAAGGCTAGTTTAGGGAATGGGAAGACAAATCTAAAACCTGGAAGAAAAACATGGCCAAGAAACCCCGCCTGGAAAATCCCTGAGGGGAAGAACCCAGCAAGAATCCTCCATTTGGAACTAGATTTAGTCCTGGATCAAGGAAAAGCCCTGGATATTCTCAAGGGGCCTTTTCACTGCCCCACCCCCCCACTAGAACTGGTGGGTGGGGTAACCAATCAAAACAGCAAATAGCTGAGACCCTTCCCCTGAACATTAGCAAGGGGAGGAATAATTAATGGTTTAAAAGTATCCTTCCAGGAAAAATATCTCTCTATCTCTGCCTGGACCAGCCTGCAAGTACACTTAGGGACCCATAATTTGTTATTTTCTCCCATTTCTCTTCTCTTCTCTCATTTCCTTAATAAACTACTGGCTTAACTAAACTGGCATGTTCTTAAATTCTTTTATCTAACATAGCCGAGAACCTAGAGGAATCTGGTTACAATAGGATTTTCAATTAATCAGAATTTTTGTTAACAGAATTAAAATAAGTGTTCATGAAAGACAAATATACTTTCTGAACTTTGTATAATTGAACACATGGCAAACGTTCTAATCATATTTTGCCTTCATTTTTAGACTATTCACAATCACCCCAGGTTGCTAGGTAGCAAAATTATAATGCTACTTGCCCAGAATTTGCTGTATTGTTATCTACCTTAGTTACTGAAGACACAAAGAGGTTGTGAATGAGAGGGAAGAGCTTTTCACTACTGCCCCTAAATAAAGTACATAAAAATCTGCTTTTATCTGCAGTAGATTCCGGCTCCTTGCCAAAGGAACAATAGGCTGCATTTATAAAAATATGCACATTGCTAGGTTACTCAATTTCGAGCCTTTTTCTTTACAATACATTACCATAAAAACCACTGAAAGATACAGAGATAATAAATAAGAAAACAAGCAATGTGAATAAATGGGAATTTGATACTATCACTACAGCATTAGATAGAGTCATAAAAATATCAGATTATTAGCAGAGAAAAGATATTTGAATACCAGCCAAGAAAGGATTCTAGTCAGCCACAAACTATAGTGAAATACTTTAAGTTCTAAAATCCCCTATTTTTATCTTCTTAGCTTCCTCAATAGTGGGCATTTCAGTGTTGATTCTTAAAAAGTTTTTTACTGAATGAAATGGTGATCCTTCCCCAACTATAAAAAAAAAAAGTGATCTATTCGTATTGATTATGCATTTCAATTTACTACTTTCATGACTACATTGTTTGTCACACTCAGATTGTCAGCAACTCTATTAATCTCTAATGATATTTCTTATATCTTACAAATGGGCCCTGGAGTTTACCTGGAGAATCTTTGAAGCTCTGTAGCTACTCCTCTGTAAACACTGTAAAATATAGGTATTTAAATTATCAAAAATATCTTTTACTGTCTTCCTGCCACCAGGTTGGTCTATCCCTTCTTCATTCCTATACTGGATTGTCCCTCCTTACATAAACACTTTCCCTTTTCCCTGTGCTGCAGATCCAAGGGCCTTCTGTCCATCTCTGCACCACACCAGGCTCTTTTCTGCCTCCGTACCTTTGCACTTGTATTCTCTGGAAGGAATGCTCTTCTGAGGTTCTTCACAGAGCTGGTTCCTTCTTGTTTTCAAATGGTGCCTTCTTAGAAAGGTCTTCCCTGAGCACAGTATATAACTCAGATTTTCCTATTTTCTGTCACAGACCCCTATTTATTTCCTTCCTAGCACCTCCTCAAACATGTTACTCTCTCTAGAACATAAAACTCTATGAGGTCAGGGCATAGTGGGTTCTCAAATATTTGATTGATTGAATAAATGAATTAATTTTTTTTGAAAAAAAGAAATCAATACCAAGGTCCTGAAGCCTTCCTGGAGAAGGGCATTTGAGCTGAATTTGAAAGGTTAGCTATGTGATGAAGTCAGCAGAGGTAGGAAATTGAGAGTGTTCTAGAAGAAAGAAGCTTGTGTAAAGGCAGTGTTATAAAATAGTAAGGTTTGGAATGAAGTTAGGCATGTATGTGTCTGTATTGGGGTGGGTGGGCAATAGGGGTAAATAAAGAACAAGCTTTGAGGAGCTAGGAAGACCTTTTAACTAGGGAGGGACATGATCACAATGGCAACAGTATGGCATGTGGAGGATGGGTAGGAGGGTGTTCTGTAATTGACTGAGGAAGAAAAATCTCCACCCCACACTTCCTGTCTTGATGATTTTTTTTTTTTCCTCATCAGTGACTAAGCTTATTAATGCCTCAGAGTGTAACATCAGTAAAAATCCAAAAATTGGATTTGTCTGAGTAAAATCTATACATTCATTCCTGTATTCAGCAAATATTTACTGATGCCTACTCTCTGTCAGGCATCGTACCAGGGCAGCCTCAAATGCAGTTTGCTGTGTGAATCAGTGTACCTGATACTTTGCGATGTCAGTTTTGCATACCTAAAATGAGACACAACTTTCAGAATTAGCTTTTGATACATGAGACAATGAAGACAAAGTTGGCAAGTACTTCCCTAAATTAGGAGGAAGATATTTTTAATCCTGAAAATGTTAATTTATCACAGTGCACAATAATGCACATGTTTAGGTATCTAGAAATAACTACAGATAAAAAATAAAACTTGAAACATGTGCTTCTTTTAAGAAACTCCAAGAGCAGCAGGAAGCATACATTGTTTTCTCATTTTCAATTTTGCTTTAGATACATCATTTGTTTTCTGAAGATCCATTTTTCTTATCCCACCAGGACCTACAGAAATAACTCACTCATGCTGTAACATCCTTAGATCATTTATGTCACTTTTACCTTGTTTTAAAACTGGAGTAATATGGCCGCTTTCACTATTTATACATTTATTTATGATGCTGAATTCTAGTGAAATAATTCAGTCAGCAAAGTTATTGTTTTGCACAAAAGGCAGTATACCTCAGTCTTGAAACTAAGTCATATTGTTATCACCACAGAAAAGGAAACGTTTTTCAGAATATTAGTGTTGGGAACTCTTGCCTGTCGCTAGGGGAAGGATAGTTGCCATAGTGATACAATACTATGGTCTTAAACCTCAGGCAGTCCACCCAGTTTTAGAGAGCCCTTATGAAAGGGATTTGCTAATAGGGGAATTATTTGAGTCACTGAAATAAAAAATAGTTTAATATTTGTAGCTCTGATTTGTCCATAACTTTGTTTTGCACTTTTAACTACTATAATTAAAAGAAAAGCATTTATAATAAATGTAGTCTATATAATTTTCTTCAGGAAAGAGGTTAAATATATTGCATGCTAATTATTCCTTAAATGTGTTCTCAAATACATAAAACAACCTTTACTGTCTTTCATGAGGACATAAAAACAAATTCAACAGGATGCTGATCGAATTGTGTATTGATATTTAGGGTTTTCAGAGTTTCAGCATATATTCTTAGGGGAGGAAACTCTCATAACATATAGAAATCTACTCAAAACATGCTGGGAGAAACAGATGACCTATATATTGAACTCCCATAACAGTAAACATAAACCTGCAGTTGGTAATTCTGAATCTGAAATTGCCTGTAGCACAGATTGATATGTGAATATGTATTTACAGGACCAAGACTGCACATTTGCTCCACAGCTGTGTTTAATGGTTATCAGTTTGGCACACAGCATGATTGTTTTGGAGGAAGAATAGACACTTAGGATCCCTTTTGGCAGGTCTGAAGTAACTGAAGTATCTTTTGCTGAAATGAGTCAGATGAACTTAATTAGATTTGCTACATAATTAGCACTGGAGGAAACCTAAGGAAAATCCTTGTGGGTTGGTGATTTGGTATGTCAAATGTAAGCTTGCTCATTTGGGGAAATGGGAAATGAAAAATGACAAAATTTTAGTGCATTGTAAACCTAGATATGTTACATATGTATATAATTTTTAATCAAACTTTTAAGAAAGGTACTTTCATAACGATGACTGAAATGTTTTTCCCAGCAACTGAGACCTTTCTGCTTCCATGCACAGGGAAGGATCCATTTGCACACACCTATGTCCACTTGACAGCACTTAAGTGCGTGCAACTTGCTTTACACCTATACTGAGAGTCTATAGTTATTTTACACCCCAGTGCCAGCTGTGGGGACTGTGCCACTAACCACTAATGAAAGCCTGAAGTGCAGCCTGAGACAGTGAGACCCCATACTGCACGTGTATTTACATTTTCATTTAAGATTAATTTTATTGCAGTGGTTTTCTCTGCTGTCTGATGCTTTAATTGCAAAAAAAGAATTATATTTTATTTTCAAGACATTTCTTTAAATACTCCAGAACTTTTGTTCTATAGTATTAGAGTTCTAAAAAGTTAGTTAACTGTGGAGAATAGCTATAAAATATTTACTGTAAGGAGAGGATTAAATTTCATATTCCAATTTAAGTTAAGGCTACAGTAAAACTTGTAAACTATGTTTATTTAAAATATTTTTCTAATCTATCAAAAAGCTGTCACATTCCTATCAAATTACTTAGTTACTAAGTTCCTCTAGATCCTATCATACATATAGAAATAAATGAAAGGAAGCAAATTTAATTTCCTGATGAAACACTTCAGTGGTTTTTTTTTCACTCTTACAGTAAACTTTAAATTTACAGCTGACCATACATTGAACATCCAGTTTTTCCTGAGAATTCAAAATCAGCTTCAGAAGCCAAAGGCAGCTCATGCCTTGCACTGGATCAAGCTGCCCATAATTAACTGGAAACAAGTTCCACTCACTCTACCATCTGCCCTTCCTATCATTTGCACATCTTCTTCCCAGCCAGTGTCTAAAAGAAACAAAACATTTAAATCCAAGTTTAACCTTCTGTAACTCTAATTAAAGAAACAACTATTCCACCAATAAAGACAAAAATAAAAGCACTGAACTACCAAGTTTTTCTAAAATTAAAAAGAAAAAGTTGTTGAAAGGATTAAATGAAACTATGTAAATAATTATATTTGTTTATTATTACATAAGAACATCTCTGGTTACTACTACGTGAATGCCTGGGGTTTTGTTCTCTATACACATGTACATATCCTTTTTGGAGGGCCGGGGGAGGGGAGACAGATACACACATGGGCAAATGCATTTTTTAAAATTTCCATGTTGTTTCTTTGGATATTTGCCAGTATGTGTTGATTATTTGTGTGTCTGTTCATGTGTGTTTATGTATATCATTATCTGTGATATGTGACAAATATGTAAACTCCCATGATCTCTGTGAGGGAAATCAGTGCTATGTGTTTCAGCCTTTAATTCCTAATTGGGGAAGCGGCTGTGGCTCAATCAGTAGGGCTCCCGTTTACCATATGGGAGGCCCCGGGTTCGGTTCCTGGGGCCTCCTGGTGGGGGCGGGCCCACCCGCGCGGCGTGGTTGGCTGACCCGGCGAGCAAGGGCAGCAAGGGGGGGATAAATGAATAAATAAATAAAATCTTTTAAAAAAAAAAAAAAATTCCTAATTGAGGAACATGATAGAATTTATTTAGTTCAGCCCCTAGTAAGTAGATAATAATATTAGTTAAATGCTCCTATTCTGTTTAAATAAAATATTGGAATATTACCCTTTCATCCGAACTATATAAATTTAGTTTATAGAAATGTATTAATAAACAGGCCCTTTGGGCATTTCTAGTTTTATATTATATTTTTTTGTCTTAATTATAAAACTATCCAATACCAGATTGCACTCACTAACTACCCCTTCACTCGTGTATTTATGGTTTTATCATGCTTGTTAAAACATGTCTGCATTGAGCATGCAATGTGAACTTTGTCAGAATATGTGCTGAATTGGGTTCATCATATCAGCATGCAGTTTACCTAATTATGGGAGTAAAAAAAAAAAAAGACGTGTTTTTTTCTCTCTAATTCTGAAGTATCTCCTGATTCTTGAAATTCCAGCATGAAAATTTGTATATGCGGATGCATAGACATTCAGCCTGAAAAGCTTCTTTGCAAGAAATATTAACCAAATTTAAATATAGAAACAGATAGGTAAATCAAGTAAAGAGGGAAAAATACTTTGGTTTCTGCATTTTATTTTATTTGGATACACTCGATAAGTACAATTGATAGATTTGTTTTTAATGAAACAGGTTAGATTTGCTACATAATTAGTAAAAGGCATCAGAGTATTTACACTGTTTCTTACGTCAGATATTCCTGCCAGAGACTTGTTTCATTAATTTGTTCACTTTTTAAACTTGGAGAGTACAAAAATAAATATACTTCTGGGGTCCAATTAACAATATTTTTACCACATCTCCCTAATTGTTGGTAGCCTAAAACATTTATTTCAGCTGTGCTTTGTAGTAAATTTCAATGATCTAGTAACCAAAATTAAACTGCTGAAAAATAACCATTCAGCAAACCTGTGTTACCATGGCACCCAAGATTAATTTTTTTGAAAAATATGTTTAATTTCAGTGAAAAAATTAACACATCTCGGAATTATGTAAATAAAATAAAGTCAACTTTTACAGCTTTCTCTTGCTATATTTATGTCTAGCAAGTTGTTTTGGCATTCTTTTAAACATAAACTAAAAGGTAGAAATTTAATATATTTACAGAGAAGAACGCAATTTGAATTAAAAAACCATCTATCATAGCAAGTGTATAGTTTGTAAAATAGCAGATTTTTAGGCATCATTTTTTTTTCCAGCTTCTCAAACTTTTTAGAAAGTTGGTTGCCAGATAGAGGAAACTCAGTCTATTCTAATATTTTCAGTTTGTGATTAGTGTTGAAACTTAAAACACCAGTTATAAAATTGGGACAACCACAAATCCTAATTCTTTTATAGTACAGTTTCAACATATTGTAAAAGAATATGTTTCCCAGTTCATGAGACAAAAGAATAATAGGCAGGTTGCTTTAGCCAGGATTGATTTCTGTCCTCTGAGCACCATTTGGTGGTGTTAGACTGCTATACGAAGAATTTTGTGGAAAAACAAGCAGGGAATTTGAATGCTTTGTAGGATCATCAAAAGTCGCTTTAAAGGAATATTTTAAATTTACTGTTGCTGAGCAAACCAGAAATCCTACCTTGTAGACAGCAATTTGTTCATGAGATGACACAGTGCGACAAGTCGCCTATATCATTATGCATTCACATCCTAAGGAAATTCCGCTTTAAATCGCTGCTGCCGTGGACGCTTTCTTCTATAGGGATTTTTGAGCTATAAAACTTGAGAAGCTTCAGCGTCTGTGGAAATTTGAGAGCACTGCCTTTTTTTCCTCTTTATTGAATATAAAGTGTTTTAAGAAAAGTTTTGTAGCCACAAGTACATTTTAAATGTCAAAATATTCACATAATGCATGTCAGAAGAACTTAAATTTTAGACTTTGAACTCTTAAAGCCTCAAAACTTCTTTGGAGGCTGATAGCAGCAAATAAACAGAATGTGTTGCAGAAAGAGTTAATGAAGAAATTATTTTTTAGCCAGTATTTCTACAGAACCAAAGCTTTACAGGTTTTATCTATAAAGAAGGTAGTTTGGATGAGATGTTAGTTTATACCTTTTTAATTGTTAATTTAGTTTTTATGAAGATTAAAAAGAGTTGATATTTATAAAATATTTAGTACAGTTCCAGGCCCATAATGTTTTAAACAGTGTACTTTTTAAAAAAAGTCATTTTAGATAATATTATAAATTACAGAAATGAATTTTCACTTACTTTCCCTTATTTCTGGTCTAAAACAGCAAAGTTTACAGAATTATAGTTTTGAGGAAAATCTGCACTATATAAATCCTCTAATAATCTCTAAGTTGATGCAGAAATTATTTTAATTTAAATTTTGCTCTCTTACTCTTTCTACATGTTAGTATATCAATATAATATAAACATTTTAAGATGTTTATATTTTGACACAACTATTGAATTTGAACCATGAATCATTTCTATGTATATTTTTAAATTTGTTTAAAAATTTATTTTTTTATCAATCTTACAAGTTACTCAACACAAGACATTTTAATAACATTCACATTCAAATCAGAACTAACATTACTTTTTAATTTCAGAAAATAAGCTTCCATTTTAAAAATGGAGTTTAAAAATTATAAATAAAAATTTCTAATTTAGAATTCAGTTCCATTCTTTAATTAGCTGAAAGAAATCTTAGAAAACAAAAGTTACAACAAAGTGCCAGTAATTTGCATTTAAGAGAAAGAAATAGAATTTTTTAAAACTCAGCAGACATTCACCAAGTCTCAGTGAAGTTAATAGAGATCTCAGATTTTAACTTAGTCAAAATTATGATTTTACAGGGAAGCTTTGCTTAAATAGTTGGACTTGACTATATTGTTTTTAGGTGTTTTACAAAGCCAGATAAAATTGTTATCTAAATGCTGTTTTCTTTGGTTATAAAGGTTAAAGTGTGTATTAAAAGTGAGAGATCTTATATCAGCAAGTATTAATGCATCTCATGTGCATTGTATTAGAAAAATAAAATAAACATAGCTCTAACATTTGGGGGAGCATCCTGATGGTTTGGGGGCAGATTAGGGACTACTTTCTGATGAATCTCATAGGTCTGTGCTATGTGGAAAATTGGTACAGAGTGGTATATATTTTATGCTCTGTTTTAAAAACAAACTGTTTACAGCATTAGTGTAAATGAAAAACATTTCGTTTTATATTTGTAAAATTGTATTTCTTTGATTTCATAATGAAATTAATTTGGAGTTGCTGGCATAGTGCCTTCCCAGGTTTCTGTGACTCATTTTGCTGAGAAAGTATGATTCAAGACAGCAGAATCATTTTTTTTTCATCTGCTAAAAATCATATTTTGGCTATGGGCAGGTTTTTATTGACAATTTTAAAACAAATAATTTATGATAATGTTTGGAAGTATAGCCCACTTCTGGGTGATGTGTAACCTTATATGACCAGGACTATTATAAGCCTTTAAGTTTGCAGAATGTAAAGCTATCAAATATACATCACTTTTGGTGTATTAATTTAGTTTTTCTTATATTATATTTTTAAAGGGTAACTCTCACACTGTCAATTATGACCTCTGGACAACTAATTGCATTTAGAAGCAAAATCTGTTGTTTTGTTTTTAATTCAATAATTAATAGGAACTAAATGGTCTAGAATTTATGTTTAAAACTAAGCACTTTCACAAATCACTTCAAGTTATTTCTTAATGTTTTTCTCCTAGAGAAGAAAGGCTCAGTGACCCATATGTCTTGTTTGGTGCTCATTACATTTATAGTTTGACTTTTCCCCCTTGGAAACAAAATATATTCTAATAGTTTGAATGTGTAATGGTGGCATAGTAATGATTATGTGATATAATCTAGGCCGTTTTGTTTGCAAAGTATTTTAAAAATCATTTCTGAGTTATTGATTTGAAATTAAGTTGTGGAGTGATCTTCCTCATAGTTCCGAGGAGGTATGCAAAGTTCAGATTTATCACTGGTCCTATAGGCCATCTATGCCATTTCAGCTAAGGACCTGTTTCTCATTACAGTGTCATGCTATTCTGATTTTCTGTGAAATATTCAGAAACATTAGTTGAGTAGTTTTTCAAGAAAATGAAGGGAACTTTATCAACCTTTATAAGCTACAAGAAAATGGGAAGCATCTAAAAAAAACATACAATTTCATACCACTTAAAATTATTTTTTCACAGCTTTCCACTCAAGGTACATAGTCATGCACAGTTTGTATCCAACTTTCTGTTATTAGAACTGAGTCAAAGTTATTTCAGAATTGAAATATGAGCCTGGAATGACCTTGATGTTAGAGAAAAACAATAAATAAATGATTTCCTCTAAATATATATCAAATGATATTGTATGGCCTTTATTCTTGATTCTGTTTTTCAAAGTGTATACACCTTGATTGCATTCAGTTATCTATTATACTCTTTTGCTTGTAGACCTTCCTGGAGCTGACTGGTAGGCCATATAGAAAGGTAGCACTGCTTGGAAAATATGTTCTTTTGCTGGGGGATTTTTTTTTTTTTTTTTTAATCATTTCCTGCGCTTTTGATTTCTCTACATAGCTACACTCAAGCTGTCATTTTAGCCCCAGAAATTCGCCATTGGCACCCAGGCTTTCTGCTCCCCACCAGAGGGCAGCACCGGACCCTGCCTTTCCTTAAGGCCTTAGAGATGCCTGGCTCCTTCATCACATGCAGTGGTCTATTTGCCCTCCTTCCTTATATAGCCCTATCATAATTTTTGGTATTTTCTTACATTTTTATAAGGCTTAAAGTGTACAACAAATGGTAGCTGTTTTAGGCACCCATGCTGGAAGAGGTGCTACCTCTTAAGTTTGACTATTATACCAAATCTTGTCTTCACTGATTATTTGGTCTATCATTTCAAATGCCTCGCCTTTATTGTAAGGGATTCATTTGACTTGGAAAATCATAAAAGGGAAAAAGCCTAGCAACTTTTGAGCATTACCACACATGAAACCTGGTGCTTTTCATCCACTACCTCACAATCTAGAGAAGCAAATAGACAAGGTAACAAATGTATTATAAAACAATAGAATAATATAGTGATGCAGCATTTTTAATACTTCTGTTTTGTGGTTGAGTAAACAGAGGCTGGGAGAGGTTAAATCATGCTAGAACAAAGTCTCCCTTCAGATAGAATTCCAAATTCCATGCTGGATCAATTATATTATGCTGCCTTGCCATAAAAACAACAAAAAGATTTATTGAGGGTGACTGAAGCCACAATGTGGAATGACTGAGACAGTGATTTCAGTGATGTAACTCCTGTGACACTATAACAGAAAAATTTATGGCTGATCTACTTAAAACTTTAGAGGGGAAATGGGGTTAGGTACTGAAAGACATTGAAAGATCCCCTGAAAGCCCTAATACATGTGTATATATATATACACATACATTTACATACACATACACATAAAATATAATATATATTGCATTCATCAAAGTACAGGAATAAATACAGTACATTTAATTTTTTAAAACTCAATAATATTTTATATCTATTACAACAATAATGCATCCTATTCTGTTAATTTTCACTCATCCTTTCTTATCTGTTAGAAAATTACTGGATCTCTGTCCTTCCCAATTTCAACATGATACTTATAAATTTGTCTTGTTTTGTTACAGAAAATGGGAAAATAAAGATAATTTATTTTACCAGTATCTATCTATGATTTTTCTGGTTTGGAATTTTTGTTTCACGTTATCTGCTTCCTTCTCTGGTTATAAGATGCATAGCAACCCAGATGGCTAATATATAAACAATTTGAGTTATGCTTATTTAAATCATTTAGGATAGCTAAGTAGGTTCCTAATACCCAGAACCATCTGTTCATTACTCATCATCCTACCTTCATGCTTAAGTGTGTGCTTTACCTTTTTCACGTGTCTTAGCCTCTGCCTTACTAATACATGTGGCAAACAATTTTAAGACCAGGCTTAACCCATTATGCTTCCCACAGCTCTGTTATAAAAGCTTAAGTTGAGTCTGCCTTCCATTTTATATTTTTCTTTTATTTCCATTTCTTTCTTTCTTTTTTTTTTTTTTTTTTTTTGTTATTGCTCTCCTTAATAGAAGAATGCCTCATATTATTTTGAAGTATGACAATAAGAGCATGGGCTTTGGAGTCAGGTTTGAAACTTTTACTTGGCTATGTGTGTCACTGTTTGATCTTGGGCAAGTTATTTCACCTTGGTTTCTTCATCTGTGAAATGGGGTCTAATACCTACCTTTTAGATTTGTTGAAAAAAGATAAAATATAATTCATTTAGCACCGTGCTTGACACATCACAAATATTGGACATTATTCTTATTATTAATGTATTTTAGAAAGAAATTTCTCATAGTTGCAAAAGGCATATTTTAGAAGTAAATTCACATACCACATACAGGAATTTCATACAAAGGTCCTTTGAAAGGATTATATCTATTTTTCTTTAATCACCTGATTATTTATGTGAATGCACATACCATAACAAATGTATGTAGGCTTTTCTACATGATTGTTTTGGGCTTTACTTTCAGTCCTTCTCACTAGGTGAAACTTTGGGCTATTAATAGCTGGAGAAAGTCTCTCTTGACACCTATCTGAGTTCTCTTCTGTTGCCCCTGGTTATGAGTTATACTCTGATATGCTTTGGAACCTCACGGTCATATCTGTGATTGTTCCATGCAGACTGGGCCAGTCCACATACACAGCTTTCTAAAGAGAGACCGGAAACAGACACTTTCCACCTCTAGCCCATGTACTGGACAATACAAGTAATCTTCACAATAACCTTGTGAGCTACATAATTATTTAATTTCTAATTTTATGTGGATTACTATTTCTGAGTTTTTTAAAAAATCATCAAACAGTGTTAAGTATGAGTGTATTTACATGGCCAATAAGACAGAACATGATTAATCTGGATTGTCTTGAAAATTTGTGCACATGGTTGCTATATTTATCAGCATCATAATGTGGTTTATAATAGAGATATACTTTGTGGAAGATTAGTCTGGTAAGTTCCTTTTTCTAAATGTGTGTATGTGTGTACATGGTGCGTGTATGTGCACAGCTTCTGTATGAAATACTGAAATCAAACAAGGAGGCCCTGATTTATACTTAACACATAAACCTGTTAGTAATTGTATATGAACCAGTTCATGGGCAATACCCCTGGGAGTAATAGCTGCTTGACCGAAACATCTTATTTCCAATTGCTTTAAAAGGAGTTTAACACAAGTTCATGAAAGAAATAAATTAAGCCTTTTTTTAAAAAAAAATATACTTCAGTTAGCAAAGCATTAGAATTTCAAGCTGTTCAGTCGGTTAGGGTATGGGCTTATAAAATTGAGCACCTCATTCATAGTCTTTGTTATTTATTCTTGAATTATCTTCCATGAATCTTTTAATACATTTTATATACTACTTTATACTCACTTCCACATAATTTATGGTAATTGTTCCCAAATTAAGAAAACTGTATATGTAAACCTACAAATCAATGTAACATAAAGTAGGAACTTTTATTCAAATAAGGTAATGATTCTTTATTCTTTTCCTTTATTTTATTGTCATTTAATTATAAACATACTGCCTCATACAAATGGAAACAATATGTATAAAGTACAAAGTGGAGTCCTCTTTCACCTCCTTGCCACTACAAACCTCAAAGGGTAGCCACTATTTACAGGTCAAGTGTGATCTCCTGGACCTTTTTCTTTGCTCATGCAAACATATAGATCAGAGGTTCTTATCAAGGGGCCTGTGAGCTTGAATTGAAATTCAAAAAAACATTATTCTTGTAGGGACACATTGGTGTGGGTATGATATATTTATTAAATAATACACAATATAGTGTGGACTTAATAAGGGGTCTATGGTTTTCACCTGACTGGCAAAGGGGTTTGTGGAACAAAAAAGGTTAAGAACCCATGAATTATAGATGAATTCCTGGAAAAACTGATTTTCGGAATTAGGAGCTTTGCTATTTGAAATTTGATTTTTAATTTGATTATATTAGCCATTATGCTAAAAGGAGTGATTTTTAACAAACACTGACAGATCATTTTGTGGTAGACCAGGTTTCCAGGTTACTAGTTCAGAAGAATGGTATTTTCTAACAGGTATAAAATCAAAGGGATTTGGTGCAATATTTTGCCCTTGATTTTCTGTATTTTACGGTGTCCAGAGATAGTTTGTTTATAAAGAGTGCACTGTTCAGGAAAGCTGGAAAAACAGCCTGTGTCAGCTAAAGTAATAAAACTGAGTTAATCTCAAATTGACAGTTTAAAGCCTTTTAAAATTACTTGCTGCAATCAAGAAACAATATACCTAATCTGTCATCTCTTTTGAGCTTAGTAGTAGTGGAATCTTTTAGGTAACTCTGTAAACCATTAGTATTAAAAGTTCTAAAGTTGTTAATGGAGATTTCCTGTTGCTAGGAAAAACTAATGCTTATTTGGTGTTTGATACTATAAGTCACAGTGGATATTGGGGGCAGAGAAGATATGTCAGTGTTCAGCTGGTTCACTTTGGAGCTTATTTGTTCTCTTCCTGTGCTCTTTTTCTCCCCCTATTTGCTTGTTATTGGAAGGAATATGCATAGAGGATACACAAAAGATATTTATAGTACAACAGAGTGTGGGGATTGAACATGAAGTCACAGGATTCCTTCATGTAAAAATTTCTGCTTAAATTAAAATTTAAAAATACAGTTAGTGAAATATATAAGAAAATTTGGGCCTCCTGAAAGCAAAGTACAAATACATGAATAAAAACCAAAGGTTTTGTTTCAGTTAATAGCTGTGAATGATAAGATTAATATTATTTTCCTTCTATTTTAATCTCATATATCTTTTAGATGTTTTTAATCTAAAAATTTTATTTTCAAATTTGAATTTGTCACTTTAACATTTTTTTCCTACAGATAATTTCTTACAGGTTTCTACCGGGGCTGGGATTTTACATTTTGAACCAGGTCTCTAGTCTCATAAAGTTCTCAGTTTCTCAGAGAAAACAGATAATTGAGTAAATACAGTGAATTGTGATAGGTTCAGAGTACAAGGTAGCTCAGGGCACAAGCCCCCTACTCTCTCACCCATGGTGTGGAGTTGGAGAGGTGCTATCAAGGAAGGCTTCCCAGCAGCAGTGACTCCTAAGGTAATACCTGAGAGATGAGTGCACATCAGTCAGGCAAAGAGAAGTGGATTTGGAATGGGATTGGCCAGAGAACAATAGTATCTACAAAAGCCTGACTGAGAGAGACCAAGTCAAAGACAAGTGAGATAGACGTTCAGTCAGACTAAAGCAAAATTACAAATATTTATTATGAAAATAATATATATTCATCGTATACAATTTGTAAAATACAAGAAAACAAGAGAAAACATATATCATCACTAATTTCAAATCCCAGAGTTAAACTCTGAATATTTTGTTGTGATTTTATCATGTTGTACATTTATATATATATAGAGAGAGAGAGAGAGAGCATCATGTTTGGTATGATCCTGGTTTGGCTTAAACAGCAGATTTATATGTAGGAATAAAATGCATATACATTTATAAAAACATTTTAAGTAAAATTGGGTTTTATTTGTTATCTGCTTTTTTTCACTTTCCAGTATATTTAATATTTTAAGCATCCTTGAATGCAATTGTGTTTTGAGTGAGTTATTTTAAGTTGAAATGCTTTATTTCCATGAATAAAAGAAATATTCTTGATGTTAACCATCTGTATTATTCTTTTCAGGAAGAATGTTTCTTGAACCTAGAAGCTCCTATATCAAGAGTATGTGGGTATGACACGCCATTTCCTCACATTTTTGAAACATTCTATATCCCAGACAAATGGAAGTGCTATGATGCCCTTCGAAAAATGATCAATTATTGACCACATAGGTAGGTGTACTCTGCATTTTGAGAAAACTATTATGTGTTCCAAGTGTTCCAAGTATTCCAAGTTTTACCCTTATTTCTACATATTTTTGTCTGCTGTTTAAACTGTTCATGAGTAGGAAAATTTTCTGTTATTTTAAAATGGCCCCTCAAGATTCATTAATTTGGTCTCCAGTGATTTAGTGTATATGATGATTCATAACATTCTGAAATTTCCCTTAATATTATCTGAAAAATAGGTTTGCTGAGCAAGAAACCTATTTATTGTGGGTAAGGGAGATTTTTGCTTAAATAACAAACAAAACTCAATGCCATTTCCAGAACCTTTTTTGGCAAGTGCATGTTTTTAAATAGTGGATAATAAATGGTATTTTATTCTTTACATTATCTAAGTCATGGTTATCTGTCCTTTCAGCTGGGTTGTTCTAGCAAAAATGAATACCACTAAAATTATTATGTTAGTTTTTCAGGGATTTTAAAATGGTTCAAAATGCATTGATAGGACTAGATGCTTTGCATTTTAATATCTAGTTTGTCCAAAAAATAATCATAATACATTTTGAAGAACCAAGATCTTTCAAGGAGAAGGGAGAATAGGCACTTTATAATAATACACCTCATACTTTTTAAAAGAAATACTATAGTCCTTCAACTCTGTATATGTGTGATCAAGCTAGCTTACATAAAATCGGAGAGATAAGCCTGTAAAATAGTTGAGAAAATAATGTTCTCTATCTGCTGCTACATTGCCATAATCCCCACATTTTTTGGTAGTTCTATTCTGGGAATATTGTTACAGATGTCAGTTAGGGTCATTAGTCCACATACCCCTGGTATTCTTTCATAATGCAGTTGTAGATGCTATGTTTCTGATATTCTCTTAATGTCTGTGAAAGTAACTGGCTTTCACAATAAATCACACATAGGATTGATTAGAGGACCTCCTCACTGTTGTTTTCCAGGTTGTTCCCTTCCACAGACCGTCCATAATGGAGAGTCAAGATAATTAGGGGTGGCTACATGCCTTGTTGCTCCTTTTTAAATTATATTTAAGTGCTGCTTCTAAATCTGAACTATGCATTTATTCTTAAACATAAGAAAAATATTTAAACTTAGAATGAAAGATGATGAGAATAGCTTTTCTATGCTAAAAGTTAAATATGGCATTAAAGAAAGTAGTTATTCAATTGAGAAGTCTGCATTAATTCATGCTGGCCAGAATGTCTATAACTCTTTCTGAAATCTTTTACAGGAAAACTGGAAGATTATGCCCAGATATGTTTTTCTGAATTTTTTATATTTCCTCAGAGTTATCTCTACTTGAAAAGAGAGTTTTTATTAAATGAATCATCTTGGATATTGACTGAGAAGTTATAAATTAGAGTTATTGTATTAACACATGAATTGATGGTTCCATTAAAATTGATTAATTTTTTTAAATGTTCCACATGTTGGTCTTATAAATTTTGTTTAATTACATCTGTAAATATTGAGTGTGGGACAGTATTCAATAAAGCTAAATCAGATTGTCTTCAGTTGCATTTCTTTTTTTTTTATTTCATTAGTAAAAAGAATCTTTGTTGCAGAATATTAAATAATGTATTAAGTCTGAATTAAAATGAAATGTTTACTCTAGAAATGCTGGCTTTTAAACTTTTTGTATTTGGTTTAGTTCTTTTTTGTGTAATATGGATTTATGTTGCTAAAACTTTATGCATGTTTTTCCTTGTTCTTCCCTCTTACCTCACCGAGGTGTGCTGATGATCATACTCACTTCTCCAGAGTGTGGGGAGGATAATTCCTGCCACCTCACTTCATTATTTTGGGAATGGACAGCAGGAGCCTGTTTGTTGTTAGAAAGTTACCAAGTTTTTGCTGCAGTTGTATTTTTTGCCGTGATATTGCAAAGCAAACCTTTATCTCATGTTCTTTATATTATTATACAGATAAAAATTAAAACATTAGCAGCAACAAAATGGCCCAGGCAGAAGGCAGCTGTCATATTGGAACATTATCAGGGCCTCTTATTTCTTACTCTGCCTGTTCTGCCCCTCACCCTATGTTTAGACAGGTCTGAAGAGCCTAGGGAATACCCCTGCAGAACCCCTCACCCCAGCCCTGCCTGCAGAGATGGTGCTGGTAGACCCAACCCAACCCCAGTAGTCAAACAAGAAGTTCTTCTCAAGGGCCCTAGCAAAAATATTTCCACCAGAAAAAAACAGAGAAACAGAGTCATTATGTTTTTCTTTCTCTAGAAACATTAAAAAATAGACATTTTCTTGTGATGACAGATATATGTGTTACTTTTAAACTGTAATTTTCCAAGTTGTGTCCTACTTGTCTTTATCAACAATGTGGAGAAGGATATAGAAGGCAACATTTGTAAATTGCCAGAAACTTGGAAACACAGTAAATGTACTTTATCACAGAATCTGTATAACAACAGGCTAAAATGATACAAAAAAGTTGTTAGGGGTAAAAATAAGGCCCTACCCTTGTATCAACAATAGAAAACCCTGCACAGTATAGGATGGGAAAAGATGTAGTTTGTCAGCAACAAGTTTGGAAAAGATTTAGGGAATTCAGCTGGCTTACAGTACAGAACATTCTGTATTTAAGATACCAAAACTCAGTATAGACCTTGGCTTTGGCCTTTGTTCTCCACTGAAGGCTCCAGACATCCTTGCAAGGAACTCTGTGCTCATGTGGTCAGTCAGCAGGAAATGTATGGTTGTCAGCCACATCTTGGCTTATAATGAGTTCTATTTGAGCATATTGGTTTTAGTTGAAAAAAAAATTTTTTTTTTAGTTTTTCTTGTGATTTTAGTTACACTTATTTATTTTAGCAGTTGTATTGCCATTGTATCTTTGTATTTCACTTCATCTATTTGTTTTCGTTGTATTTTATAAATTTTCCCTTAGTTATTTTAATTTTACTCTTTTAACTCTGTTTTTATAACTGTGGGATAATGTATGCACAAAGTGCCTGAGTTTGGAAGCATTTTTCCCCTCCATTCACCGCTGCAGAAAACTTCCAGTCCCCACCATTCCCTTCTCAAGTAAACAGTTCTCAGTTAATAATAAACCCAATTTGTGGCACATAGTAGGCACTCAAGAGATATTAAATAAATGTTACAGTCCATAGTCTCAGCTTCAGCATAATAGTAAGTCTGCTTCCTTTGACAATAAGGCCATTTAAGCTTGCTAAATTTTCTATGGTTCAAATTATCGCATTCCTTTAGGGAAAAAAAAAGACTAACGTCAATGTTCTGTACAACTGAGACATTATCCAAGCTAGGTAAATAGATATATGCACGTTAGAAAAGAAGAGGCACAAGATCCAGGAAATTACCTCAATTCTATCCCTTTGGTTTAAGTCACATAATATAGAAACTTGGTGAGAAAAGGAAGGACCACAGAGGTCCACATTTGGTGGAGTTGAGATGTTTTTCACACCAGTCTTCCTGTAGCAGACACTGGTTTCTGGCTGCTGGGCATCCCTGCTCCCATCTTCTAGTAACTGCAATGCCATTTGTTAGAGAACTCCCTCTCCCCACCACATTTGGTTCTGGAGGAGTTGCCAATCCCCAGTACTGTCTAGCACTAGCCACAGACATGGCCCTGACCCAGGCCTGGTTGAGTACCTCAGAATAGAAAGTCAGGTTACCCATGCTGAAACAGAAATTAGCCTCAGACTTGTCAATGGCACTAAATTCTAGAAGAGTGGTTCCCAAATTTTTTCCTGCTCCAACATACCAGACATACTGATAGATGTTACCAAGCCAGGTACACAAGTGCCTAGAGCAGAAATCCTTGGCTGAGGGGTGAGGAGCATGACCCCAAAGATGCCATTTCAAAATTTTCAGGGAGACACGAGGCTCCCCTAGGGCCATCTATGTAGGAAAACAATAGAAAATATTCATATATGAACAAGGATTTAGAAACCCTGCCCTGGTACTTGATACCTCTCTGAACAAGCTTTTTACAGATATTTGTCAGAACAATAAAAATAAAACAAGAACAAGAATGAGTAAATCATAGCTGGAAAAGGCTGGCAGTGAACATGGAAAAAGTACAATAAAAAGATATGCATCTGAATATTTGATTTAAAAACATTTCTAGATATGAAACATTGTTCCATATTTTAAAATTTAAAAAGTGATGGTGATAATAATTATGAATTAAACTGAAAAAGACTAGAGTATTAGAGTGTCCAAGAGGAGTTCAAAAGGGCTAAACTCTTTATCTTCAATGAAGGAGAATATATATAACTTTATTATTCTGCTGTTAACCTCAAAAATTTAATATTGTTTTACAATGCTTTGAAAAATTAAGTAAACCACTGATAGAATTAAAAGTAGCATGTGTGTCTTCCACATCATTCCTCAAAACAGTCTATGCTGTGCTCAATTTATTAATTCCACAAACATTCAGTGAGTGCTTGTTATGGGTCAAGCATGGGACTAGGTCCTTAGATGCAAAATTAACTAAGAAACATTCCCAGTAAATAAAATGGGTACGTAGGGGAGGCAGCTAGAAAGAAAAATAAGATAAAGTAAGGCCGAATATAAAAATTAATGACAATAAATGTTATTGGGTAAATTCTCCAGTTAAAAAGAAACAAACTCAACTGAAAGATATTTGCCAGGAGGAATCCTGAAGTAAGTCGACCCAGAAGGTTAAAAATCTGAAGAGGAGCGAAGATAAGTTAGGTGAAAATGAACATGGAAAAAAAAAAAAAAAGATTTCACAACAGACAAAATAGAAGACAGGAAAAAGGTATAAAGGAGTATACCACAGTGAAGGTATGACAGTTTAAATCCTTTATGTTCCAAATGCATGGTATTAATATGTAAGAAAAAACTTACAAATACTGATGATATGGAAAAAAATAGTTGTTGAAGACAACATTATTGCCCCACTTTCAAGTTGATGGGTAAGGGAGACCAGAAAAAAAGACTATGGGATATTTTTATTACATGAGAAATAGGTTTGAGTCAATAGAAATATATTTTAAACTTCCTGTCTCCATGAATAGAGAATAGATTAATTTTGCAAGTAGACACAGTTTAAAAAAATTGATTATGTACTAGGACCTAAAGAAAAATAGTTAATTCCCCCAAAGAAAAGAATGCTTAAAAGACACTGAGTTTTCCGACCACATTCCAAATAACAAATATTCCAACTACTTGGAAATAAAAAAGCATCCAGTTAAGTAATTGTGGAACTAAGAAAGCAAATGTAAAAACAATAACAAAATATTTAGAACATGAAATCACTGATGTACTTCAACTAAAATTCTATTCAGAGGTAAATACATAGAAAGTATTTACATACAAATACATAAAGAAAGTTCTACATAAGAAAAATAAAACTATAAAAGGTTTTTTTTTTCCCATAAAAAAACAATTTTTCTCTCAATTCACATCTGTATATGTGAGGGTGGAGCTACATTTTTTATGGAATCATGATGTTTGCAAATAAAGGCCACTTAATGATTATGCCTGTATTAGCAAATAATGTAGAGATCTTTTCTTTGATGGGGAGGAAATTACTTAGCAAAGCCTAATAGTTTGCCCATAGTCTTGATAAGCGAAGGTCTTTATCATTAGAACATTTGATTCCATTATTTTAAGAAAGTAATTATCAGAGTATTTTTGCTAAAAGTCCGTTTCTTCCTGAGGTCTACTTAGCTCTCATTAATAGATTCTTATTTACTCTAAATGTTCATAATTCAATGATGTAAAGAATTAGAAATTATTTCAAAAATGTTTTCTTTTTTATCTTGAACATCTACTTACTTGCGTGTCGTAGGATTTTTTTCTCCATCCACAATGTTTTACTGGTTCCACAAGGCAGAGTTTTGGGCACGTTTGTTTATTCCCACTTCTGCAGGGCCTAGAACGGAGTGCTTGGTATAAAGAAGACTAAATATGTTGCTGAAGAAATAAGTGAGAGGAAATGTAATCCTTTCTCTGAATCATACCTAGTATCTGAAAAGCACTTGAGTAGAGCCCTGTTTTGGTGTTGTGCACATTTAAAATGGCATGTGTGTGCATGCCATCAGACTCATTGGGCTGTATTTCATTTTTTTATGGAATTTCAGAAGCAGAAACATGTCCTTCATGTTGGACTAAACCTCAAGAGTCTCCAAGAGATGAGCATTGATACTGTATTTGTAGGCCTGTTTTTCCAGATAGATTTTGAAACACACACAAAATGAGTTTTTAAGTGGCTCTGACAGTATTGTACATTAAAAAATATAAGTTAATGGACAAACTAGAATAAAATGTTTATTCAAAACTGTTCATTTCAGGGTGATGAGATTATGAGTAACTCTATATAATGTTTTCTGTTTTTGTAGTCACAAATGGAGAGTCTGCTGCCTCAAAGTCATCCTCTGTGGGGCCCTATCTGTGTAACCCCCTTTCTTCTGGTTGGTAGAATCTACAGACTTAAGTAATGACCAATGATAGGACACCACGTCCTTGGCCATAATGACTGGTCAGGGAATGGAAAGGGACCGAATTTGGACCAGTCAGAGCCCTTCTTCAGGGTTTTTCAAGCATAAATAGTTCTGAAAGGCTTCTGAAGGGGCCATCTTCCTCTATGTGGAGGATACCCATTTCATCTAAAAAGAATGAAACGAGTATACAGAGGAAAGCTGCAATCCAGGGTGGAGCCTGTCCTGGCCAGTTTCCACTCTTGAGTCAGGCACCCCTGAGGCCATCATTTCTTTGCTTAAGTTAGTTCAAGTTGGGTTTCTGTTGCCTGCACCTGAAAGCATCCTAATTCAGTCATTCTTATGCTTTATAATAAAATCTTGAAGAGGAAAGTCCACATGTTTTTAATAAAGTTTACTTGGGGAAAACCCTTCACCTTTGAGACTAATCTATTACCCTGTGCTCGATTTTTTTTTCTTATTTATGACATGCAAATTAGCTGCAGATTTTGCTGTGTTACTATCAAATGCCTCAGTCATAAAATAAGTGAGTTCAGAGTTTGAGCCTTGAAGTTGAATGCTGGCAACTTTCCCTAAGGATAGGAAGATAAGCAATTCCACAGCATCAACCTTTTAGAAAATTTACTCTTCAGGAAATTATTCATATGAAGTTCTTTACAGAAGTCTTGGACTTTAGAACTTTGTTAAATTTGTCCCTGCAGCTGAAATACAGTCCTTGGTAGTTTTCTTTTTCAAAGAAGTTTAATATGCCTATATTCAGTCTACTAGCAAATTTTTATTTGAAAAAACTTCATGTAAATTCCATTTTTCCCCTCTCCTTCAGTTGAAGGATACATATATTTTTACCCTTATTTCATCTTTTATATAAAATATTCCCAAAGAGTCTAGAGAAAAATATGAATGTCTATCTCCCACCTAGCAAAAAAAATTTTTTTTGAAGTACAATTCATGTTCCCCTAGGCTATCTCACCTATTAACAGTAGCAAGTAATATTTTTTAAACTCTATCCCAATTGCTGCCAGGACTTTCTCAATTATTTTTGGGAATCACTGGAGGGTTGCTTCTGAACAGTTATTTCAACAACCACATGGAGTCCACAGTTCTCTCTGGCCCTGGCTCCAGCTCCTTGCAGTGAGGTCTGCTGCCAGCAGCTATGGAAGGTGCCTCATTGCCCCAAAGCTGATCTTGAAGCTGCCCCACAGGGCCAGGGTGTGTTTCCCACTGATGCTGTTCATTGGGCCCCTGGTGCAGTGGCATCACTCTGTGTTTTCCCTGGAAACAGGGAAACTTCCTATCTCTCAACATAGTGTGTCCCCATCTGATGGATTTTTGGTTAAACAGGCCATGCAGCTCTGCATAGGACAAACTAAATGGCAGATGGATTGTGGTACTTAGAACCTCTGCTCCTCTCTGGGACCCGAGCACTGCTATTGGACTAAATCTGGATTCCAAGCTCCCTTTTCTCTCAGAATGGTTTCCTATCCAGGGCTGTTCTGATTATCAGTACACAGCCAATCAGCCAACTTGCTCACCATTCCTGCAGGCCAGTCTAGAGAAAGCATACTTTAGGTCCCAACTTGGTTTGCCCTTCTAAGGAAAGAATTTATGTGCCTCAAATTTAGTTGATGTTATTTTGTGCACAGAAAAAAATTTCATATAGATTATGGGCAAAATGCCTAGATAAAAATGGAACATCAGTGATTTGTGGTTTTTGATACATCCTTATGATTAGATATAATGTAGAATTTGCAAGTAATGATTATTAAAATTATGTAGCAACCTGGAAATGTGTTCATTATATACTTTTATGTGGTAAAGTCAGGATGCAAAATTATATGTATATTATGATTACAACTATTATTACTTATGATTTTACTTGCAAAGGAATAGAGAATGTGACAGCAAGGTTAAGGTGAGGATCTTGAGTTTATATCATAATAAAATGGAATTTTATTTTTAACATGTTTATTATGCAAAGCAATGAAGTACTAAATATATTTTACTTAACTGTTACCAAGTTTTAAGCATTGCATAACATACTGTACCTAAGAACCAGTACAAAGTAATCTTTCTGTCTGTCTGATAACTGCAAGAACCTAAAATAAATAAAATAGAGCAGTTTTTCTCTTTCTCTCAAACTTGTGCGCTCCTTCTCTCTCTTTCACACACATACACACCACAAATGATTTGTTAGATTTTAAGAAATCACCTTCTCCAGTACTGTGCTACCGCCTATGTAAAATTTTGACCCTTTATATAAAGAATTAGAATATAAGAATTTGTAGTTTAGGACAACAGTAGATAAAGTTGTCACATCCAAAGCTTTTAATTGAATAGAGTTTAATAAAAGGCCTATTGACAGTGGTCTGAGCAGGATAAGGGAACTGAGAAGGAAGAGTGAGAAGGCCTGACCACCCCTAGCCAGAGGAAGCCAGAGGAGGAATGTTCCTGCCTTGGAACCTGGTGAGAGCTCTAGCCCTGGAAGAGGGGCTGCCTGCCAGGAAATGTTGTCACAGACAAGCAGCCACTGCTGCTCTGGTGAGTCTAGGGATAAGTATCCCCATCTCTCACCTCCTACCCTCTCATCCCTCACTGGTGCTTCCCATTGGCCAAACCCACCTGCCAGTCAGAGGCCAAGGGAGCCTGGCAATGCAGTCCCTAGAAAGCAGCTTCTTGGGGCACAGGGTAGGGCAAAGAAAGATGAGAATGATCTGCAGGGGCAAACGGAGAACAACCAGCACAAGGACCCCCTAGATATTCCATGTCATAGTAGAGATCTTGCTGTGTTCAACTGCAAGCTTACCGTTTTTGAAGCTGCTGAAAACTAGACCCTTTTTTGTTGTGCTGCTTTTCACTGCTGAAGTCTGGACTTTTGATGACTATGTGTTCTGTTGCTAGAAATTTATGGCAGTATCTACAATTTGTATCTACAATGATATTCCAGGAATCCTCAGTCTTCCTCCGCAATCTGGATTGCTTGTGCTCTCAGCCCGTAGCCCAGTGGCCACCCTAGGGCTCTTCTGTGCTGTTCACCAAGCTTAGTCTACTTGGATTCCTGGTTTTTTTCTTTTTTCTCTTCTTCTATTGGAGCACATCTTCCTGTAGATTCGTTACAAATGTTTTGCAGGAAGTTAATTTTCTGAGAAATTTCATTGTCAGATTAATAGTTTGGCTGAGTATAGAATTTTAGGTTAAGACACATTTTTCTCTCAGAATATTTAAGACATATCTTCATTTTCTTCCAGCACTCTAATGAGTCTTGTTTGTTTGTTTGCTTTCCTCTCAAATTTTCTGTCTCTTTGTCAGACTTCTTGGGATATTTCCTTGCTCTTCTAACCCTTCTCTTTATCTGCCAGTAGTTTTTATTCAAGAGTGAGGCATGCAAAGTTGACAGGGAGCTCTGTGGATGTGTGTGTGGCATGCAAGCAGTGGGCTTCACTTTGGGATGATTAGGTGGGGAGCCTACCACTTTGAGAGGACCCCAGCATTGTTGGTACATGAAAGGATGTTTTCTGGGGCTTTTGCCTGAGAAAACTGTTCCAATCTACTGCCTGAAGGCCAGCATCCCAGTTTATTAAGTTCTGCTTAGAACTGGGATCTGTATGTAACATTAAATTCCACATTTTCAGCCTTGTGCATCATTCCATTTTTGTTCTGAACGTGGTTTTTCTGATACCCAAAGCTGCTCACTCTCAATTTCTCCAGAGGATAATTCTCTAGCCTCCCACATGGGGTCAGAGAAGGGGATCCCCTGGTTATCTTCTCCTTGCCTTAACCCTGCCATATGCCACTCCGAGAACACCCAGGGGCTTCCACGGAGCCAGTCAGGCTCTTCAGGTTGAAACCCTCCACTGCCTGCCCTGTCATGGATTGGGCTTTCGGCCTTTGTGAAATTCCTCTCACTTATTCTTCTGAAAATGTATTGAAGTCTATCATCTGCTTATGACCCCTCTCCTGTTCTCTTCATCATTGGGTTTATACTATTTTTTTAACTTAAAAAATCTTTATTATCATGTCAATGCCATCTCAGGAAGGAGAAGAAATAGACCTGTTGCTCAATAGTCTTGTTTAACTAGAAGCCTGTTCATTTCTTTTGAAAACTTATCAGGGGAAATTTTACCCAGAGTGAATTCTGCTCAGTTGTCGGTCCTAAATTAAGCTCTGTTCTCAGACACGTTGACAAATTTCCTAATCTTTTTTTCTGCCTGATTTTTAATTGTTAAAATGATGATGGGAGGTGGTAGGAGATGGTGGGACATGATAGGACTAGCATTAATTAAATGCCAATTTTGTGCAAAGAGAAGGATACTTTATCTCTCCAGGCTTCAAGCGCAAATTACTGAAATTAGACTAATGTTTACCCACCCTGAGCGACTGTTTTTGCAAAGTGTCAATTCTTATACTTCTTTTTGAAGTAGGTGAAAATTAAATACCGCAGTTTCTCTGAGTCCTAGAACATAAGCCTGAGCTTCTATTCCAAGTTTCTCATGTGCCATTGTCATTAGTTGTTTGCAACTTTGACCTTCCCTCCTCTAAAGCAGGAAGGAATTCTACCTGATTCATTGCCTGCCACAAAGTAACTCAATGAATAATTGTACAATACATGCTCCTGCTATTACAGGAACAATAATTTAAATAGGGGAAAAGTTGATAAACATAAAGTGATTTTAGAAATCAGTCAGCTATATGACTAAAACTAATAGCCTTATACTAGGTGATCCTATTTTTTGTTCTAAGAAGTCCATGGGTACATGTTAATTTTATTGTGAGGATCAGAAATCTACTCCTGTTAGGTCAAGGAATCACTTTCAGCAAGAACTCTAAGACTTGTCAACTGAGAAGTAACAAACTAAGCTGCAAGGCAACAAAGGCATTTGTTTGGGGACTTAGACTTGCAATCTGGGTATAACAGATTCAGGTAGCAACCCAAATAGTGTCCCATTTTAGAACTTTCAGGCAAGGGTTTTTAAAGAAAAAGATGATTAAATTGTTTGTGGTCGGTAGATATTTGGGGTACTCCAATTGTCCCTCAGGTTAGTTTACGGAGTTCTTTATCTTGTGGTTTGTGTATGGTGTCTGGATATCCTTAAGGTTTTGTCGAACATTGTGCCTTGAGGCTTTGCAGACTTTAGCAGATGGTGATATCTGGCTGAGATTTGTTAAGTGTAACCTCCAGAATGACCTCCTGACTCCATTTTAAATCTCTTAGCCATAGTAACTCTTATTTTGTTTTATTTCTTTTTACGGATCTATAAAAATTAGAAAGTTATTATACAGCTTTCTTCTCTCTCCCCACCTCTCTCTGCCTCTCCTCCTGGGGTCTCATAGTCTCTTTCTCAATGCTGCATGTCAGCCTCATTCTTTTTTTCTATGCTGGTTCCTTCTCAATTCACTCATTGCCTTGCACTTGACTCCACACAATTAGTGAACTCAGTATCTCCACTGTAATTCCAAGTTTCTAGGAGTGAGAATAATTGTCCCAGCTTGGGTCAGGTGTCCATTTCTGGTCCACATTTGGGGAAAGATGTGCAGGGCATGACATACAGAGGACTGAAAAGATGGCGTCTCTGTCCCGTTCTTTGACAAATCCCTCTGCCTGAAGGAGTTGATTGTTTTTGTTGCTGTTGTGGTGGTGGTCATTGCTATGTCTTCACAAATAAGGTGTTTGATCCAGAGCTTAGCAGATGACACTCTCAGTGAAGTGCGAATGGCAGTGTTCTCCTTTGGAGGACTTTGTGCTGCAGAGGAACAGTCTGGGGGGTAGTCCTATCAGGCATTCCTGACCAATGCTGCTCTTACTCTGATCAGCTAGGAGCGTCCACCCCCACGAGACATCGTCCTTTTCCTCTGCTCCAGCCAAATTTCCCAAACAGTCATTCAGATGCTGGCAACAGGGCTTGGGAAAATGGAGCCTCTGTTATATACCAAGGCTTCACTTAGGAGGCCCACACAGACAGAGGGCTTGGCAAATCTCCATCTCCAGGATTTTCTGAATGCAATCTCTCACACAAAAATCATACATCATGAATTAAAAAGGAAAAAGAAAAGGGCGAAGAATCCGAGAGAGAGAAAACTGGCATGGCAGAAAGCTATAGAGGGCTGTTCCAAGGAGCAAAGGTCACATTTTTTATAGAAACAGTAGTCCTAAGAGTTACATGATTATTTATTGTACCATTATTTTGATATACCCTCTTGGTACTAGGCTTTCTCTGAGTTGCTTTCAAATGATATTCCAGACATAGCTTTAAAAAATAGGGAGAAATGATGATTTATTGCAAGGATAAGCACAGCCTGGGACTTGAAGCCTGCCTGGGCTCTGAGGCAGCACTAGGAAATTGCCTCTTGTTTCTTCTCTCTGATGGTCAGTTCAATCTTGTTTTCGTGCTTTCTTCAGTTATTTCCTCTCTTACCTTCAATCCCCCAGAGCAGGGGAATGTAATTACATGTTGACTCACAGTGACGTTCTTGAACCCCCAGTCCCTGGTTCAATCAATTACCTATAGCAAGGAGTGCAGAAATATTTTTTAACAAGTACATTGATGCTTTCCTTAGCAAGTACCATAGGGCGTGTGATGGTGCTTTCTGGGCTGCCCAGTGTAATCAGAAATTTATCTTACTGATACTATATCCTCCAGCCACCAGCAAGCCATCTGGAGTTTCTCTTCCCGTGCTAGAGTAGTGCTGGGTCACTATTGTAGGTTCTTTGGGGTCACACAAAGATAAGGGCAACCAACAGCTGTCAGAGGATTTGCCAACACTGTGTGTCAAAGGACGCTGTCTCTCAGATGTTCCATAGAAGAGAAAGTTTTGAGTAGACTCTGGAACCTAAAAAGGGTACTTATTCTGTGAAAGAGAGGAGAAAAGACTTTAGAGGGAAGGGCACACACAAGATTTCATGAAAGTGATTGTGTGGGCCTCACAGTTTTCAAGGATATTTCCCTCAAGACGGCCATCCTAAAACACTCCCAATTTGTAATTGTTTTAAACTTAATAAATGTTCTTCTGTCATACCCTGGCTTGAAGTGAAAGTTGCATTAACCAAAGACGTGCCTTTAGATATAAGTTTAAATAAAGCACCTCAAAAGAGGATGAAAATTCTATATAATTTGACATAATTAAATGTAGCTATTTTGTCATGCTACAATTTTCTGCTTTGCTCTTTATGTCTACAATTTTGATGTTCATCATGGATTTGGATAGCTTATTTCAGTGCAAGCTTACCCACATTTGTAGGGTGAAGATGGTAATTACTCTCTACCAAAACCAGCCAAGATGCCCCAAGATCTGTTTGATGACACTTGGAAAATTTTTAGCAAAGAAAATAGTGAATGCTCCTCAAAACTAGACACAAACAGTAAAGGGAAAAGTAGATTTCCAAGATTGCTTTTTATGTCTGCTACTTCACTACCTTTTCCTCTTCTCCATTTTTTTCATTGGTGAAAATTTGGCATGAGCATTTTCAAAAGGACTGAGATGACCATACAATTCCAAGAGCTAATATGATTTTTTGTTTTTTAATTAAAAAAAATTTTTTTAATAAGTCAATTTTATTGATACATAGTAATAAAGCATACAATTCATCCAAAGTGTACAATCAGTGGTATTTGGTATAATCACATAGTTGTGCATTCATCACTTCAATCATTAGACCATTTTCATTATTTCAATAATAATAAACAAAAAACAGACAAACAAGAAAATTATTCACCTCTCAATCTCTCTCTGTTTCCCTCCTTTACATAGCTGCTATTTCTGGCTATTCTTGCACAATTATTTATTTATTAAGCAATTTTATTGAGATATATTCACATACCGTATAATCTAAAGTGTATAATCAATGGCTTTTAGTATAATCGCAATATTGTGCATTCATCACAAAAATTTTTAGAATTATTTCATTACCCCAAAAAGAAAAATTCCATATAACATGTTTTTTATTATAAGAAACTTTTTTCAAGAACCCATCTTTAGGTGACATTTATTTTCTTGTCTCTTTAAGTAAAAGACCACACAGAGCATCAACATCTGAATTCCTGTGAGTCTTGTATGCAATTTTTCCTCACTCCCTTTCCATCCCACACAAAAATTAATATTTTGAATTTTCTATGCCTTTTCAGTGGAAAATTATTCACATCCTAGCTCCTTGAAGTCAGAGAAACTGACCTCATCCTATGATCATTGTTGTACATACTTTGTTATTATAAGCATAGCACAGGGCTGTGAGCCAAGGAGATTATGAGAGGAATGTAGCATCATTTCCATGCTCCCAGTACATACAATCCACTTGGGCAGAGGATTACAGTGCTATTTTAATGTTTTATTTTAAAATATATATACTTGACTCTCTAAAAGTCTGAGGAGGTCTATAAAGAAATATTAAGAGATTAAGAGTACAAAGAGTAGGTGACTAAAGCAAAAATTGAGTAAGGGGCATGTAAGTAGAGTTGGGGCACCCCTAGGCTTACTTATAGTCTTACAGCTTTAAAGTGAACACAAGTCTACTTCTAAGGACAGCCAAGTCTCTGTAATTTATGCCATTGACATGTAGACATTTGCCACTGAGAGGTGATACAAACAATTCACAAATATTCCCAATTAGCCCACAACACCCTGTTTTCCATATAAAGTCTGGAATGACTAAAGACAGTCATAGTGATGTTCTGCTGCTTATTTCTCTCTTTAAAATTTGTGTGTATGACTAGACCATGCACCACAGGATTTAGAAAGTGTTTATAATTTACATATTTTTATTTTTATTGTGACTACAAACATGCTATTACCCCAAGCCTGAAATGAATATGATCAACTGAGGCAGGAAACAACAACTAGCTAGGATCCTCAAGACCTACCAGTGAGCTACTGTCAGCCAAGAGGCCTGCATAGATGCACAGGTAATTGAATCAGGCATTGCTGTTGACCCTGAAGAGGGTATTTGATGTATAGGGAGAGGATCCAGCTCAATTGCTGTCTTAATGTGGGTTGGGAAGGTCATGATCCATGAAATGCTTGTGAGAGCATAGCCCTGCTATCTGAAATTTCAAAGTAATTTCAAGACATGTATTATTCTACAAGCAAAGTGTATTTATTAATCTATTTCAGAGGTATATAGAGCCTCCGTCCTCTCACTTTTTTCTTCAAGCCTCTCAGTTGTGGTCTCTTATACCGAAGTGAGTGAAACTACTCATTTATTAGGCACTTCAAACGCTGTGGCTCTTGGCTGAGATTAAAACCCAAACTTGATAACACTCTAAAACAGACTCATGATAACAGGAACAAGTGTTGGCAAGTCATAGAAAGGTAGATTTGCTCCTCGTTTGGCTTTTCCTGTATGATCAGTGACTTATTGAAAGCAAAGTTGGGACCAGGAATTCATTCTGAGGAGAAGGTAATATGACACCTTTGTAAATATTTGAAAAGCAAATGATCTCACTATGGCTGATATTAGTCCTTCAGGTATACTCACTCAAAGATGTCTTATGGTAGATGCAGTTTGTGTTTTTATTAGTGTGGTGTGTTTTTCAACCTTCTACAGGCCAATTTCAGTCTCTAGACCAACACCATAACACTGAACCTAGAATAATAAAGGCAAGAATTTCCCCATTTGGCACTCAGCTCTCATCTTTAGCTGCTAAGGTTGTAGAGCCTTCTCTCTGTGTGGGCCAGTTGGTGTCACATTGAGAAAAACATCTTTCTAAGACACAGATTGAATCCCCATCTCTAGTCAACATTAAGCAGATGCCTATCACAGAACACAATTCAATGTTGAGGAAAAAGCGTAAATGTTTAGTGTATTCCAACCCATACTTAGAACTAGCAAACACCTCAAAATATGGCCTACAATCTAGTACAACCCTAGCACCATAGTCTTCAACATATTCAACAACATTTCCTTTAATAGAGGAAAAACTTAAAAAAGGGAAAAGATAGAGTTACTATGAAAGTCTAATTTTGACATATTACCCAAGTGGACTGTTGAACCTAAGTGTGATATTTTATTCTGCATAGAACTTTTTTACAAAATATTTTTAGCTTTTTTTTTTTTTTTTTTTTTGGTTTTAGTATTTCTTCTTAAAACAAAATCTTCTGTTTCATAATATAGTGTCCAAACTATAAAGAGTAGAAAGCAAGTTACGTAAGTCTATAAGTCTATCCATCCTTCTCTCCATCCCCTAGACAACCAATTCACTGAGAGTATAGTTTATCCTTGATCAATTAATGTTTCTTTTTTCACCCCTTAGTCCTTTGAAATTTGGCTCCCAATCCAGCCACTTTCCCCTTAGTGCACTTTCAAGGGTCCCCTGGGACCGCTTAACCTCCACATTCCATGTCCATTTTCAATCCCCAGCCTGGGAGAAGAGAAAGTAGACATCAGGGGGAGGCTACCTCCCTGGAGCCCTGGCCCCTGACAGCAGAGAGGGCCAACATGAAGAGTCTTGCTTCTCACCAGCAAAAGAGTTGTTCCAGGGCTGCATGTGAGCAAATAACCAAAAGTTCTCCCCAAGCAGTTCTCCTTTGTCTTCCATGACTGATTATCCTAATGACCCTCTCAGGGTTGGCTCCATAATTTGTGGGGCCCAGGGCAAAATGAAAATAAGGCTCCTTATTTAAAAAGCAAGAAAAAAAAGCACTGTTAAAGTTACTCAAAATAAAGCCCTTTCTTCTATGATCTCTCTATTGACTTGTGATTTTTGTTTGTTTGTTTTTTGTTGTTGTTTGTTTTTAATCTGCTACTTAACATTGTTGTAAGTAAAAAAATTAAAATTTTAAATTATTAGCATGAATTTCACTACTTACCTTTATATTGTACAATGTCAATTTTCAGTGCAAATATAATTTGTATTTTGTAGCTTATATATGCATATGTATTTCAGTCTTAACTGAAGAGCACAAAATGAATTCTACTGTTTTTTTATTTTACTTATTTTTTAATATATTAGAGCAGTTGTAAGTTTACAGAAAAATAATGAAAAGAATACAGAGTTTCCATATATTCTCCCTTACAATACAGCTTTCCCTATTATTAACATTTTGCATTAGTGTGGTACCTTTGTTACAATTAATGAATTGATATTATAACCATATGATTATGTATAGCCCATAGTTTACATTAGGATTTGTTCTTTGAGTTGTATAGTCCTAAACAAAAAAATTTCTTGTAAACTATATACAACAT
Source organism: Tolypeutes matacus (assembly GCA_026826555.1). Classification (NCBI taxonomy): domain Eukaryota; kingdom Metazoa; phylum Chordata; class Mammalia; order Cingulata; family Chlamyphoridae; genus Tolypeutes; species Tolypeutes matacus. The sequence continues at coordinate 28,675,887 of JAKSZT010053791.1, read as the reverse complement.
AAAATTTCCATTTTAACTACTTTCAAGTATACAATGCAGTGGTGTTGATTACATTTACAGTGATGCACTACCATCACCACCATTCATTACCAAAACTTTTCCATCACCCTAAACAAAACTCTGTACCAATTAAGCATTAACTTTGTGTGGTTGTTTGGAGCTGTATATACCCCCAGAAAAGCATGTTCTTAAAGTTAATCCATTCCTATGGATATAAACTCAATTTGAAGTAGGCCTTTTCAATAGCCTACTTCAGTTAAAGTGTGACTCACCTCATTCAGGTTGGGTCTTAATCCTATTACTGGAGTCCTTAATAAGAGGATGAAATTCAGGCAGAGGGAACAAGCCACAGAAGCAAGAAGCTGAGATCATTGAGAACTGGAAAAAAAGGGAAAGACTAGTAGACAGTGTTATGTGCCTGGCAGACACATGACAGTGGAGCCAAGGATCGTTGGCAGCTCACCCTCAGGAAGAAAACATCACCTTGAGGATGACTTGATTTGGACATTTTTCTGTACTTTACCTATGAGCAAATAAATTCCCATTGTTTAGGCCGAACCATTTCATGGTATTTGCTTTAAGCAGCCTAGGAAACTAAAACACTCCCCATGTCCCAGCCCCACCCTTGTTCTGGGTAACCTGTATTCTAATTTCTGACTATGAATTTGCATATTCTAATTATTTCACAAAAGTGAGATCATACAATATTTATTCTTTTCTGTCTGGCTTATTTCACGCAACATGGTGCCTTCAGGCTTCAGCCATGTTGTCACATGTATCAGCACTTCATTCCTTTTTACAGCTGAATAGTATTTCTTTGTATGTATATACCACATTTCGTTCATCCAACATCTGTTAATGGACACCTAAGTTGCCTCCATTTGTTGGCAGCTGTGAATAATTCTGCTATAAACATCAATGTGCAAATATCTTTTCAGTCCCTGCTTTCAATTATATTGGGATTTGCCAGGTCATATGGTAGTGGGATTGCCTGTTCTTATGGTAATTATATTCCTAACTTTTGGAGAAACTGCCTGTTTTCCAGAGTTTATTCTACATTTGGATATGCATGCATTCTACCAACACTCTTTACCTGGTCTTAGTGATGAGTAAGGAAGGATTGAAAGGAAAAGCAACTGTGGTTTGCCTTTCCTTTCCTTTTCCTTATTTGTCATCAAGTGGGTTGACTAACACAGGGAAGTAAGACAAGCAAGAAAGGATACAATAGGGGTTCATAGGGTTTCTTGGTCAGTCATGTTTCTTAGAATGCCATTATCTTCTTTTAAATCAGCAAGTTCTGGATTGACCAAAAAGCATGGCCTCTCTTGTTTGTCAGTACCTGCCCCTTCCCCCACCTGCACATCCTCCCACCCCACCCCATCACCACTTACTCAGGTGCAGACAGAACATGCTTACCTTGTACTCACTTTGAACCTCTCTGACTCTCACACATGGTGGGTCCACCAGACTTCTGTGCTCATGGTGTATTGCACATGCTAAATGTGAATGAGTTGGTGAAGAACAATGGACATACAGATTGTGCATATTGCCTGTGATAGTTTGAGACTTTTATGGACCCCAGAAAAATCATATCTTTTGAGCTAATCCATTTCTGTGGCTGTAAACCTATTGTAGGCATAACTTTTTGTTTAGATTACTTTGGTAGTGTGTGACTCAGGGTAGGTCTTAATCCTCTTACTAAAATCTTTTATAAATGGGATGACTATGGAGAGACAGACAGAGAGGAAGCCCCAGAGACTGAGAGAGAGAAAGCCATTGGAGCAGAAAGAAAGCCACAGGTGCTGAGAGAAAGCCACAGGAAGCCAGAAGCTGGTACAGTGAAACCCATAAGAGAAGGGAGAGACCAGCAGATGCCGCCATGTGCCTTGCCTTGTGAGAGAGGAGTCCAGGATCACCCACAGCTGGCCTTCAGGGAGAAAGCATCACCTGATGATGCCTTGATTTGGACATTTTTCTCAGCCTTGAAATGTAAGCTTACAACCTAACAAATTTCTACTATAAAAGTCAGCCCATTGATGTTATATTGCATTTGGGCAGCTTAGCAGACTAAAACACTGCCTTTCCTCACACATATGTGCCATTGTTCCACTGAACTTTACTTACAAAACACATGTCCAATGCAAAGATAAAAATTATGAAGAATTTCAAGACTGAAACAGCAGAGCATTGAATTAAGTGAGGGGCCCTTGTGAGTGCAGAGTCGTGTGAGACTGCACAGGTCATATGTCCATGAAGCTGGCTGCATACTCTCTCTGGTTCCTCTATTTCACCCTTATAAGCCTCAAGCCAAGTTGTGTCATCAACTTCTCCTTCTCAATATCATCCCCCCATATAGATTCAATTAACACCTCTCTGTCTCTAGCTCCCAGCTTTTCCAGAGGCTCTGAATATGCCAGAATTCTCTGTCACTTGGTCCACAGCCTGCATGATGCTGTAAATGTAGCAGTTGCTCATCAAATACTGATTTATGGATCATATTATAAAGCAACATGCAGTTACAAGGTCCATCATTCAGAAATTGGTTGTTCAGCTTATAAATTACACATATCCTTATGTCCTTTTAACTTTTTAAAAATCATTCTTACAACATCTTTTCCAGACATTGGAGAGAGACAGGGAATGAAAGTAAAGTTTAATCACCCATTTCTATTTAACACTAACTGAAAGGCATTGATATTAATAGTTAAAATGGGCACTGGAATTTGGTATAGCTTTCACTTACATATGCTCACAACTTTGCCTTCAATCTTTCCCAAATAAACAGTTTCATTCTTTTTTTCCTTTCCACTTCCAGATTCTTACCTCTATATGTACTTTTAAAAGACTGCCAGTGGGCTTCAGACTTAGTTCCTTTCAAAGCCACATTGGCTATGGTCTTGTTATTTGTATTCTTCTTTGTTGCAGCAATTGTAATTTGATGGACTTTAATTATGGTGTCTTGATATATCCAGTGCTTCCCACTTCTGGTTAGGCCATAAATACAAAGACAGTATTTGTGCTGTTTTTCTGGCACTTTCAGTTCAGACTAAAACCCAGGAAAGGCTGAAGGGTAATAAAAACTACAAAAAAAAGACAGACAGAATTAATAAGGAAAGATGGGAGTTTGGATTATTTCAAACCTCATGGTGATATTTGATTTATATTTAAGTGAGGTTTAAGTCAATTCCTGTTTTTATGGGACCTACCAAGCTAGTTTCTAGCCATCTTCGCTTTAGGTTTGGCTTTCCTCCTCATCCAATCACTGAACATTGAGGTAGAATTTCTACTTATTTCAGATGGCCCAGGCACTGGAAATAATGTGCTGCTTGTATAATAAATCCAAACAAATACCAAAGTAACACATGGCTTCCAAAAGTGGCCCAGATCTGTTAAACCCAAGAAATAGGAAGCCAACTAAGAATGCAGTATCAACCTCTCCATCCACATCTGTCTTCTGGTAGAAATTAAAGTCTAGTTATTTGTGAAATTTGAAACTAATATTTTAAATAAGACTTGCTTCCACTGTTCTAAGATATTTTTTATTTGTTACATTATAATAATCTTCTAATTTAGAGGTATTCTCTTTCAAGCTGTTCTTTTAAACAGTATTGATGGTTCTGTAACACTTTATCATGCAACATCAATGCCAAAAATGTAGGGTATCAATCAATCAATTCAATTTTTGATGCCTTTAGCATTGTGGAGTTGTAGAGGACCAGTGAAATGAATAAATCCTGCCTATAACATATGAAGTGATTAGAAGACAATACAAAATAACAGTTAAAGAAAGAGATCTGATAAGGGAGAAACCAGGATTCCTGTGAAGAGGAGAAAGTGTGGCTTAACCTGTCTCTTTCTGAACCATTGGACCACAGAGGGCATCCTCTCTGCAGAAGACTTGTGAAAAATAAAATACCTGTGGGGTTTTAGGCAGTGGTAGATGCTGTATATTATTTTGCATTTTTTTTAATTTATAAAAGAGCATGACATTTCCAAAGATTGGGCATTGTGAAATAGTGGGGATCTGGGAGGTTGCCCAATTATGGAGGAACTTGAGAACTAGGAAGAGCAGTTTGCCTTACTAAGGTAAGAAAGCATTTCTTAAAAATCATGTGGGGTGGTGGAGTCACGTGATAAAAGTACAGTTTTAGGAAAACCATTCTGGCATTTAGACGTAAGATAGAAAGTGAAAGGGAGTGGAGATAGGAAGATGAGCTACAATTATGAAGTAGTAAGTGTTAGGGAAGTCAGGGACATAACCATCTTCCAGCCCTCAAATACCCAACCCCCTCCTTTTCTATTGTGTGCATATATTTCAATATATTTCCATTCAGTGGGGGCGGGGTAGGGGTGGAAGTGGGGCTAGGGTGGGTGGGGTACTTGTGGGTGGGGAGACATTAGGTCTAATGGAACCTCCTGACCTTACTTTCAACCCGAAAACTGCAATAAGCAGCTCCAGCTGCTAATCAGGGTGGGAACTCTCAGTGACAGGGCCCCCTTCCCCTGGCTTGGGCAGCACAGATTTGTTTCTCCAATGGGAAGTGGGATGTGCGGAGCTGCCATCCACAGGCTCTGACCCAATCATTTAGCCTCCCTGGGAGACCAGTCATGACAGTATCTCTTCCTCTGCTCTTTTGGACCCTTGGTGCCAAGCGGTCATTTGCTGAAAGCTTCTGTTGTGCCTAAGCCTGCGTTCTCACCACGCACCACATATCAGTCAGAGAAGGGTAGAGATTGTACTTGAAGGAGCAAATGTTGAATGACCAGCATGATGTTTAAAGTATTTTTATTATATTCTGCTTTAACGTGGCAACGCACTTTCTAATGTTAGTCGCCACTACTTCCCATCTTATGCATTTGTGTCCTGACTGGTTTCTAAAGGCATTTGCATTGGTGACTCCTGTCACATGGTGAATGAATCATTCTATAGTTGCCTTTACCAGAACTTTTAGGCAAACAAGCCAGTAATGGACAGCTGGTAGAGGAGACCCCAACATGTCAATGGCTCCAACTCTTCCTCCAATTAGAAAATACTTCATCACCCATTGGCCTAGCAGTTCTATTTGAAATCACTTTTAGAGCTGTTTTAAAAATGAAGTTTCAATTTTTATAGCCAAATGTACATCAGAGAAGTTAGCCCCAAATAGATGTTGGTATAATTAATTCCTAACAAGATAAAGAGCTGAATGTGTGTTGTGAACACCTGTGCCAATGCCATTGTATTATTATTAACCTTCTCTTCCTTTTAGGTTAATATCATCATCCCTAAAACTTCTCTAAATTAAAAAAATAATTCGGCTATTTTCCAGATGCTCAGGAGACATGTTAGACTGTGAAAAGTCAGAGAAGACATGGCCACTTTCTCCCAAGGTTCCCATCATTTTCATATTTGTGACCATTTTTAAAATACTGATCTTCATTTAGTTTACAGTACAGGTTTCTTTCATTGCTCCATCTGCTTTCTGAGTCATCAGATTATTATTAATTCAGTCCAATAATCCATTCAGTGCTCTGGTTTTATCTACCAGATAAATGGAGATTTGGTAGGAATTGTGTCTGAGCAAGTTTTGTCACCAGTGTCAGGGAAATGTTATCTATGTCTTAGGTCTGAAGGGTAAGTATATAGTCCAGGCCTACAAAATGATCAGGTATTTCTTTCTGTCCCTCTTAGATGCTTTCTAATGTCTTTTCACCTTATTTGTATGGTCTGGGGTAGAGATGCCTGCATTTGTGACATTTTCCTTTATCTCACAACCCTTTTGAACATGATATATCCTTCCATACCACATAAGCCCCATCTCCTCAAGGTCAATGACATCTCTGGGAACAGAACTGCTAAATTCTTATGTTCATTTCTAACACCTGACCCAGAATTTGGATCATGGCTGTGGTTATTATATTAGGTCCCTTCTTCCTTGTGTTGGAATTGAATAGACTTTGCTTTTCACCCACAATCTATACAGACATCAGCAGAGGAAAGTTTTATATGTGATGTAATGTCTCATCACCTATTATTTAACAGTCACACAGTTTTTGTTGTTTATTTTTCTCCCAGTCCTTCACATTTCAATATTAAATCCACTTTTGAAGTCAGCAGGTTTTCTAAAAAATATATTTTACTTTGTCTTCATTGAGATGAGTCCTGTGTCTCATTCTAATGGGAACATATTATTGGTAGCTTTTATTTCCAAAGACATTTCACTGAATTATGTTTCCTCTAGTTATTTTTGATAACTAAAATTTTTAGTAAATTCTGCATCACTTCTCTGTCAAGTGCATTTCTAGCCACCATTGATAAGATTTCTTTTTCATTTCACAAAGATGCAAAATTGTGGGCCCTGAAATTCCCATCAAACCTATTTTAAACATCTTCTTTTATTACTAGCCTTAAAAAACAATGGCTCTGGGGAACAGGTGTAGTTCAGTGGTTGAGTACCTGCTTCCCATGTACAAAGGTCCTGGGTTCAATCCTCAGTATCTCTTAAAAAAAAAAAAGGGCTCCATTCTTAGAAAGGTGGTTCCATATTTTTCCATATTTTCCCAATTGAGTAGAATCCTGCTAAAACTCTGGGCTTGGAGAAATTCCCAACACCTGATTAAGCATGTTATATGGGTTTCTACATGTAATATCTCAATGCTGAAAGCTAAGATTTTTTTATTTTATTTTATTTTTCTTCAAGACACTCCTTCTGGAGCCCTTTATTCTCCTACTCTGGGACTGTTTGCTCTCTGAATCTGCAGCTGTCATATTGGGATTTTGATGACTATCATCTTGAGACTTCTCTTCACATCTCTTCTATATTCAACACTTATTTCCCAGATCTCTCTATTTATTTTCTACCTTTAGTAGAGCTTATATCACAGGAGCCTCCTGAGAAAGGAGTGAGGTAAAAAATTGAGAACTAATATGTCTAACTTCTTAAAAATTTTACCATAACATGTTTTTGCTTATTTGGCAGGATACCCCATTCTAGTTTGTAAATATATTTCTTTCATAATTTGAAGTCCTCACTCCATTTACTTCTAAAGTCTTGTATGACTGTTGAGAAATCCTATGCATTCACTTAATTTGTATGTAAATTGTTTGTTTTTTCTCCCATAACTTGGGAAGATTTTAGGATCTTTATCTCTGAAGTTCTTGAATTTCCTACTGAGTGGTTTGGAGAACATCTATTCATTGGAGTTGTGCATTAGCAGAGGTCATGCCCTCTAGTTATAGGAATTTACATTCTATTTTAATTTGATAATTTTCTCCCTTGCCTTTTCTCTTTTCTTTTTTTCTTGTTCTTTTATTACTCAGATATTGACCATCTTAGTTTGTATTTCTAATTTTCTTATGTTTTCTTTACTTTTTTCCATCTCTTTGGTTTTTGTTCTTTCTGGCAGAAACTTTCCCTTTCAATATTTTAATAGAATTTAAAATTTATCTTATTAAATCTTTAATATCCAGGAACTTCTTTGTATTTTCTGAATATGCCTTTTAAAAATATAGTTCTGTTCTTGATTTATGGGTGCAATCTTTCTCTCTTCTTTTTTGAGGATATTTATTACACTTGTTTTTTTAAGTTTACTTCTGCCCCCTCTCTAACCTCCCCTGTATTTCTTTGTTTCTTTTTGAGTGTTTTGTTCCTTTTCATGTTAAGGATACTCCTCAATGTCTGATGATCCTAGGCCCCTTAAAGCTGACCGTGGATCTGTGAGTGGAGATGGAGGGGCAGATCAAGTAATAGCATTCACTGAAGTTAGATTGAGTAGCGACAGTGTTTTTCTGGGAGGAGCACCACGGTCAACACCTGTAGGTCTTGCTGCTTGGGCATGTGTGTTTCCTCAGCAAGGAGTACTCCAATACCTGCCTGTAGGGCACAAGTGTGGCTGCCCAGGTTTTGGAGCCAAGTGGGGGAAAGTGGCCTGAGTCTTACAACAATCTTCCAATTTTTATATTTTAGAACTGTAGCCGCACTCTCCTCTGTGCTGCAAATGCCAGGTTCCAGAATCTTTGGTTGTATTTCTCCAAATAGTTTACCTCGAGTTATTTGCCAGGCTTCCTGGACTTAGGGAGGTGTGGCAGATTTGAGTTCGGTACCCCAGAAAAAAAACATGTTCTTAGTCTTAGCTCACATTCCTGTGGGTGTGAACCCATTGTAAATAGGACCATTTGAAGACATTTTTAGTTAAAATGTGGCCAGTTTATATTCAACTTCTTTAGGAACTGCCAAACAGTCCTCCGTGACCCTGCAATACCACTACTGGGTATATACCCAGAAGAACTGAGAACAGTGACACGACAGACATCTGCACACCGATGTTCATAGCCACATTATTCACCATTGCCAAAAGTTGGAAACAACCCAGGTGTCCATCAACAGATGAATGGATAAACAAACTGTGGTCTATTCACACGATGGAATATTATGCAGCTGTAAGAAGAAATGAAGTCATAAAGCATATGGCAACATGGATGAACCTGGAGGACATTACGTTGAGTGAAGCAAGCCAGACACAAAAGGACAAATACTGTATGAATGCATTACTATGAACCAAATATATTGTGTAATATATTGTTTGATTAAAAAAAAAAAAATTTACATGTATCCATTACACTTAATTGAGAAATGTATATATTTATTCATCTGTGTTTACTTTTTAGTTTTTAATTGTTTATGTTTTCAATTATTAAATGTACAAAATAAAGTTAAAAAAAAAAAAAAGAAAAAAAAATGTGGCCAGTTGAATCAGGATGGGTCTTTAGCCTATTACTGGAGGCTTTATGAAGAGAAAGCCATGAGGAGGATCCAGAAGCCGGAAGTCAGCTGGAACCCAGAAGAGAAAAGAGAGACGTCCCCATTTGACAGGAAAGCCAAGGAATCCCAAGGATAGCCAGCTCTTTAGAAAACTGTTGACCCTGGGAGGAAGCAAGCCTTGCAGCCAGCTTTTCTGCCTCTGAAACTGTGAGCCAATAATTTCCGGTTATTTAAGCCAACCCACTGTGTGGTATTTTCCATAGCAGCCAGGAAACTAAGACAGGAGGTTATCTAGGGGTTTATCTGGCTCTTTTACATATTTTTAAAAGCAATTGTTCTGCTCTCCATTTTGACTTGACAAAGGTACCTGGAGACTTTTCTGGTTTCTGTGGTATTGTAGCGGTTTGAGATTATTTTATGAATCCCAGAAAAAGAAAGACCATGTTTGTGAACTAATCTATTCCTTTGGGTGTGATACCCTTTGATTGCATTAAATTCAGCTGAGGGATCTTTGATTAGATTATTTGATAAGATTGCTTTGGGCTTTTGATAGGACTGTGTCAGTGGGCATGAGTCAGGTTGAGTCCCTGTCCCCTTGGTGGGTCTAATATAAACAGACTTATACAGACAGACAGACACAGGAAGAGAGAGCTCTGTTGTTTTTGATCCTGCCATGTAACAGAGAGGAGACAGCTCAAACAGTTGAGGCCCCGGGAAGAGATGAGCTATTTGCCTGATAACTTACAGGTGATACTAGGAAATGAGCAGAACAGCTGAGACTGCTATAGAAGGCCTGTAAAGAAACAAGCCCTATACCAGGAGAGAGAGGACTATAGGATCACTTAAGCGCGAAGCCTCAAGAGGCTGGACCCACTGAGCTCAAGGGGAGAGGGTTAAGCTCAGAGGTGGAGGCAGAAACAAGCCAGAGATCTGTGACCATCTTTCTTTAACATGTCGCAACTGACTTTGGTGAGAAAGCACTTCTTATGATGCCTTGAATTGGACCTTTTTTTACAGCATTGGAACTGTAAGCTTTTACCCCAAATAAACTCCCTTTATAAAAGCCATCCAATTTCTGGTACATTGCATCAGCACCCTTTGGCAGACTAATATACGTATCATTTAGTTTATATACCCACTATCCCCTCACCCCTACCCTTGCCAGATCAGTTGCTATTCTTCTGATTTTCAACTTCCAAAATTTTATCTCATCTATTCTTTTCTCATGTTTCCTTTTGAGTTTAAGTTAATGCCATTTTTTGGTATGTGTTTCAAATTCCTTTAAATTATTTGCATGGGATGTCAAAGCAGATTTAAATATATTATCTCAATCCACTTTGAAGTCCTAAATATGCCTTTGTCCCCTCCCCCCCCCCCCTTTTTTTTTCTGCAGCACTTTTTGGTAGGCCCTTTGCTGTTTCTTTCTTATTTCTCTTCTCTCATTGTATGACTTAGTGTAACCAGTTCAGTTAGTAAATCATCCCACTTGCTTCTCACCTTTAAAATGTATAGCTGAGGGCAGATTGATCTCCATAACTCCTGAAATGGTTGCCAGTTTCTATTATTGTTGGCTTTTAATGAGTGTATCTCTGCTATGTTCGAAGGTTCTTTTGTCCCTGTCCCTCCCCTTCTTTCTCTTGACCCTAGCCAACTGGTGTCATATGCACCTGAAATGATAACTGTGTTTGAAAAACCCCTCCTTCTATGGGGATGCCCTGGTAGCTCCGTTCTTTCCTAGCCAGGTACTTTACATACGGGGATGACTCCTCTCAGAAGATGCACAAACTTGAGAATTTTTCTTTTAATTTGTGTCTGCTTGTTTTACAGAAATTTGTAGTTTCTGGATAAAGGCAAGATATACTCTGCTTTAGAGAGCATCTCTCAATAGATAGAGATTTGCAAAGTGTCCTGATTGGGAAAGTTCTTGGGACTCTGATCTGCAGACAGATGCTGGCAGAGACATGAAACATCTTTATCCTCCTTCTTAGGAATTTTGTTCCATATATCTAAGTTAGAGTGTGATAGAAACTGAAGCTCTACCATCTGCCTTTTAGCTAGTGCCTGTTTCTCCCAGACTCTGAATGTCTTTCATTGTTTGTTTTCAATGTTATTGAGAATTTTCACCTAATTTTGTTTTCAGCAACCCTTTAGTGAGAAGCTGAAAGAGGATAATTGGGAGATGCCACCCAGAATCCATTTTAAGGCAGAGGTCTTATCGTTTTGAAATTATCCTTGTGGTTAACTTTAAAAGCATTCTTTTAGCATTTAATTCTCTGATTAGTAACATCAAGATAGAAAGGTGCATTTTATAGAATATTGCATATTTTCACTCCTTCCACAACCCACTTCTCATCCTATAATAACTCCCTAGTGTCTGGTAGTTTAACCCAGATTAATACAACTACATTCCTTTATTATATATTTTATTTTAATAATGACTTTTGGCATTTGCATTCAATTTTATAAGCATTTATATTAATGTCTGCTATGTTTCATATATTTTAATGCTTACATTTAATACTATTTTTTAACCATAAGATGCCTATTCTTGAGGCATTTAATTTGATTTACTCTTGTTCAGCTAAAATGTGCTATTAAATTTAAAATTTTTATTTTCAGACTTTTTTCTTTTCATTTTGTAAAGTGTACGTGAGTGAAATATTTCTGAATTCTGGCATATCTGAAAATTTCATTCTATTGCTTTAGTACATGAGTGATAAATTGTCTCCATATAGAATTCTTTCATCAAGACTTCCCTCTCCCCAATCAAAAACTGATGCACCATTGTCTCCTGGCATGTCAATTTGCAGAGGAAAGTATTTGCCAGTTTGATTTTATTGCTTGGTTTACAATCTATTGTTCATTTGTTTGCTTGCATGTATGCTTGTAGGATTTCTTTTTTCTTATCCTTATAATCCCCAAATTCTTCCCCAATGTATTAGGCATAGATATCTTCTCACAGCTTTTACCTGGTACATGGTTGACTATTATTATCTACACACTTAAGTCTCTTGCTTTGTCCCTTGTATGTGGGAAGTCAGAACTCAACCACTGAGCCACATGGGCTTCCCTGAGTTGGTTTTTTCATTTGTTTTGCTTGTTGTTGTTGTTGTTGTTATTTTCAGGAGTTTTTGGGAACAAAACTCAGGAACTCCCATTTGAACATATATACTTTTATATGTTCAGATCCTTTTCTTCTGTTTTCTGGGCATGTTTTTTGTCTTCATTACATTGCTTAATATCCTTCCATTTAAGTTTGGCTCTTTGCTTCCTCCTCTGGATTTCCCTTCTATTATTGTGCTTTTATTTCCACCTGATCCTTCCTTACCTCACCCAATGCTCTATTCTCCACGGGTGAATTTCATTCTGTAGTACTTTTATCTCAGTATGCTAGAGATTGATAAGCTGTTCACTTAGACAATGTTTCCAGCCTCTCTTGAAGTTAGATGTTTCCATGTGATTGAATTTGCCAATGGCATATATAAAGAATTGATCCACAGAAACTTTCCACATGCAATCTTTTATGCCATTTCCCATTTTAGGGCAAACTTAAAAGCTATGTGTTGAAGGTAGTGGAAATACATTATAGAAAAAGCCTCATTCCCTGAATTACCAATTGGAGGACAGGCATCTGTTAATCAGAAACATCTGTTTTGGACTTCACATACCAGAAAAATAAACTTTTATTTTGTTGCTCTACCAAAATGTAGGGGATTTATTTGTCTTGGCAGCAAGTATTACTACTAATAATAGTCTATTTACTCATTATGCTTTTTTGCCTCTTTAATAGAAGCCATATCTTTGACATCTTTTTGAGAATGCCAGTTTTCTCTAATTTTCTCTGCATATCATCTGAGTTTTGGTTTGAAGTTTTCTTGCCCTTGTGTTGTCATGTTTATACTTTTGATGTCTCTTTGTCTCTTTACTCATCCTTTAAAATGTAAAGATTTTTTACAGAATGAAGATTATCAGTAGACAGGCTGTGTGATTTTTCACTTAGTTATGCTCTATCTACATTTATTTTTCTAGATGAATCTAAGATCCTTATCTACTGTAAGGTTTTCAGTAGCTGGTTAGCATCCATATAGGTCTATTTTGATGCATCAAGGTGTGACTCTATCCTACGGCTACTACAATATCCTGTGACACTGTGAACCAAAGAAATGCATTAAAAACCACAGTCTACTAGCTTGAACTGCTGCCAAGTTTCTCCTGTTTCTGATCCAGCTCCAACATTTTAACTTTGGGCAGCTGGACTAGACATTCATTTCCTCCAAAAATACGTATTTCTTTATGACTCGTCTTATTGTTTAGATTGTAACCACAACTGGCCAAGCATGTATTTGGGTACTCAGACCGTCTCACAAATAGTACCTTTTTAGGAGAGGGACAGCTGTATACTTTTTGGCAAGAACCTGAGCTTTTGGTTTTCTTAACATACAGGGTCCTAGGCCCCACTATAGAAACTCTGATTTAGTAATTCTAGGATTGAGCCCATGCATCTATATTTTAAAAAGCTTCCTAAGTGATTTTGGCATGGAGCTAAGAACCTGATGTGGAAGGAAATTAATGCTATCCTATATAATTAAAAAATTAAATTTTGGAATTAGTCGAGCACTTGGATTTATTTTATGTCATAGAATCATAGGCTTTGAGAGACAGAAAGATCTAACAGATGGGAGGCCCTGAGAGATGGAGAGATTTACATAACGCTAGCAAGTACGTGAATAACTGTGACAGAACTGTAAGCCATAACTCTTGATTTCAAATCTATTCTACCAGAATACTGTATTGCATATCTTGAGCATCTCTGTTTTTTTCCAGCTTGCTGGTATGAATAGTTTGCTCTGTAAACCACACCATAACTTCTACCAGTCTTCCTCTTCAGATAAGGAAGTGTCATCAGGTAAAAGCAGTATGGTTAACATTATTTCTAGTAAGTACCTCTAATAAATGTCTTGGACTATTGGAAGAAGTTAGAAATTTTAGCAAATTCTGTGTTTGGGGGAATTTTTCAGGTTGACAGGAGAAAACTTACAGCTCAGGAGTTAATGATATGATGGTGGTTTCTAGTCTGGAGAGGCACAGGCTCTGGAGAGGAGAGTGGAAGGGATTCAAGGAAAGCGCATCAGTCTTCTTGGCTTTGAAGCTGCCGAGTGAGCCTGGATGTACCCCTCTGTGGTGTCTTATGACTAATTAAATTGTACCTTGGCAAGGAAGAAGAATGACCAAAGTTACAGATAACTGTCTGGAAAAGAGTTTTTTCCCAGACTGGAGAAGTGGAATAACTCACTGATAGAAAATTTAATGAATTACAGCTTGGAAGAAGACAAACAAAGATGAGTTTACACTAATATGCCCCACACAAAACATTCTCCAAATATACAAGACATAATGACTAAGCCTCATGTAAGGGACTTTACAGGGTTGTATGCCACAGCTTTGGAAAAAGAGTCTGCTGACATTTCTTAGGCCACATTGGAATTAAAGACCAAAATACTTAACTCTTCCAATGGTTGATCATAAATGGTGCAATCACTGAGCTGCCAGAGTTTCTTCTGGTTTTGACTTCGAACAGATGCAACTGCCTCATGTCATTGGGAAATCATAACAGCTTGGTCATGCCAACTGAAATATGAATTCAAAGAATTTGCTTTTCACAACATTTTTGAGGATAAACCACTGTGTGGTCACTGAAGAGATTACATCTGGAGTGCCTGAAAATAAGTCATTTCACAAGCAGTACTAAATGGAGGGACTTAAAATAGCATGTATGGGGATTGGTTAATTTTGTTCCCAAGGAGGCACCAACAGCTTTGAATACTTAGTCACCACAGCAGCTGATGACAGTGAAACCTAGTAAAGCTGAATAAGGGTTTTATAACTGAGATCTCAGGTGTTCATGTTCAGTGAATTTTTCTTTTCCTAGGGTCTGCAATACTGTATTTTACAAGTGAGAAAAAAGGAGTTTGTATTATGAGAAGAAATCTCTTTCTCCTGGTTTGAAATAACAAATGAGACAAATGTAACATATGAGTTGTTTTCATAGCAAGGGACTTTCTCTTCACATCTAGTGATTTGAGTGGAATGTTTCCTTCAACTTTGTATCTAAGGTAGAGAAACAAAATTTGCTTTTCTGTCTTATTTCAGATAATCCTGACAAAGACTTAACTGCTGTCAGGGGTCTGGTAAGTACAGTCTCCAATCTTCGTCCCAGGTCATATTTAACAGAGAAGTAGTATAAATTCTAAATACATTCTAAATATTTTGGATAATTATCCTACCTTGGGACCAGGCAAGGTAGAGATAGGCTTCTTATATCTGTGCCATATGCAGGTTTTATGGTAAGCAGGAAAAAAAAAAAGCTTTCTAGTAAAGAGAGAAAAAGTTGAGAATGTTCTCTGATTGGGACTGAGGTAATTAGTGGTAATGCTTGTAGGAAGATGATTTGATACTGCACCATATAAATTGTTGAATTCATTTTGCTTCCTCAGGCAAATTTCTCTATTGTTTCTCTGTGTCCATCTGTACTTATCTTTATTATTTGCTTCCTTCTGTTAATTAGGGCTTAATTTGCTCTTCTCTTTCTAGTTCATTAAGGTTGAAGCTTAGATCATTGATTTGAGAACTTCTTTTCTAATATAAGGATCAAATGCTATAAATTTTCCTCTAAGCACTGCTTTAGCTAGCGCCCCTACATTTGTTGTGTGTTGTATTTTGATTTTCATTCAATTCAAAATGTTTTTTTAATTTTCCATGTGATTTCTTCTTTGATCCTTGAGTTATTTAGAAGCATGTTTTTAAGATTTCCAAATACTGGGAGATTTTTTTCAAATATATTTCTGTTGTTGATTTCTAGTTTAATTTTATTGTGACTAGAGAATAAACTTTATATGAGTTCAATCTTTTAAAATTCACTGAGCATTTTTTTATGGACCAGAATATGGCCTATTTTGTGAATGTTCCATGTGCTCCTGAAAAACAAAATAAAACAAAACAAAAACATGAAAATCTGTATTGGGAAGAGTTTTCTAAAAATATCTGTTCTTTTCTCTTTTTTCTCTCATTTTAGTCTTTTTTCATCTTTGTGCTTCATTTTGGATAATTTATATTCCTATGTTTTGGGTTCATTGAGTTCTTCTTGTGCAGTGTATAATCTACTGTTAATCACATCCAGAGTGTGTGTGTGTGTATAAATATATACTCCAAAAATTGCTCTTTTCATCTCATGAAGTTACATTTGGGTCTTTTTTATATATTTCACTTCTCTCTTAATTATTTTCATGTTTTTCTCTACCTTACTGAATACATGGACCAAATTTATAATATTCATAATAGCTGTTTCAAACTCCTTGTCTGCTGATTCTATCAATTTTGTCATATATGAGTCTGTTCCAACTCAACTCTTGAAGGGCAAGAGTCCGGGCAGCCACAAGACCAAAGAAAACACCAGGTAAATGGTTAGACATGAGCTTTATTGAGACTTAGGAACAAAAGAGGCTCTTCCATGGTGGCCAGTCAAAGAATAAAGATAGTGGTCTGCAAAGAAGCAAGAAAAGGAGGGACAATTTAAGGGGTCTTGGGACAAAGACATTCCATAGGGTATGAGAACAGAGTTTCTGCACAAGTTACGTGGGGCACACAAACAGGCTCTTTGGTGATGTTATTACAGGAAGGGAGTATACAACCTTGAAAGGATTAAAGTCTGCAGTACCATATGTACATTCTTTCCTCTGGAGAGGCCTGTTACTTTTTAACTAGTTATACTGGTGTCTATGTGCTTTGGGCTGTGCTTCATTTAAGGAGGGTGTATTAGTCAGGGATCTCTAGGGAAACAGAATCAACAGGAGATATCTGTAAATAGTATGAGATTTTATAAGAATCTCTCATGTGACTGTGGGGATGCACAAGTCCAGGTTCCACAGGCAGGCTGCCAACCAGGGGCTCCGATGAAAGTCCAGTGAAGGTCCTTGGTGAGTTTCTGGGAGACGTTGGCTGTCCAAAGACGAGCTAGGAAATTCTCTCTGAATGCTGAAATCACTTCCCTTTTAAGGCATTCAACTGATTGGATAAAGCATCAATCATTGCTGACAGCAATCTCCCTGGTTGATGTAGATGTAATCAGCTATCTATGCAGTAAACTTACTGGTGACTAAAGTTCATAAATGTCCTTGTATTACAATTGGCCCAGTGCTTGCTTGACCAAACACTTGAGCACAATTACCTAGCCGAGTTGACACATTAGCCTAACCATCACAGAAAAGTAGCCCAGGCCCTGGGTCCCCACAATCCACCCCCACACAGCTGTTGACATTGATCATAGGACACACATTGCATCCACATTCCACAGCAACAGTATAACAGACAACAGATAATAAGAGTCCTCCACCAAAAGCTAGTAGACCTATGGAGACATGCTAGCAGGGCCAGGAGAGGGAATTAAATCAGCCAGGGGGTCAGTGGCTAATTTATCAATATGTTGTATGTGCTCTTGCATATGATTTAGAGCTTGTGAAATATTATGGGAGTGGTTGGAAATATTTACACAGCATTGAACATTAATGAGGGCACAGGTCCTATCTTGTGTTGCAGTAAGAATATCTAAAGCCATTCTATTTTGTAAAACTACCTTATGCAATTGAGTGGCTTAATCATTTAACAAGGAAATAGCTACCTTAGAATCATTAAGGGCTTGAGCAGTGTGATTAGCTAAAGCAGTTATATGTTTTTCAGTGACAATTGCAGCATCTCCTGGCACAAAAGCTGCTAATGAATAGAACCACCATGGGGTGTGCTTTACTCCATACCTAGCTTTAACCATTTTCCCAATTACTGGGAGTATGTGTAATGAATCATATAAAGTGGCAGGGATATAGGGCTGTCACCACATACATTGTCTGGTCCAGTTGTAGGGCAAATACGGCCATCCATTTTGCCCACAGTAACCATCCTTTAGGGAATGGATAAGCCCCAGTTGTTAAGTGGTAGACCTGCCATTGGAAAAGGCTATCATTTTTTAGTTTGACAGTGAAATTACACAATTCGGGAGGTAACCACCTCATATTACAGATTCCCTCTTGTCATTCCATACAGACAGGGGCAACATGATCTAGGGTGACAGATTCAGCTGTTAACCATCCTAAACTATCATAAACAGCATATCCTAATAAAGGTTTAGACTTATTCACCTGTTCCCATACAAGGGAAAAAATATAATTACAAGTCTCATTGAAAGACAGCAGCTAGATTTCAGTCTTAGAAGAGAAGATCTTGTCCCAAACTTGTCAATGGGTCATATCCTGCCATGCTAGCAAGGTGTTCCATGTCATCTAATTTTCAGGAGTGACAGTCCAAGGAAGGCCAGTAGCACTCGAGGATGGCAGGTTTGTGCAAACCAAAAAGGATCCAATTGTGGGCATGAGTTACTGCTGAAGCCCACTGCAGGAAGGTATTGGCCAGGGCACTATGGGATAAAACAAAGAATGTTTATAAGGAACAATAAGGGGTACATCATGCTGGTCTAAGAGTATACAAGCAACATTTCCATCAGTAGATACAAAGTACCAGGTAGGGGGGTTTTACGAACAGGCTTCCAAAACCATACATTTTCTTCTTCTAAATTCTCTGAGTTTTCTTCAGTGACATTAAAAACCAGTTTAGGCATAAGAAGAGTCCACATAGATATACATAGAGGCTAAGTGGGAATAGGAGACCCTAGATTATTAATAAAGATTTTTACTGGCATTTTTTGTATAAACTGTTTTCTTATAACAATGGGTGACTCCTATTCCCCATGGGCTTAAGATTCCCAACCAGGAGGCTGCAGAGGCCAGTACCATGGCCAAAGGACCTAATTTCCCCAGTTGGTTATGTTTGAGGCATAGGCAACAATATATCATTATCACTTCCCCTTTTGGGCTGTAGGGCGACTGGCCCCTTAACCTGTATTCTCAATGCCTGCATTGGTCCTGCTGTTAGCATTTCAACTGGAGCAGGGGTGCTAAATTTAAATGGGTTAAGGCAACCTCTTAGTCCATTGTTGTAAAGATCCATTATCACTTTTTATTTGTTCCTTTAAGAGGCCATTCATCCTTTCTATAAGACCTGCACCAGTAAGGTTAGAAGGTAGATAGAAAGTTCAAACAATATCCTGGTCCATAGTTCAAGATGGTGAGGTGACCCATAAATGGAGTTCTTTGGTCATTGTAAATTTGGGCTGGCCCCTGTATAGGGCACTTACTTTTTCTAAGCAGTGAATAGTGGCCTGCTGCTTGGCTTTTCCTACTGGGAAGGCCAAAAAAATTCCATGGCAGTGTCTGTGGCAGTGAAAACATACCTTGCCCCTTCTGAGAGCAGGAGGGGATTGATGTAGTCCCACTTGACATCATGTGACTGGAGTTTGTGCTCGGCCAATATGTCCCATCTGGTGAGGTAATGATCATGGTCATCAGAGCAAGCATGATGGACACTCATGGTTGGTGTCCATGAGCTGTTGGTGAGTGACAAGGAGCTGGAACTGCTGGATTAGGTGCCACAGGGTCTGGTAGTCAGCTTTTCCTGTGGAGCCACTCAGTTGCTTCAGGGTCTCAATGGTATGGTTCTGTACCTTCATGAGGGCATCTGCCTCAACATTCCTGAGACAAGTGTTAGAGGAGTGGGCAGGGACATGACAGACAGTTACCTGATCCCTGGCAGGCATCCCAGATATCCTTACATCTTCTCTCCCCAACAGAGGGTGACCCATGACAGTCCATTGTTCCTGTTTCCAAGTTGCCATCCAGGTGGTAAGGCCTTTGTAAACTGCCCAACTATCAGTACAGATTGTTAATGCATCTCTGGGGTCATGTGCTATAACCATCCACACGGCCCTTAACTAAGCCCACTGACTGCTTTGCATACATAGTGCCTGTCTCCCACCAGATAGTGTCAGTGCTGGGCTGCACAGCAACAGCCATCCACACAGAAGGCTTTCCACTAGCTGAACCATTCATGTACCATGCATTTTCTGGAACTGTTCCTATGCCTTAATTTAGTAGGTACTTCAGTGGTCACCTGGGCAGTTGTAACTTGGGCCGAAGAATCTTCCACATAAGATACTGGGCCTAGTATCTCTTACATTTTGGTACTTAATGGGCTAGAATTGAAGACACTGTTCTGTATCAGGTAGGTTTTCCACTTTGTTAAGGGATTTAATTGCATACTGCCAGAGCATGGTATGTTCCCAGTATCTGCAATCCACCCCTGGATAGGGTTGGCAGTCTTCAGAGTGATCGGACACTTTGGGGTTAAACCCTCCACTTGCAACAAGGCCTGGTATGCTGCACATAGTTGCTTTTCTAAGGGCCTATATCATAATTCAACCCCTTTCCACAATTGTGACCAAAACCCAAAGGGCACTCATTTAGAATGTTGCCTTTGCCACAAACCCCACCCAAAGCCAATATTGATGCTGGTCACATCCACTACACAGGATAAGTCAGGGTCCACCCCCCTCAGTGCTTAATTAAGCCTGTGCTATTGCCCTCTTTGCTTCTTCAAACCAGCCTGCTGGGGGTCCTTCCATTCTCCTGCACAGCCTTTCCTGATTAATACATAAAATGGTTTTAATATTTGAGCTAAATGAGGGATGAACAGTTTTTAGTACTCCAGCAACCCCAGAAAGGCCATCAATTGTTTTGGAGTTTGTGGTACGGGAAAACATTATACTTTATCAACTATAGCAGAGGATATAGTTTTTGTCTTACCCGACCAAACAGCTTTCAAGAATTTGACAGAGCAGCCAGAGCCTTATAGCTTGTCCTGACTGATTGCCCATGCTTGGTTTTCAAGATGAGATAGCATTGTCTCTGATGCTTCTTTTAATTCTGAAAGAGAATTACTGGTTAACATAATATCATCAATATAATGGGACAGGGTTACAGCTACAGGTTTCTTCCATGTGGCCAGATCCTTTGTCATGAGGCCATGACAGATGGTTGGACTATGCATATAGTCTTGGGAAGCACCCTGAAAGTCCATTGTTGGCCTTCCCATGTGAGGGTGAATGCAGGCTGGCTTGACTTGTCTAAGGAGATACTAAAGAAAGCATTAGCAAGATCTAAAACAAAGTGATGATAAAACTGGATACTAATTTTTTTTTTTTTTTTGCAATAAACCAGCGATATTTGGGACTGCTGCTTACAGAGGGGGTGTTAGTTTATTCAACTCTTCGTAATGCACAGTCATTTGCTGTGTTCCTTCAGGTTTCCATACTGTCCATATGGGACTATTAAAAGGACTGTGAGTAGTTATTATTATACCCACTTTTACTACTTAATTTACACTTAATTTAGCAGTAATTATTTAGTCATCACAATTCTTCACGGTGAGGGCACCTAGCTTGTCCCCTTAATACCACTTTTATTACTCTGCGTCAGGGGTGGAATTCTTCTATGGTAGTCTGTAAGGTGACATTTTGGAGAATGTCAATTCCTAAGATATATTCAGCTATAGGAGAAATATACACTATGTACCTCTGGGGAGGTAACTGTCCAATTTGTAAAATCAAATTTTGTTGCTTAGCATAAATTGTTTTTCCCCCATAGCTGTCTATGGCCAGTACTGGCCCATGGAATTGTGCTACTTTGCCATGAATTAAAGTACATTCAGCTCCCATAGCTACTTAAGGCCAACACCCTTTGCTGATTAGTAGGGGACCAATGTTAACTCCACATGTGGCCTTTGATCCCCAGAGTCCTCAGCTACTGTCCTAACCCAGGGATCTTGACTGTTCTCCTATGGTAGGGGAAAGGGTGCCTGCCAGGCTTCCCTAGGAGGAGAGGAAGGCTCCTGGGGTGGGGCAGCAGCCCTTTTCCTGCTTTCAATTCTCTCCCAGAATTCTGAGTAGGTTTTGTAAATCTTTTGTCCTTACAGAGTTTGCTCCAAAGTTTCACTAAAAAGGCATTGGGTTGCCCATCAAATGTTTCTATATTAGTGCCTGGTTGCAACATGTGGATTAGGACCATCATGTTCCCAGGGAGCCTTTCCTGCTTGAACCCCAGTACCCTTTCTCCGCAACCTTTCTGATTCCCTAGGTCTGCTATAGCCTTCGCAGCTTGCAACACAGGTTGCCCCACTAGGGGGCTCAGGATTGACACCGGAGGTCCATAATAATGGTTGGAAGTGGTATGCAGCAAAGTATCTTTCATCTCTGCCTGTGCTAGGTGCATATCTCTTTCTAGTTTTAATCCCTCCTCTAAGTGTACAGAGGCTTTCACAACCTGTTCTGCCTCAGCAGCCACTCACAAGGCTCCTAACAAGGGCCATGCTATAGCTGCCACTATCTGGCGATCTCCTCTTTTCTTATTTAAATCCAGCTGCTCTACTACTGAATACCCCCGAGTCTTCAATGCATCCCCACATTCTCTTGGCGGTCACCACTCTTCCAGGAGGGAGCCACCCCTCCCCACATGGACGTTATAAGCCAAACCGGAATTTCCCCAGCAGAGTCTCCCTTCCTGGAGCTCATGCCCACCACTGCAGGTGGTCCTTCAGTCTCCTGGCTGGCTGCTTACCAATTGTTCCAACCCAACTCCTGAAGGGCACGAGTTGGGACAGCCACAAGAACAAAGAACACACCAGGCTAACGGTTTGATATGAGCATTATTGGGACTTACAAACAGGAGAGGCTCTTCGATGACAGCTGGTCAAAGAATGATGATAGTACTCTGCAAAGAAGCAAGATAAGGAGGGGCAATATAAAGGGTCTCAGGACAAAGACATTCCATCAGATATGAGAACAGAGTTTCTGCACAAGTTACATGAGGTGCACAATTGGGGTGTTTGGTGATGTTATCACAGGAAGGGAGTAAACAGCCTTGAAAGGATTAAAGTTTGCAGTACCATCTGTACATTCTTTCCTCTGGGGAGGCCTGTTACTTTTTAACTAGTGAATGTCCAGGTTATGCTGGTGGCTGTATGCTTTGGGCTGTTTCATTTAAAGAGGGATAGCCCAGGTCATGGTCCCCCACAGAGTCTGTTTTGCCTGGTTATAAGGTAAATATATTCCTGGTTTTCTTTTATGCTGGTGATTTTTCATTTGATTTTTAATTCATTGTGAATTATTTTGGTTGGATCCTAGGGTTTTTGTTTTTTTTTGGGGGAGGTGTTGGATTTTTTTCTGATGTGCAACTATGTTATTTTCAATGTTTGATCCTTTTGAGGATTTCTTTTTCATCTCTCTTAGGTCCAGAGAAGCCTCTTATCTAGACCTAATTTAACTCCCTTACTAGGCAACACCCTCTGGGGACTCTGCTCAATGCCTGGTGTATTAGGAAATCTCTCCACTTTGGCTGGTGGAAACATGAACTATTCCCAGCCCTATTTGAGCTTGTTCAGCCTCCTGCTTTCCAGTAATTTTATCCCCTGGCTTTGGGTAGTTCCTTCTTATGCAGTGAGCCATATACTCATCCATAGCCTTAATGGCATTTTTCTATGGGTCTCTGGAGTTTTCTGTCTGTGTAGCTTCTTAGTCTCTGGTACTCTGCAAATTCTGTCTGGGCCTTCCTGAGCTCTAATTTCCAAATTTAGGATAACTACCAGGCTCCATCTGTATTCTCCCACTCTGCGCTGCATACTAGAAACTACTTATAGACAGTAAATTGGGGCAGTTTACCTCATTTTTATAAAAGTTTGTAGAGTTTACCTCATTTGTTTCCCTTCTTTCAAGGATCACAGTTTTGTAGTGTCTGTTGTCCAGTGTCTTAAAACCATTGCTTTATATGCAGCTCTACCATGGCCAGCAGCAACAGGAAATCTCCAGCTGGGCACAATCTGGTTCTGCTAAAATTTGTCATGTCATTCCTCAACTTTTATTTGTGGTTTGAATTTATATTCAGGAGCCAGTATAGAGCAGTGGAGAAGAATCAGGCTATAGAAACAGATAATCTGGGAGTTGAAGCATAGCTTCATCTACATATGACTTAATAAATTAACCAATTTATACATGCCTTCATTCTTTTGCTTTTATAATATTTTTTGAATGTCTATTATGTATTGGGCACTGTGCTATATTCTAGTCGTAATTTGCCATCTATAAAATAGAAAGCAGTAACACATACCCCATTATGGTAGATCACAAAAAAATGCCCACAAATTCTTCTACCTTTTCTCACTGTCTTACAATGTGAGCTTACCACCTCTCCCAATGTGAGGTAGAGTCTACTCCACCCCTTATATCCCGCCTGGCTTTATGACTTACTTGGGTCTATATACTGTGGTAGAAGCGATTTTGTATGAGTTCTGAGCTTGGGCCTTAAGAGATTTTGCAGGCTTCCATTCTGTCTTTAAACCTTATGACTGCCATGTGATCAGGCCTGGGCTAGCATGACAGAGAATGAGAGACTAAGTGGAAAGAGGCATTGGTTATCTCTATCTTCCTAGCCGAGACCATTGTAAACCAGCTAGCCCCAGCCTACCCCCCACCAACCTATGGTGTGCAGGCACTGGGCTATATTTCAGCCTTAGTTTATCAGTTTGAGTTAGCCCAGAAAACATCAACAGAGCCTGGCCCAGACCAGAACTATCTAGTTGATTTTGGCCTAAATTGTCATCCTGCAGATCTGAGAGGTAAATTAATGGCTGTTATTTTACGTTACTAAGTTTTGGGATGGTTTATTCTGCGGTAAATACTACACTCCAAAGGTTGTAGTGGGGATTTAAAAAATAATATGCATAAAATTCTTAGTACAGGGCCTGATATACAATAGGTGCTCAGTAGATCTTTAGAATTGTTATTTGTTAACATTATTGCTATTATCAGAGATTAGTATTTTGGGTTGGTAGATAGAAATTATTTGAGACTTCTGAATACTTTCCTAATTCTGAATTCTTCATAGATGGAGCTTAACTGTACAATTGATAAATATATACATCACACACATATATACATATTGTATACAGACTCATATTCATACACATATTAACAATTCTTAAACATAAAACTGATATGACATGATAATTTGGCATGTTGTTTTATAATCTGGTTAAAAGTAGTCTGTGAAAATTTTTGTTCACAGACTATATATTTATATTATTGTATAGTCTGTGAACAAAAATTTTTCAAAAGTTTTGAAAATTAAAGTATACTAAGTCTTAAAACTATGTTAGTCAAGGTGATTCAACTTTGACCTAAAAGTTACTAAAGGCTCTTTTCTCATCCAGTATTACCGTTGTAGATATTGTCATTCTGTGGTATATATGTGGAAATATTTGTTAATTGGTTTCTGACTGACTGACAGCTAAATTAGCTACATAGTTGTGCATAGCTATTTTTTTGTAATTTGTTATAGTTTTAAGCTTAGAAGTCGTTTTATTAGGGAAACCCCTGATATCTCAGACTGAATTATATTTTTTCAATTATATACTATATTTGTTCTTTGTATTGTTAATCACAACTTTAATAAAATAATTATTTCTGTAGCTGTTCAATATCAAAATTCCCTATTCCATCATAAATTCCATGAGTGCAGGGACTTTGTCTTCGACATTTATTCCTGGTATCTAATGCAGTGCCTGACACATAGGAGACATTTCGTAAATATTGTCTGGCTGAATGAATAAAGGGTCAAGTAGGTTAAAAATGGAGAAATGTCACTCACATTTAATAACAAAAAAGTCATTAACAATCATGTTGACAGCAATTTCAGTGGCTTAATGGGGAAAGACATAAGACCACAGATGAGTGGAGATTGAAAAAGTGCTGAGGAAACCTAACTCCAGGTTACTAACTTCATTTCACAATGGAAACTTGTCTCTTCTGCTTGTTTCTTTTCTTTCAAGTTTTTAAGGATTTAAATATAAGTGCCATGTAAAAAATCAAAATTACTTTTATTCAACTTTAACATGTCTCTGAGAATCGGTACACACAGGACCTTTATAAACGGAAGGTTCTCCTTGTGATTGTAACTACTTTCAGTTTTGCCAGCTTGCTTGTTTTGAGTTCTCTGGAGTTTGACAGTCAAGAGGAGTCAGAGGTAATAGAATAAGGCAAATTGTACAATTTGGTTACTAAGGACTAATTGAAGAGGCTCCATAGAAACTGTCATCTGGGTATTTAAATAAAATTCCCAATTAAAAGCAGGTGAAAATTCTTTTTTCAGAATCCTATATGCACATTTTCCTTTCTCTTCCCATGACAGAAAGGACACATCTTTGTACTTTGTCCTCAGCTTTTGAAAGTGGTTTCATTATTCTGTGTCAGTGGAAATCATCATGTGAAGTTAAAGACACATGTTGAATGACCTTTAGTTTCAGTGCTATTAAATATTTCAAAGGAAACAGACCTTTCCTCTTCAGGAAAGGGTGTGACAGATGAACAGGTGTCACTCCAGGTTAATGTGCTGCCTTTCAACACCAATCACCTGGACTGCAATTTAACTCGGGTCTCACGAAGCGCATGAGATAGGTGCTCTCAAACCTGACTCCCTTGGAACTGTCTTCCCATTAAAAGCCATCACACAAATAGTCCACTCTGAACCCAATCATGGGCCTCCCAAAGAAAGATTAGGGTGGAAATGGCAAGAAAATTAAAGCCGAGCCCTTCAGCAGGCAGTTGGCCCAGGCCAGTTTCTTGCCATTTAGTGCTTCCTGCAGCTAATGAGTCTTTGGTGATGGGTGTGTGACATTTAACTGAAAGAAAAATTACCTGTTAATTGAAGGGAAGTCAAAGAGACAAATCATCAGAAAGGAAAATGTACCACACTGAAAATGGGAATAAGAGACATCTTAAGGTAACAAACATGGGCACGTGGGATGTTTGTGAGCATGGGAGAGACTAATTGGTGTGATCTGAAAGGGGCAAAGGAATGACGTGTGACCTCCTCCAGAGTGAAGAGCAAAGTTTCTTTAAAACATCCAAAATCTTGCAAAATGCACATGCTAAGGAAGCTGTCCGTTCACTCACCCCCTTTGATTCTTTTTATATGACATTCATTTATTATTTATGAGTATGGTTAAAGACGGCATCTGGTAAATTTAATGTTCAACTACCTGATCCTCTCTGTTTTATGCTGCATACTTAGTCTTTGTATCACCTTTTATACACCTTTGTGAGCCCTTGGTTCACGCTGGCATTCCACAGAATACCTTGTTTATGAGGTCAGAGTGAAGTAGGCTGCAGGCTGAAGTCCTGAAGTTACCTTTATTGGTACTTAATTTTGGACTCTCTTCTCCTCTAACGGCAGGCTGTTGGGCTTAGCAGAGAGCAACAGCACATCAGAAGCCCTGGCAACATCTCCAGCAGTAAATCTCGATCACATTTATGGATCTGATATTACTGTCATTACTGTATTTCCAAAGTGCCCTTTCACATGCCATTTTATTGCTCCCTTTGAGTTGCCAAAATTCCCTGACTCCATCTCTCAGTGCCAAAAAAGGCATTAAGCTATTCAGCTGGTCTTATCATCTTCCAAAAACCAATAATGGCCCTTTTGTCTGCCTTTAGTTAAATGTGTTCATTGCCCAGCAACACAGGAGTCAGGCATGTCTTACAGTACAGACTTCAGTTCAGCTAGACGGAATTACAGCTTCTTCTCTTTTCTACGCTAGCCCAGCTGGGTAGACTTCCCTGTGTAGAGCATACGTTTCTTGAATTTTATTTCTAGACACCAAATCCTCCTTAATCTTATTTGTTTATACTTTCAAATGTTAAGTAATTACAAATGTGATTTTGTTTAGTTTTTAAAACAGCATCCCCGAGGCCAAAAGGCCACAAATCAAAGAAAGAAGTGTGAAAAGTAGGATGTCCTGGGAGCTTTAAGTCACTGCAATATTTATAGGAATTTCTGCAGATAAGAAGAAATGAGTAAAAATGTTAGCCTCAGATAGACCAAAAGTAGTAAACACTTAAAAAAATATATTATTGGAAGAAGATTTCGATGCAATTTAAAAGTTCATGTATGTGAAAACATTGTTTTTGAATATAGTAATTCTATTGTCTCTCTTTTCCTGAATTTGAATTTAGGAAATTATGTTTCCTTAATTTAGATCAGTTGTTTGAGTCATTACTATTTTCTCCATCTTACTAGTATATTTTGGGGTATAGTAAATGTGGCTAGACTGATAGTTCTACTAAAATCTATTCTCTCCTTCTACAAAAATGGAGTTGTGGCTGAGTCCAAACCTCCTAACCAGATTATATATCCCAGCCCCCCCTTGCAGTTCGAGGGCCAGGTTCTTGCCAACGTGCAGTGAGCAGAAGTGATATGCCTGTGCCTGGAAATTAAAAAATTGGGTAACACTCCTCCAGACTCTTTCTGACTGTGATGGAAATCTAGCTTCCCTTTGTTTACCAGAAGAAGAGGGGCAATAAGATAACAGGAACCTGGATCTCAGAATGACTCCGTGTAGCAGATCTGTCTTATTAAGCTGAACTTTGCATTTCCGTTCTGTTATATGAGAAGGAAACATATCGATATACTTTAAACCGCTGTATTTTGGATCCTCTTTTGTAGAGGATCTCAGGCTTTAATATAATGAACACAATTATGCCCCCATTTAGCCATGAAATGATGTGTACTGGTTATGTTAAAGTATACTTGTTTTACAAATCAAGAAATAAATAGACTTTGAAAAGATCTCTAATTGTTGCAATACATACATGAATGTCCATTTTTATATAAATGTATTTTTATACATACATAATATAAAGATTTCTCATTTATTAACCAGTACCGATGAGTGTGGGAGGAATCTTGGACTTTTATGCACTGTGGAATTTAATTTTGTGCATCTTTTTTGGAAGCAAATTGGTGGTGTCATCAAGAGTAAAAACGTGCCTCCCCTTTGGGCTAGCAATTCCACTTCTTGAAATCTGCCATACAGAAATATTTGCATAAGTACCCAAACTATACCTGTAAAAAGGCATGAATTGCAAAGATTTTTTGTGTAATAGTGAAAAACTGGAAACAACCTAAGCATCTATAGTATAAGAATGGTTACATAAATTATGGAAAAATCTCTGCTATGGGATCCTCGTTAAGTAAAATGAAGAATGTTTGCATCTTCCAGAATGGGAAGATGCCTGGACAATAGTAAGAGGAAAAATATGTAACTGAACCATATGGTCACTTAAATAAAAATGTCTCTCTGTGTGTGTGTGTGTGTGTGTACATGTGCACATGGGTTTTTCTGAGCATGTATGTGATTAGAGGAATAAACTGAGGCTGAGATAAGAGGGTATTTTGCCTTTGTACTCCTTTATTTTCTGCATAGTCAATATAATGGGAGCCAGATGTTGACCCAGATATAACTAGTGTAAGAAGCAGCATCCACCTGAATAAATACATTTGTGAGTTACACAGGGAAGGTACAGGAAAACAATATGCCAAGTTTCCTTCTGGAAAGGAAAAGGGGATTTGTGGCAGAGACTGCAAAGTGAAGGAGGCCTATTGCTTTTTAATTCTATATTCTTCTTTATTCTTTGATTTTTAACTATGTCCTATGACTCCTTCTCTCAAATATAATGTAACATTAAGAAACACAAAATATTTAAAGTGTTTGATAAAAATTTATACACCATAAAAACTTTTTAAGAGTGCCAGATGCTTATGATGTTGTGGGATTTATCAGCTGAAAACCACAGGCTTCATAGAAATTAGTATTGATTAGAAGGAAGGTTATGGGTCAGAAAGTATTCAAATAAAAATGGAAATTATGACTTATTCTGGGACTCTTCAAGCACTTCTGGCCTTTCCTGTGAGAACACAGTAGCTTCCCAGTGGCAAATATGGGAAGAATGGAGCCAGCCTCAGGGGCTGTGAACTCCTATGTAGAATGTAGTAACTGCAGCTGGGAGATAGTTGTTCCAAAGAGGGTTGAAGACAACACCAGACTAAAGGCAAACCCTCTAAATGTGGCTTAAAAAATATATGGCTCTTTGGGGAGCTGATGTGGCTTAGTGGTTGAGTGCCGGCTTCCCACATACGAAGTCCAGGGTTCAATTCCTAGTCCTGGTACCTCACAAAAATAAAAAGTTAAAATGTTTTTTTTTAAAAAAAAAGGCTCTTTGAAAAAGGAAGGTAGGCATACACCCAGATGATAGGTTTTCAAAATAATAGATGAAGTGAGATTTATTAGGATTAATGATAATGCTTTTTAAATTAGAGATGTTGTAGGTTTACAGAAAAATCATGGATGAAATACCGGGTTCCCATATACTACCCTATTATTCACATCTTCCATTAGTATGGTACATTTATTGCAACTTACGAAATAACATTTTTATAATTGTACTATTAACTACAGCTCATGATTCACCTTAGAATTCACTGTTTGTGTGTACCAGTCCTGTGGATTTTCTTTTTCTGTTTAATTTTTTATTCTAGTAACATATATACAACCAAAATTTCCCCTTTTAACACATTCAAATACACATATTTTAGTACTGTTAATTACCTTCACAATATTGTGCTACCATCAACACCATCCAAAACCAACCTTTTCCTTAATCCCAAATAGAAACTCTGTATAATTTAAACATTAGCACTCCATTCCCTAACCCCCTACCCTGGCCCCTGGTAACCTATAGTCTAGTTTCTGACTATGAATTTGCTTATTACAATTATTTCTTAGCAGTGAGGTCATACAATATTTGTCCTTATTTCACTCAATAGGATGCCTTCAAGGTTCATCTATGTTTTTGCATGTATCAGGACTTCATTCCTTGTTATGGCTGAATAATATTCCGTTGTGTGTGTATATACCACATTTTGTTTATCCATTCATTTCTTGATGGATACTTGGGTTGCTTTCCATCTTTCAGCAATTGTGAATAATGCTGCCATGAAACTGGTTTACAAGTATCTGTTCGCGTCCCTGCTTTCAATTATCTTGGGTATATATCTAGAAGTGGGATTCCGGAGTCTTATGGTAATTCTATGTTTAATTTTCTGAGCAACTGCCAAACTTTCTTCTACAGCAGTTACACCATTTTACATTCCCACCAACTATGAATGGGCATTTCTATTTCTCCACATCCTCTCCAAAACTTGTAATTTTCCGTTTTTTTTTTTTTTTAAATAGTAGCCATTCTAGTGGGTGTGAAATGGTATCTCACTGTGATTTTTATTTGCATTTCCCTGATGGCTAATGATGTTGTGCATCTTTTCATGTGATTTTTGACTGCTTATATATCTTCTTTGGAGACATGTCTATTTAAATCATTGGCCCATTTTTAAGTTAGGTTGTTTATCTTTTTATTGTTGTTATAGGATTTCTTTATATATTTTGCATATGTGGTTTCCAAATATTTTCTCTCATTGTGTAGGTTGTAGTTTTACTTTCATGACAAAATCCTTTGCACAAAAATTTTTAATTTTGATGAGGTTCTATTTATCTATTTTTTTTTTCTTTTGTTGCTTTTGCTTCGGGTGTAAAGCCTAAGAAACCATTGCTTAACACAAGGTCCTAAAGGGTAATTCCCTATGTTTGCTTCTAGGAGTTTTATAGTTCTGGTTCTTATATTTAGGCTTTGATCCATTTTGAGTTGATTTTTGTATATGATGAGGTAAGTGTCCACCTTCATTCTTTTGCATATGGACATCAGGTTTTCCAGCTCTATTTGTTGAAGAGATTATTCTTTCCCAATTGTGCAGACTTGGCACTCTTGTTAAAAATCATTTGACTGTGTATATGAGGGCTGATGTTTGAACTCTCAAAAATTTGATTCTATTGGTCTAGGTGTCTGTCCTTGTGCAGGTACTTTGCTGTTTTGATTACTGTGGCTTTGTAATAAGTTTTAAGATTGGAAAATGTGTCCTCCAACTTTGTTCTTTTTCAAGATGGCTTTGACTCTTCAGGGCCCTTTAAATATTTATCTCCTTGCTAATTGCTTGGGCTAGAATTTCCGGTAAAATATGGAAAAACAGTGTTGACAGTGTGCATCCTTGTCTTGTTCATCATGTCAGAGGGAAAGCTTTTAGTATTTAACCATTGTGCATGATGTTAGCTGTGTGTTTTCTATATATGCTCTTCATCATGTTGAGGAAGTTTCCTTCTATTCCTAATTTTCTGAGTGTTTTTATTAAGAAGTGGTTCTGGATTTCGTCAAATACTTTTTCTTTGTCAATTGAGATGATCAAGTGGTTTTTTTTTTCCTCATTCTCTTAATGTGGAAGAGAATTAATCATTCTCTTAATTGAGTTTCTTATGTTGAACCCTTGTATAACTGGGATAAGTTCCTATTAATCATTGTGTATAATTTTAATGTGTTGTTGGGTTTGGTCTACTAGTATTTTGTTGAAGATTTCTGCATCTGTATTCATAAGAGATAATGGTCTATAATTTTATTTTCTTGTGGTAACTTTATCCGCTTTGGTATGAGGGTGATGTTGGCCTCATAGAATGAGTTAAGGAGTGTTTTCTCTTCTTCAAAGTTCTGGAAGAGTGTGAAGAGGATTGGTGTTTGGTAAAATTCACCTGTGAAGCCATCTTGTCCTTGTTGGAAGGATTTTGATGACTGATTCAGTCTCTTTACTATTTATTAATTTGTTGAAATTATATTTTTTTTCTTGATTCAGTGCAGTTTTTGAGTTTCTAGGAATTTGTCCATTTCTAGGTTGTCTAGCTTGTTGGTATATAGTTGTTCATAGTATCCACTTAGAATCCTTTTCATTTCAGTGAGGTTGGTAGTAATGTCCTCCTTTTCATTTCTGATTTTATTCATTTGTATCTCCTTTCTTTTTTCTCCATCAGTCTAACTAAAGGTTTGTCAATTTTATTGATGTTTTCAAAGAATCATCTTTTGATTTTGTTCATTTTCTCTATTTCTATTTCATTTATCTCCACTTTAATCTTTGTTATTTCTTCCTTCTGCTTGCTTTGGGTTTCCTTTACTCTTCTTTTTTTAGTTCTTCCAGATTTAAGGCTACATTTCTGATTAAAATCTTTCTTCTTTCTTAATGTAAACATTCAGAGCTATAAATTTCTCTCTCAGCACCGCCTTTGCTGCTTTCCATAAGTTTTGGTATGCTGTATTTTCATTTTCATTTTCCTCAAGATATTTCCTACTTTCCCCTGTGTTGTTTAAGAGTATAATTTCTATAAACTGTGAATTTTTCATTTCTCCCTCTGCTATTGATTTCTAGTTCATTCCATTGTGAGGAAGAAGATACAGTATATGATTTCAATATTTCTGAATTCATTGAGACTTGTTTTGTGACCTAACATAAGGTCTATCCTGTGGCATGATCCACATGCACTAATGAAGGATATGTATTATTATGCTGCTATTAGGTAAATGTTCCATATGTGTTCTGTTAGGACTTGTTGTTTTTGAATATCATTCAAGTCTTTGATTTCCTTATTGATTTTCTGTCTAGATATTCTATCCATTATATCTATGGTGTATTAAAATCTACTATTAATATAGAATTAGCTATAGAGCAAGTCTGTCAATATTTGCTTATTTTGAGACTCAACTGTTAGCATGTATATTTATAATTATGTTTTCTTGTTCAATTGATAAGGTCAGTATATAATGACCTTCTTTGTCCCTTGAACAGTTTTTGATTCAAAATCTATTTTATCTGATGTTAATATAGCTACCCCAGCTTTCCTTTGGTTGCTACTTTCATGGTATACTTTTTCCATCTTTTCCCTTTTAGCCTGCTTATGTCATTGAACTTAAGGTAAGGCTCTTATAAATACCATATAGTTGTATCAGGCATTTTTAAAAAATTTAAATTGTTTTTTAAATTTTCAAAGAAGATTTAGATTACATAAATGCTTTTTTATCCATTTTGCCAATCTTTGCATTTAGACAGGAAAGTTTAATCCATTTCCATTTAAATTAACTATTGATAATGCAGGACCTTTTCCTGCCATTTTGCTATTTAGTCTTTGCAAGTCTTATAACTTCTTTGGCATTCAATCCTTTCATTAGTGCCTAGTTTAATTTTTTATTTTTTTGCTTTTTTTTGTATTGTACCATATTTGGCCCCTTCTCATTACTTTCTAGATATTTTTTGTATATGTTTACCTTGTGGTTACCATGGAGTAAAATTTAACATCTTAAGTATATAACAATCATTTTTTGATACCAATTTACCTTCTATAGAATACACACACACTATTCCTATACCTCTCCATACTGCCTTGCACTTGTAACAAATTATGTTTGTACACTGCATGTCTCAAACCATAGATTTATCATTACTTTATGCATTTGCATTTTAGCACTTGTAAGAAGTAAGAAGTGGAGTTTCATACCAAGAAATACACTGCAATAGTACTG
This sequence comes from Tolypeutes matacus, assembly GCA_026826555.1. Taxonomy (NCBI): domain Eukaryota; kingdom Metazoa; phylum Chordata; class Mammalia; order Cingulata; family Chlamyphoridae; genus Tolypeutes; species Tolypeutes matacus. The sequence goes on along the minus strand of JAKSZT010053791.1, from coordinate 28,641,876 downwards.
GCATTTTAATTACTCAAATGGTTACCTTTACTGGAGTTCTTTTCTCTTTATGCCACTTTGGTCCACAGTCTAGTATCTTTTCCTTTCAGTCTGAAGAACTCCCTTTAGCATTGCTTGTATGGTAGGTCTAGTAGTAATGAAGTCCATTAGTACTTGTTTATCAGGAAATGTCTTAGTCTCTTACTAATTTTTTTCTTAGAGAAGTTGTGGGTTTACAGAAAAATCATGCATAAAATACAGAATTCCCATATACCACCCTATTAGTAACACCTGGCATTGGTGTGGAACATTTGTTAGAATTGGTGATAGCACATTTTAATAATTATAGTATTAACTATTCCATGGTTCAACTTTGGACTCATTGTTTATGTATTGTACTTGCATGTTTTTTTGTTTTGTTTTTTTGTTTTTTTCTTATTATTTATTTTTTTAATCTTGTATTTGGTTTATTTTTCCCCCAAACCACCCTATAATTTTTATTTTTATTTATTTTTATTTTTATATCATTTATATATGAACATATGTAAATAATAAGTGTATAGTTAAAGTTGTGAACTTACAAAACAAACATGCATAACATCATACAGGGGTCCCATACATCAACCCATCACCAACACCTTGCATTGTTGGGAAACATTTGTTACAAATGATGAAAGAATATCATCAAAATCTTACTACTAACTATAGTCCTTATCTTACATTTGGTGTATTTTCCCGCCAACTCACCATAATATTTATGACAGAATTTGTAAACTTACAAAACAATCATGCACATGTGCAGAATTCCTATATAACACCCCTCTATCAACACACCACACCGTGGTGGAAAATTTGTTACAGATTATGAGATAATATCATCAGGTCCATAGGGTACATTTGGCATATATTTTTCATACTCCCCCATTATCAACACAGTATATCTTTGGCATAGATGCAAGAATATTACTTTATTACTGTTAACACAGTCCATAGGTCACTCCAGTTTTATTTTTCCCATGTTTCTCCACATTCCTACCACCCTGCAATAGTGATGTACATCTGATCTAGCTCACAAAGGACACTCTTGCGTCTATACCATCAATCACAATTCTCATCCACTTCTGGGTTTACTGTGTTATTCAATCCCTAGATTATTCTCTAGCCTTCTGTCAACTGGCATTTACATCGCTAGACTACCCTTTTCAGTCACATTCCGATTTCTAAACCAGCTGTTACTCACTATAATGTGTTACCATCAACTGTATACATTTCCACACTTTTACAATAAAGTTAATTAAAAGTTCTACATACATTAAACATCAGTAGTCCATCTTGGTCCTCCTTTATCTCCTTTAAGAATCCACCATCTACCACCAGGTCTTGAAGATATTTTCCTACATTTTCTTCTAGAAGTTTTATGGTTCTTGCTTTTCTATTTAGGTTTTTTTCTTTTTATCCATTTTGTATAAGGTGTGAGATAGGGGTCCTCTTTCCTTCTTTTGGCTATAGATATCCAGTTCTCTCAGCACCATTTGTTGAATGGGCTGTTCTTCCCGAGCTGGGCAGGTTTGACAGGATAATCAAAAATCATTTGACCATAGATGTGAGGATCTGTTTCTGAACTTCAGTTCAGTTCCATTGGCCTATGTTTCTGTCTTTATGCCAATACCATGCTGTTTTTACCACTATAGCTAGGTAATATGATTAGAAGTCTGGAAGTGAGAGTCCTCCAACTTCACTTTTCCTTTTTAACATGTATCTGGCTATTTGGGACCCCTTACCCTTCCAAATAAATTTGATATTCATGTTTCCCATTTATTTTTAAAATGCTGGTGGAGTTTTTTTTTTTTATCATGGTTGCATTGAATCTGTTTATCAGTTTGGGTAGAATTGACATCTTAATGATATTTAGTTTTTCAATCCATGAGCATGGAAAGTTCTTCCAATTATTTAGGTCCTTTTTGATTTCTTTTAACAAAGAGTTGAAGTTTTCTGAATATAAGTGCTTTACATCATTGGTTAAATTTATTCCTAAATATTTGATTATTTTTGTCGCTATTGTAAATGGAATTTTTCCCCTGACTTCCTCCTCAGATTGCACATTAATAGTGTCTTTAAAATTGCCTGCTGTGTGTTTAGCAAATGGGCAATGGTAGCCACTGGGCACAGATAATATAATTCATTAGTATTTACTGCAATTTGTCAGCCTCTTCCTTCTGCTTTTCCCTGGATGCTGCACAGTGTTCTACTAGATTCTGGAGTTTCAGACTAATTGATTCAGATTGTTCCTGCCAGGTTAATACTTGTTCTTGTGGAAGAACTGATTCCTGGAACTTCCTACTCTGCCATTTTCCCACAATGTTCAATGATGGTGTTTTGAGCCTTCTTTTTCAGAAACAAAATTTAAATGTAAAAATAACTTGGGCTACCAAGTTTTATTTTCTTATGAGTTTTGTCAATGAACTTTGTGGTGGTTTTAAATGTTTAATCCAGATCATTTTCTAGTACAAACACTTGGACAGGTCTTCCCTTCTGAGACAGTGGGAGTCAGAAGCTTGGAAATTTAAACTCCATTATATCAAATCAAATACTATTTTAATTGCCCTTAACCACTAAGTCACACAAAATAATACTCCAAATCTTCATTTTCCATTCTAATAAAATTATGGGTGGTTATTTTAAAACAATTTAAATAAACTAAAATGAAGCTTACTTCTAAAGGTTATTCCAGACTACTCTGGAAAGTACCAGTCCTTGACATGAGTTTTGCTGGACTGTTCCACCAAACCATTCAGTTGAATAGTGACAATCAAACTGCAGTTTTGATTGTCCAAGTACTAAAAAGCAAAATCTCATGCTATTGGCATTCATTCAACACATATTCATAAATCCCTACATGGATTTAGGGAAAGAAGGTTAAATAAACTATAGATCTTCCCGAAGGGAGAAACAGTATTACTTAAATACTTACAATATTAAAAATATTATAAATAATACTGCCAGTCTTTAATGATGCCTAGGATTAACCCCAAATATAGAAAGGTACAAATAAAATAAAAGCAAGAGCATATGCATAGAGCATGTTTTAAATACACAGATCTAGGTAAGAATATGAAAATATCATAATAGTGTTTTGAAAAATAGAATTGTTACAAAAGCAATGTAAATATGGTTAATATTTAACTTTGTACATTGAAAATAGGATTTTGTCAACTGTCAATAGGTTTGAGAGAATAAGGACTCTTTAAATACTTTGAATTCTCATTTAACATCAAGGGCTGGGCCTGATGATTAATATTATAGCTTTTTCTCCTATCATGTAGAAGAGACAACTCTGAACACTCTTTAACTTAGCCATGAAAATGGAGTTGGGAAGATAAAGGATAAGGCCTAGAGTAAGGAAATAAAGTATCACACCCCTTTTGCTTTCATGCAAGTAAACATGGTAGCATGGTGTGATTAGGATAAAGGAGACATTGCTATTTACCTTTCTAGAACATTCTTGGTTCCTGTATGGTGTGGATAGAATCCATTGGTAGCTGAGATTCTAGCTTGGAAAGGGGTAGCTATTGTAATGGCAATGAGGTCCTCTATAGCAAAGGCATTGGGCTGTTCCATATGGGCCAGGACTAAGTGGGTGTCACAGTGTGCAACTGGGATCTGTAAAGAATTTGAACTAGTCCAAAGCCAGATCTGACCATTGTCCTCAGCTCCTGAGAGATAATCTCTAAACCCCTGGAATTTTCTGAGTGTAGGAGTGTCTTTATTATTCATGGTGGACTCTTTGGACCACATCCATGGTTTTTACTAATGACTCATGGTGGGCTCCTCAGATGATAAGATATCAGCCTGATCTCCAAAGCAGGGTGGGGCCTAAAGGGTTGGAGACTGAGTTCAACCACATGGGCAATAAATCAATTAGCTCCAATAAAAATCCTGGACACCTGTGATGGCTAGACTAATGTGTCAATTCGGCCAGGTAATTACTCTGTTATTTCGTCAAGCAGGCACTATGCTAGTTATAGTACAATGGCATTTCATAGACTTTAATCATCAGTGAGTTGATTGGATATATGGCTGATTACTTCTACAATCAACTGAGGAGATTATCATCAGCAATGTGTGCTGTCTCATCCAATCCTTGAAGGCCTTAAAAGGAAAAGTGATTTCCACATTCAGAGAGAGAATCCCCAACTCTTCTTCTGATAGCCAGTGTATCCTGGGGAATTCAAAGAGACCTTCATCTGAATCCCTGGCTTGCAGCCTGCCCTACGGAATTTGGACTTGTGCATCCCCACGGTCATGTGAGACAATTTTATAAAATCTCACTATTTACAGATATCTCCTGCCGGTTCTGTTTCCCTGACTAATACAAGAGCAAAGCTCAGATGAACTTCTCTGATTGGTAGTACTCCATGCATATTGTCATACATTAAACCCAAGAGGATAACAGGTCCTGAGGACAACAGAATAATCATGTCTCTTCCCTTGGCTAATTTTAACATATATCCTTTCCCTTTAATAAACCATACCCATGAGTATAGTAGGTTTCAGTGAGTCCTGAGAGCCTTCCTGGAGAATTATTACAACTAATGGTGGTTTTAGGAAACTCTTGAACTTACATTTAGTGTGTAGACTATTCCCTCTAAATTTGTGTTTGGATTCTAATTCTTTGCAGTTGGTGTCCAAAGGCAGACTTGGCAGACTGAAGACTGCACCCTCAACCTCACAGTTTGGTTAACTCTAGGTAGGGCCCCAAAATTGGACAGAGCCAAGATATTCCTGACTGATCCAGGAAGGGCTTTAAGGTCAGTAGAGATCAGGCAGACAAAGTATCCCTTTCCCCAACTCCATAAGGGCACCATGAAACACACCAACTTCTATTGCCAACTCCCTTCTTCCTGAAAAAGCAAGATACTCTGTTTATATACCTCCCTTAGAGATTGGGATGGATATTTGGTAAGTGTCAATGAGATTTAAGTGGAAATTGATGAGGGAGGGGTTTTCTATCTTGATTTTGTGTCCTGATAAAAGAGACAAGGGTATGACTGGTACCATTCCTGCCCCTCTCCTCTTTCCTTGGATGTGAACATATGCCTAAAGTGTCTATCTGTTGACCATGTGCAAGAAGCAGGGGATAAAAGCAATATACTAAAGAGTGCAAACCAGAAAGAGCTCCTCATTTGTATTATCACTGAGCAGTTAAATGAACACCTACCACCACTTGCTTATTTTGTAATGTAAAAAATATCAAACTCTTATTTGTTTAGGTGATAGTTAATGATATTTTCTATAATTTTCAGCTTTTTATGCACTAAAATTTTATTGCATGTCTATCTGATAGTCATGGAAGTTTGAGGGTCTGTCCAATGGATAGGTAGTCAAGTCTATTCCCTAAATCCCAGATACCTAGACATCTGAAAGAATGGATGTATCTACCAGAGTCATCTAAGCCAAGTCTTAATTACCTAAAAATGATTGAACCTAGCTGAACATTTAAAAGTTATATTTTCCCCTCTACTAGTAGTTAAAGTAAAAATAAAGAAAATGCATTTTCACTACTCTCAAAGCTGTGATATGGGTAAATTGGTGACCTCATTATAGAATATTTATGAGTTATGATTTTTAGTGAGAGTGAAAAAAGCCAGTTTTATTTTTGTAGGTATAGGGGAAGGGAAATAGAGAAAAGTAAGACAGGTAAGTTAAGTGGCAACCTGATTGTGAATGAACTTGTATGCCAGGATTTTAAAAAATGGACTTTGACTTTGTGAACGATGAAAGAGTTTAAAATAGGAGATTAAAATCAAATTGCTACATTTTCTTCTAGGAGTTTAATGGTGGTTGTTTTTATATTTAGGTCCTTGATCCATTTTGAGTTAATTTTTGTATAAGGTGAGAGATAGGGGTCCCCTTTCTTTCTTTTGGATATGACTATCCAGTTCTCCCAGCACCATTTGTTGAATAGACTATTCTGGCCCAGCTGGGTGGGCTTAACAGCCTTGTCAAAAATCACTTGACCATAGATGTGAGGGTTGATTTCTGAGTTCTTGATTTGGTTACATTGGTCAATCTGTCTGTCCTTATGCCAGTACCATGCTGTTTTTTAAAAAACCACTGTCTCTAAGTAATAAGCTTTAAAGTCAGGAGGTGAGAGTCCTCCAACTTCATTCTTTTTTAAGATACTTTTTTTTTTTGCTATTTGGGGCCCCTTACCTGTCCAAATAAATTTGATTATTGGCTTTTTAATTTCTGCCAAAAAGGCTGTTGGGATTTTTATTGGGAGTGCATTGAATCTGTAAATCAGTTTGGGTAGAATTGACATCTTCACGGTATTTAGCCTTCCAATCCATAAACATGGAATACCCTTCCATTTATTAAAGTCTTCTTCGGTTTCTATTAGCAATGTTTTGTAGTTTTCTGAATACAGGCCCTTTATGTCCTTGTTTAAGTTTATTCCTAAATATTTGAAGAAAATGTAGGAAAATATCTTAAAGATCTTGTGATAGGCAGTAATTTCTTAAATGCTACACCCAAAGTACAAGCAACAAAAGAAAAAATAGATAAATGGGATCTCCTCAAAATTCAACACTTTTACACCTCAAAGGACTTTGTCAAAAGGGTGAAAAGGCAGCCAACTCAATGGGAGAAAATATTTGGCAATCACATATCTGATAAGGATTTAATATCCATGATATATAAGGAGATCATACAACTCAACAATAAAAAGACAAACTGTCCGATTAAAAATTAGGCAAAAGTCTTGAAAAGACAACTGTCCAATGAAGAAATACAAATGGTGAAGAAACACATGACAAAATGTTCAACATCACTGGCAATTAGGGAAATGCAAATAAAAACTACAATGAGATATAATTTCATACCTATTAGACTGGCCGTTATTAAAACGTTAGGAAACTGTAAATGTTGGAGAGAATGTGGAGAGATAGGAATGCTTATTCACTGTTGGTGGTAATGTAAAATGGTACAGCCACTGTGGAGGACTGCTTGGCAATTTCTAAGGAAGTTGAGTTTAGACTTGCCATGGGACCTGGCAATACCATTGCTAGGTATATACCCAGAAGAATTGAGAGCAATGACATGAATAGACAACTGCATACCAATGTTCATAGCAGTGTTATTCACGATTGCCAAAAGTTGGAAACAACCCAGGTGTCCATCAACTGATGAATGAATAAACAAACTTTGGTATATACATATGATGGAATATTATGCATGAGTAAGAAGAAATGAAATTGTGAAACATATAACAACATGGATGAACCTGGAGGACATTATGTTGGTGAGGCAAGCCAGACACAAAAGGACAAATACTGTATGATTGCGCTATTAACTAAATATATTATGTGAAATATAAACATATAAAATATGAATATGGGTAAAATTGCATATATAAGATCACTTTTCATTGAAGATGAACAAATGTAGGTTAATAGAACAAAATGTTAATATCAGGCAAAAAAAAAAACCCATTATACTAGGTGAAGGACGCCAGACACAAAGTGCTACATATTGTATGATTCCATTTATATAAAATATAAATAGAAATCAATTTTTAAAGATGAAATTAGATTAGTGGTTATATAGAGCTGGGGAAGGAATGTTGAGGGGTGTGGAGTCTTTCATTTTGGAATAATTCTAAAATTTTTGAGATGATGAATGTACAACATTGTGATTATACTAAAAGTCATTGATTATATACTTTGGAAAGATCATATGCTATGTGAATATATCTCAATAAAACTGCTTAATAAAGAAATAATTGTGCAAGAATATCCAGAAATAGCAGCTATTTCTTGAAGAAACAAAAATTTTCTTGTTTGTTCGTCTGATTTTCGTTTATTATTATTGAAATAATAATAATCTAATAATGATTGAAGTGATGAATGCACAGGTATGTGATTATACCAAATGCCACTGATTGTACACTTTGAATGAATATATGCTTTATTAATATGTATCAATAGAATTGATTTGTTTAAAAAAATCAAATTACTATTTTAGAAAGATTGCTTTGGTAACTATGTGGAAGGAAGAATGTAGCTGAAATAGAACAGTGATAATGAGAACTATTAAGAAGCTAATGCAGTTACATGTTGCCCATATCTGGAATATGATTATTGTTACTTGTTAAAAAAATTCAACCTGTAGTTCTGGATTTGTTGACAGTAAAACTGTCAACATAGTAAAAGTGAAGATTTGAGTTTTTGTTCAAAATGGTTTTAATAGTGTCAAAGTTTTTACTAACAATACTTTCCCTTAATAACTAAGTAGTCAAAACCACTCAAATGTTAAGGTAAGTTAAAAAAATTAAATTTATGTGAAATTCCATTTAGTGTCTTTGTCACAGCAGGCATACAAGGATTGTTTAATGGCTGATGGACTGAACTGAATTCTACCCCTTTTTATTAAATGTCCACCGCATGCATTTCGTTTACAAGCAATTTTTCTTTCATCTTAGCTATATGTACATCAAAACATTCAGCTTTTCCAAGGCAAATATTACTTCCGATTTTGTGTTCTATCGTCCTCATAAACATACTTATTCTTGTCAAATCACAAGTCCCAATTTTTGTTTCAGTAGTGTTAGACTATACTCTTATATTTTAATATAACCAGTGTGACAGATTATAATATCACTTATATTTTCCTTTTTTTCCTGCTATAGAATTTCTTAATAGGGCAATATGACCTCAAAAAATCTCAGTGCTGTGCTTACATATAGATATGAAGAGTCTAAACAATCTTTTCAGCCTTTTTTAACATGATTGTTTCATTTGGCGGTGATGGCCTTCAGCATGAACCAAACACCCACTCATCTCTTGTTTTGATCTCCTTTGGCACTAAAAGTGATTCTTACCCTGCTGGTTCTGTCTTTGTCACAGGGATACCCTGTCCATTCCTTTGCCTGGCACATCTCATTGGCTTTATAATAAACAGGTCAAGAAATTCTGCATTTTCATTGGAGTTGAAGAAGTTTAATACTCTTTTTTTATCTTCTAATTGCCAAGATTAAGTATTTACTTTCCTATAGTTTGTAGAAAATATATTTAATATATTAAATATATTAAACCAGGGGAGCAGATGTAGCTCAGTGGTTGAGTACTTGCTTCCCATGTACAAGGTCCTGGGTTCAATCCCTGGTACCATATATGTAAATAGAGATATATATATCTCAAACCATTATCTAAAATAGGTCTGTGTTTGTTGTAGCTATTGTTTTTCTTTTCTAAAGGAAAAGATTCTCGAGGATTTATTTTCAAAACTGGTAAGACTGTTGGTAAATGTTGGTTCCCACAGTGGAATGGGACACATTTGAAAAAAGTAGGGGAAAATAGCATATAAGGCTAGGGACAGAGAAAGCAAGCACAATCATTAATACATCTGCATCTAGAGTTATTTTAAGGATATACTGACACCACAGAATGAATAACATGGCGTGGCTGATTTTAAGGGGTCCACACCTAAAGAATTGTGAGGTAACTGGGATTTGCAGCAGTAATGTCTTGATTAAAATAAAGACAGGTAGAATAAGCTCTGTGCCCTCTTCCCACCCACATCACTGCAAAGATCCTGACTTTTCAGTTCCCTTTGACAAAATATGCTTTTAAAAAAAATTCTACATACATTTATTTTATTACCTCCTTCTGCAAAGAGGCCATATCAAATATTTTGGAACTCAATGAGGCATATAAGTTAATAAATAAATACCATGGCCCAACTCTGTGCTGTATTATTCAAGGGAGTGGAAAATGGAAAACTTAGGGGAATGTTCAAGAAATTATAAGCAGCGCAGTATAACTGGAGCATAAGGTAAATAGCCAAAGAATGAGAATTGTTTGGAAAGATGGATTATGTAGACTTTTGGCGGCTGCAGGGCTTATTTGCTGCGGTTGCACCAACAAGTCAAAGAGGGTTGAGGGGTGAAATAACTTCTGATTAGTGGCCTGAAAAGTAACCCTGTCAAAGAAAGGAAACCTGACTCATTCTCTCCAAATCCAATGTAAGTTATAGACCACTGTCCCAACAGATTAAGGCACTTTAGATGGATCATTAGCTGTACAATAGCATGAGAGATTAACCGCTCAGCTTTGAAACTGTGTGTGTCCGAGAGCACTCAGCTCCACAGTCTGGCACCTGGGCCTTGTCTGACATGGTGGGATAATTGGGCTGCTCCACCACAGCCCTTCCTGAGAAGTTACAGAACACATTTTAGACAGTTTCCTGTGTTTGTAAAGCAGCATATTGGTGCAAGGACAGCAGACTTGCTGTGCTTCGGAGAACTGCGTGGGCCTTGGAGCACGGAGCTCCACCAACTCAGTGCTGAGCCACAGCCTGCCCATTTGTCAGCAGGCCCAGCATCTCGTCCCCCAGGAATGATCATGTCCAGAATGGGAGGGAGGGGGCTGGGTAATAAGATTGGGAACTTGGGCAAGGCACACTGCTCAGGGATAAAAGTCAGGTTTTTCTGGATGTGGTTGTAGTCCAGCTCAGTCTTTTTGCCATCCTGCCCCCAATCAGCTGTGTTTCTCTGTGCCTCTATTTTCTCATCTACCAAATGTAAGTAATAATTCCTGCCCTATCACATAATGTTAGTGTGAGGATTCAATGTATAATATATGTGAAAGGAACAGAGGCTAATTATTGAACCTCTACTGTGTCCCAGGAACTGGACCAGGCACTCAGTTATTACTTATGCCCTTACATGAGCCTGCTAAGGCAGGTATTGTCATCTCCATTTTACAAATGTGGAAACAGGTTTGGTGAGATTAAAATAACGTAATTCATTTATTTGTTTAACACATTCATATCAAACACTTAGTATGTACAAAACATGGTAATAGGCTCTGAGGATAGAGTGGTGAACCAGAGAGACAAGATCTCTGTACTTCTTGAGCTCGTATTCCTCAGGGACAAATGGTTAACAAAATAATAATAAAAAACATAAGAATTAATACATAGAAATAAGACAGGAAAATATGCCACGTAGTGGTAAGTACGATGCAGAGAATTAAGGTCAGGTGATGAGCTCGAGTGAGTGATGGTCATCCTATAGAAGAAGACGTGCCTTACATTGAAGGCTGAATGGCAAGAAGTAGCCAGGAAGGAAGAGTGAGTGCAACGGTTGTGAAACTGAAATGAGTTTGATAGTTTAGAGGAACAGAACTTAGGCTGGTGCAGCTGGAATGAGGAGGGAAGGTGATGGAAGTTGAGGTCAGAGAAGTAGGCAGGGGTCAGATCATGTAAGCCAGGAAACGGTTTTAGAGCTTTAAACTAATACTGATGGGAAGTGTTTGAAGGTTTTTCAGCAAGGAAACGACAGTCAGATGTAAGTTTTGGTTGCCTAATGGAGAATAGATTTTAAGGAAAAGGCGTTGAAGCAAGGGGACCAGTCACTGTGGGACATCAGGAGAGAGATAAAATTGGTTGGGACCATTGTGGTAGGCATGGAGATGGAGAAAATTAGAAGGATTCAGGATTAATTTGGAAGATAGAAAATATATGTGGAACTGATAGAATGAAAGGAAAAAGGGATAACTCATAGATTACATTTTTCTTATTGAATTAGACAAACTCCTTTCTTAAAACAATGCCAGCGCACACAAAGGTAGAAGAGTAAAACTAATCCCAAATACTCCTCACCCATGTTGAATAATTATCAACCTTTTACTGTACTTGCCTCATCTGTGCCATCAGTTTGAGCACCTGCCTACACTGCACTATTTTAAAGTTCTCAAAAATTTTTGAGAACTTGAAATTAATGCCCAAATATGCATTTTTTAAAAGCATAAGGGCATTTTCTTATATAATTACAACCCAATTTTCATTCCTAACAAAATTAGTAAATTACTAGTAATTTCTTATATCAACTGATAGCTAGTCATATTCAAATTTCCCCAATTATGACCGAAAATGCCTTTTTATAGTTTGTTTGAAACAGAATCAATAATCCATACTTTGCATTTTGTTGTTAAGGTGCTTAAGTTGCTTTCAATATAGAACAAACTCCTCCTCCCTTTTTTCCCCCATGCCGTGTGCTGGTTGGAGAAACCAAATAGATTTTTCTGTAGACTTCCCCACATTTTGAATACATATGATTGCTTCCTAATAGGGTTGTGTGACTTGTCCTGCACCTCCCCATATTTTCTGTAATCTTGAAGTTAGATCTAAAGGCTTGATTAGATTCAGGTTCATCTTTTCTGACAAAAACTCTTCATGAGTGGTGTGTGAACTTCATATTGTCTCACACAGGAAGCTCATCATGTCTAGGTGTCCCATTTTTAGAGATGCTGATATGGACAGCCTGGCTTCTCTAGTGTAAAGTTGGATTTCCCCTTTTATTATAAAATAATCCATATAGTAATAATTTGGCATCCTGCAAATAATCCCTATTACCTTTCACCAACTGGTTTTACAATCTGTTTATAATCATTTCCTGTAATGATTATTTTATGAGATGTAAAATTTTTATTTTTAATGCTATTAATTCAATATTTTCTGGAATTTTTCTGTAAAGCACTTTCTATCATCAACTAGTATTATTTGTTGATACTGAAAATTTCATATTGAAATATTTAAGTATCTATTTTTCCCCTTAGTTTCCAAAACAGAGTTAGTGCCAGAGCAATCTCAATGACTAATGAGTTTATTTTTGACTCTCCTCTTTTTGTGTGTTTTTTGAGTATTATAATGAGTTCATGGATTTTCATATAACAGCTCATTTCAAATTATTGCAGTCAATAGTCTTTTTGGTGGCCAAATTGGTTAAATGAATTCTGAATGGGTTATGAGGGAAAAACTGTCTCTGACAGAAAGAGCTACAGAGGAAGAAGTGTTCTTGGGAGGGTGTTTTGTATTTTCCAAGCTGAAGCAGTTAATAAAGTTGCAGATCTACTTGATATCAAAACTCACGTTCCTTCCATTATTCCCAGTTCTTTCTAAAATGAAACATAAAAGTTTTTCCCTTTAGTAATAACCTGCTTAAAATGTATATTAATCAGCTTTGCTCTGATAACAAATAGTCCCAAATCTCAGTGGCTTGAAAAAACATGTATTGTTACTTATAATATGAACTTTGGCTAGGAATCAACTGTGACTGCTGAACTTCTGCTTAGCTCTGCTCTATGTGTCTTCTACTCCTGGAACTCAGTCTAAAGGAGAAATCACTGTTGGATACCATCTGGTGTTAAGGGAAAATAGTAAGAGAGCTGGAGAAAATTTACGATATCTCCATCTCCACACATGCCATTCTTCGCTTTCAAAGAATCAACTGGTCCCTCACTCTTTGCTCTACACCACTGTCTCATTTATCCATAAGCAGTATCCTGCAAAAGGCTTTTAGGGGGCATTTTTTATTTTCTTTATGTTGAGCTCTGTACTGTGAAGATTTGGGCTCCTATTATATGGACATAATTTTATATAGCATGGACTCTTTAAGAAATCTGCTTCTTATAATCTACCTGACCCAATTTCACTTTAACTTTGGATAGGGTGGACTTCAAAATAGAATTGGGGGCAGGGGGTGCCCTAGAGACTAATACTGTGCACATAGGAAGGGGATGGAACAGTTCTTCAAGCACAGATGAGAATTCAAGAAGCTGAGCCATTGGCGATAATCCCATGATCTCCCTAGAAATTTAGGCACAATGAGTAGACTGGAAATATACTGTGTCTTGAGAGCAAATCTCACAATCAGTTCTGGTTCTCCCACAAAGGGTCATTGTTCTTTCCAACTGTAATTCTCACACTTGCTTTTGCCTTGGTGGCCTGACAGAAGTGTTGGCCACACCCTATAGAGGCATCTGAACTCACTGAGCTGGAAGGCACTGCTGCTCACATGCGTGACCCAATCTGCTCTTGAAGCTCTAAACTTTTTGTTTCATGAAGCACTGAAGCTGTAGAAATCTCAGGCTTGATGCATTCTTGGGCAAATGGACGAGTCCAAGTCTCTTAAATAATAGAAGTCAGGACTGTAGACATCATGGTCTCTGTTCTTCCAAAGAGACCTGGATGCAGCTGAGTGTTCCCAAGGCACTGGATGCTATAACTATCTTTCCAAAGCAAAGTCGGTTAAAATGACATGCTAAAGAGAAGACCATCTAGGCTGGAGAGCATGCATGCTACCAAGTCCCTCAAGGACAGGAGAGTTCAAGTTAGTTGTACTTTTAAATGGCAAGTTTTCTCTTCATTTTTATATCCAATACATATTGGATGTATTTTTCACAAAATAAGTATTTGATAGCTATTGAATGAAAAAAAAAAAAAAAAAAAAAACACAACAGGAACAACAAAACTCAAGATACTTCTCTGCTCAGGTAAAAGGCTTTGGCTCTGACAACACTTCATGTCTCTCTCCTATATCCTATCGTCCAACTCTTTTTCCCAGCCTCAAGATCCCTATTGGCAGCCTATTGTTGTTAGCTAGTTGTCATTTGATTCCCTAGCAATGGTCTATCTGATAGTGGCCTAAGGTAAGCACACCACTCTCTTCTGCCCCATCACCCACCAGAAATCAGAAAAGCCTTCAAGATCTAAAGTATAGCAAGCAAGGGGTTAAGGATGAAGAGTTGTGTTGATATTAAATGGTAAATCCCACCAATTGTTCCTTAAACCCCACTTCCTAAGTGGGCCTCATATACTCTAAGACATTTTTCCAAGTGGGTCCTTAGATCTGTATCAAACTCACTTTAGGAATTTGTTAAATATGTAGACTCTTATTGAATCAGAATCTATTTTATTGCCTTCTTACTAAGTTACTTGGTGATTCTTATACATAAAAGTATGAAAACCCTAGGGCAAACGCATTCTTTTCTTTCTTGTGTGTGGAAAGGAAAATGGTGCTTCCCGCCTTAGGACAAGTGCACCTTCTGTTAGGACAAGTGCATCTTTGTCATAACCCACCTGCCTTCTCATGGGGGAGAGAATGGGTTCATCATGCTGTGTTGACAGCTGTTTCCACGTTGGCAACAATAAACTGTTCTGTTTTTCTTTTAGAACAATGCTATTAGACTTATTCATGAGCAGATTACTCGGTACAACATTTGTACTGTTATTCAAAGCATTCTTTTTTCAAATAAGTAGCTAGAGTATAAACATGAGGCATATGGATGAATTTGGTGGCATTTTAAACCCAGGAGAAAATGAGTCAGAAAGAAGTAACCTCAACTGGAATGTGGCTTGCCACCAGAAGTATTGAATCTGATACCTAGTGTGAGCTTGGGACAGGCAGGTGGGGATTCAGTGGCCAACCATGACCGCTGGACTTCAGCCTTATGTCTTCTCTGGAGGCAAGCCCCTGCACCCTCAGAACCATAGGACTTCAGTACTGACACCTGAGGGGAAAATTTTACCCATCCAGTTACCTACAGCTACTGCCTGACTCTCCCGAACTGCAGCAGAACTCACCTCCTCTGCAAATCCTGGCGCAGCATCCAGACTAAATTGGCACACACACTCTCCTGTCTGTTGGAGTGACTCACTGAGTGTTCAGAGCACATTTTCCCTTCACTGGCTGCCAGCTGTAGTTATTGGCTCACTCATCCTCTGTTCGGAACTACTCGGCACTCCTCCTGTGCTAATGCAATCACTTGCACTGATGTGCAAGGCTCCTGAAGAAGAGCAGGGGACTCTTCCTACCACAAGGCTGAAGGCTGGGATCTGTTACATCTATCTGGATATTAGACATGAATCCTTCCCTCTCTCTACCTGATGCTACTTTACTCAGCTGATTTGTGGCCCTCTTATTGCTCCTATGTGTACAGAAACCTTACACACTGCAAAAACATGAATGTCAGTGGTCAGGAAATCAAAGGCAAATGTTTCCCCTTTCATCTGTGTCTTAAGATGAGAAATGAAGAGCTTGTGTATCTGGAAATATGGGCAAATTTTCTCCCTTCTCTGTGATCCTTAGTGCCTGTGTGTAGTTAGAACTTTTATAAGGACAGAGATTTCATGTAAGTTAGTATCTTCCCAGATAAATCAGGAGCAGGTATCCAGTCTCCAACCTCTTTTGTGTCTGCCCCAGAATCTAGTACAGTGTTGAGTTCAATGCAGCCTTGGAAAGGTTTGCTGAAAGAATGAATGGGGCAAACCCTCATGGAAAACCCAAATATGTTGAAGGAACAGCCGTTTTGCCAGTCATATTAATTTTTTCCACATATGTCCTACACCATCAAAGGAAGGTTTCTCTTATTCTTGCATAGGAAAAATGTATAATAAGTCAGTCTGTAGCAACCTAATTCCACCTCATGGGTTAAGCAAGTAGCCAGATGAAATTTTGTAGAAAAAGTGTTTGTGGGTATGTGGGTACAAAAAAGAGGATGCATATTTTATGTGAATTTGTCCATGGGTACAAATGTCTAAAATTTTCCACTTATTGTTTAGTGGGTGGAAGAGCCAGCAGAGTCACGTGGGCTCTGTAAAGACACGCGGTGTGTACAGTAGTTAAGATCTTGGGCTCTGGAGTCAGAGTTTGAATCCTGCCTCAGCTATGTACTAGTTGAGTGAATATCTGATATCACTTAACCTCTTTAAGTGTAAGGTTCTTCATTTATCAGATGCATGTAATTGATAGGTTTGCTTCTAATGTTTACCTAAATTCCTAAGTAGTTTACTGTGAGGGAAAATCAGAGAAAAAAAATCACCAAGTTATCATGAAAATTAAATTAAATTAAATTAAATTTACCTAAATAGAAGTGTTTGGTACACTTCATTGGCCTATTATTACTGTTTTACCTCATGGAAAGTTGGCAACATGTGGATTTGTGGAAGACAGAATTTTTCCACCATTTACTCCCAAATATGTAACTAGTGTTCTTACTGAATCTTTCAAAGGTTGAATTTCAAGCTTATGTAACTGCATGGAATTACTGGTGATTTGAGTGATTCCAATTCATTGTGACAACTTGGCCCTATAAACCACTTCCCAAGCCATCCCAAATAGATAAAGATCATCTACTGTTAATAGAACTGGGATTTAAGTTTTTAAAAATTGGCAGTAGGTATGTTTTTCATGTGCTTCCACAGTTTTTGAGGGCTGTTCCATATTGAGCCATGAGAGATAATTGATTTTACTCCATTGGCTTCCTTATTAAAAGAGATGTAAGAAATATATTTATCCCTTGTACATTTTAAGTTTTCAAATTGCAAATAAATCATAGAGATATATAACAGGAAGCTTTGAAGTTTCTGGAAAAATACAATTTACTTTTCCAATTGAGATATCACAGGTAATACTGATTGTCTTACATGACTCTAAATTAAATACATGTAATTTAACTAATAATAAAATTACATATGATATTCTTTAAAACCAAACTTGAAGGGACATTTTCTTCATTAAAAATGGATATTTCTTGAACAACAAAAAATACTAATGTAGAAGCATTTGCTGAATTTGTTTCCCAGTGAACTTTATTTGACTTTCACTTCAAGGACACAGGAGGAAAGATGTCTGGAATGCCCCACCCTGAATAGAGGATGAATTCATTACATCCCCGAGTAAAGAATGCCCAAGCAATGGCTCATTACTTGATAGAGGAAGAAAATAAATACTCAAGCCCTTTTTTGTTTAGGAAAAGTTCAGTTCTCAGGTTTATTCTCAGTACACTGAAGCCAAAGAGACTTGGAACAGCATGGCTTTGCAGTATATTTCAGTTGTGAATAATGAGAGATAAAAAGCATTAGTTGACATCGTAAAATTTGGTGCGCTCTAGCCCAGAGTGAATCAAAACTCTGCTGAGATAATCCGTTTGAACCAAACCTTGTCGTCTTGGCTGAAAATTCCACTGACTCAAATGGACACTTTTCAGATCTTATCCTACTTGTCCGCTCTGCAACATTTGACATTGTTGACCCAACTCCTCTTAGTGAAACACTCTTCCCTTGCTTCTGCGCTACTCCACTCTCCTAGTTTCCTTCTGCTTTTGAGGACTCCCTTTTCTTGGCTGATACTTAATGGTCATTCTTTCTGAGGTTTTGTTATGATCTTGTTACATCTTATACCACACACAGAGTTCCTAGATGATGTCATGTATTTATGATATCTACTATTTACACAGAGGATGAAGAATCCAAAATTTATATTTTCTGAAATTGAAATCCATATTTCCAATTCCTTTTGGATTTTTTTCCCCACTTGGATGTTCTTCTGGAACCCCAAAGTTAATGTGTCCAAACTGAACTCATTGTTTTCTACCCTGTTTCTCCTTTTCTATCTCAGGTAACACCACTGCCCAACTGAGAAACCTAGGTGTCAGTCTCCCCTCCCCCATTATACCCCACAAATAATCATTATCCAGGACCTGCTGTTTCTACATTCTAAACATCTCTCATGTTTATCCATCTCTGTCCATCTTCACTGCCAGTAACAGTTCAGGCTCTTATCACCTGTACCCTGATCACTGCCTCAGATTCCCAACTGTTTTTTCCTGACTCCAGCTTCCATGTGCTCTAAGGTATTACAAAATAGATATCAGATCATTTCTCTCTGATCTGAGTAAAACAATTAAAAAATTACACATTATGCTTATGATACGGTACAAATGTGTAAGTATTAGCATAAAATATCCCATATGCTCTGATGCCTTCTTTTTAACCTCTCTTGCTTCACCTCTATTTTTTCTCTTATACTCTATACTGTAGCCACATTGAAATATTTGTAATTACTAAATGGGTCATTTTTAAAATTTTCTCTGGGCCTTTGAATATGGTGTTCCCTCTACCTGGAAAAATCTCTCCTTATTTGTCTGGCTCACTCTTATGCAATCTTAAAACTGAGGTGGCATTTCACCTGGTAAATCTTTCCTGATCCTCTTTCCAATTCCAGACCTGAGTCAGATACTCCTTCTTGTTATCTCTATAATATCTGATGCATTTACCTTGCATGGCACTTATGATAAATATTTTCAATGCCTAATTATTTATCTGGCTCTTCTAAGACTTATTTAAAGGCAAGAACTATATCTTTTCACCACTGCATCACTAGAGCCTTCCTCAGTACTTGGTACATGATGGGCTTGCAATAGATATATGTTTTAGAATTAACTATTTAATTGTTGAATTATAATTTGAGGAAAAGAAGGTGATTCCTAAAGATCTTGCCTTGTTTGGTGTCACTAAGCATCAGATGAAGCTATCTGTGTAGCTTCCATAGCTGCTACACCCTTAGCTCACATCCCAGACATGAGGGACAGTAGACAACTGAACTGTGTATACCATAACCCCAAAGTGGGCTCTGAAACTCCCCACCCTGAGTTCCAGGAGTCTCTCTGTACTCTTGTAAGGGAGCAAAAGAGATACCTTTTACTATTCTTGAAGGCATTGTGTGGCCCATAGTCTCTGAGCCAAGGAAATACTTAACTGCACACTCATGGCTTTTGTGAACTCATGTGGAAACCAGAATGTTGGACCTGATGCTCCATGAGTGTGTGGGAATCTAATCAAGGTTGTCAGTGGCTACAGGCTGCCAAGAGAGATTGGTGTTTCTATAAAGTGTTCTTCTTCCAGTTGAACCTTGGGATTATTTGTCTGTGGCTCTGCCAAGGCCCTCTCCAGATGTGAAGAACTGGGAGCACGGCCACCATGAACATGTTCACAGGGTCTCCATCCTGCCTTTGAAGCACGAGAAATGGAACTTGTCAAACATGTTACAGAGCTGAACTTTATGAATTCTACAGGAGTATTCAGAGGACTTGGAATACCACGGTCACCATTAAAACAAAAAAGAAGGATGAGTAAGTGAGGAACAGAGGATCACATAGTTTTCTAAATTAGGTTTATCTGCAAGCTTTAAATGTGCGTAAAAATATTTTGAATGGTCTGGTATAAATTATGGTTTTGTTTTAAACAGCCATTTGTTTTCTCCTTATGTGTGAAGTGAAAAAGGCTTGCTTTACTGGATTTCACCCCTTCATTTTGCTCTTTGGTAAGTGTTGAGCTTTGATGGGACACTAGTCTTTATAGCCAAATTGAAAAATTGTTCAAAATTTAAGGGACACTCCATCTGAGTTCAAGCTGTGTTTGGGTTTGGCAGTGTATTTTTCTTTGGCAATGAAAATGCTGATCAATTCTTTTAACTTGGTAGATCTCAAGCAGATTTACACATAAACTGTTGGCCTTATGATGTAGATGTGAAGGGATCCAATAGATGAGAACAAAATTTGCCTCAAAATGAAACAAAGAATTTTAAAATATAGTGGGGAATTGCTTTTAATCAAAAGCTTTGAGATTTTGAATTTCCTACATTTTGATTTCATAGGTATTTACAAATTCTGAAAGTTACTGGATTTTTCCAGGTCTTACTGTTTCACATTCCTATCCATACATAAATAGTTGAGAGAAAGTGGCTTGTCCATTTTCAAGACTTAAAAGAAATGGCCTATAAGCACCTATTACGTACCTTAACATTGAATACATATTTTCTCATCTAATTTTCAGAACTTCCCTACATAATAGTATTATTTTCTCTACTGATGGAAACATTGAAGCTAAGAGAGGTGATGTGATTTGCCCAATAGCATGCTTTTAGTAAGCCAGCTCTCACCAGTCCTTCAGGGATGTTCCCTGTGCATGGAATGCTATGTCCAAGACTCTCTTGGGCTCACTCCTTTTCTTAGAAATGTCTTACCTTCTCTACTTTAACTGGTTAAATTCTATTTCCTTCAAAGTTCTTCTCTTCCAGGAAGCCTTCTGTGATTCTCCACCTATTGTCCCCAGTTAGGTGCCCTCCTATATTTCACTGGACTGTGAGGCTGCCTCCATCAAGAACTTGTTGCAAATATATTGAGTCTCTCTTTAGCTAGACAGTATAGGCAAGGCAACCCCAGGAAATCAGCACCCTGTTGGTAGGCCTTACCTTAGAATATATGATAAGCCTATTTCCCCAATGCATCAGAGTTAGACTTATTTATAATTTTCCTACACATGGTTCTTATGCCCCTCTTACTTGAACCTATACTTAGAACTATACCCATTAAATATATGTCCCAGAAACTTAAATCTTCTGGCTGTTCATATGCTGGTTAAGCCCTGAATCGCAGCAGAATTGCAGTCAACACCTACTCTCCAGTTCATTGGACTCACCCAGGACAACTAACAAAAGGATGATGATTGACAATGTCCATCCCCAAAAGCAGAGAGATCTACAATTGTAAGCAAGACAAAATGAAACAAAGAATCTGCCCCATTGAATCTAAGCCCCCTCTCAATCAGAAGCAGGGTGGGCATCACCATCCCCAAATCCTCAAGATTGAGGAATGAACAAACATAATTGGGGAATGTAACTATGGACTAAAGTAGACTTATTATTCTAGTAATGGAAGGACTTGTAACATTGATATAAAGACAGTGGTCACCAGAGGTTCTGAGGGGAGGGAGAGGAAATAGTATAACATGGGGTATATTTGGGACATTGGAATTGCAATGATGAATACAAGCCATTATACATTTGTCAAAACCTATAAAATTGTGTGGTGCAAAGTATAAACCATAACGTAAACTACAGGCCATGGTTAGGAGCAATGCTTCAATATGTGTTTAATTGTAACAAAAGTACCACACTAATGAAAGATGTTAATAGGGGAAGTGTGGGAGGGGGAGGGGATGGGGTATATGGAAATATATATGTATATATATACCTCATATATATGAGTATATATATATTTTTTGATGTAACACTTACGTACTCTAAAGCTTTTTTTTTAGAATAAAGAAAAAAATTTAGAGTCCCTCTTTAGTCAATCTTACTATCTGCGCCATGAATACTAGTTCACATTGAAACTATGTCTTCTTTATATTTTCAGTGATTCACCTAATAATCCTAGTAAACAATGTTTGTAGAATTAAAAAGTAAATGATTAAATTAGTAACTAAGATTTCTATAAATAATCACTCCATTGCCTTAGCTAGAAGAACCCTAGACACCCAGTAAAACTTCCTCACCCCCAGCCCTGCCCCATGGAGGTCGTTCACTGAAAGAGTGCAAGGGGACTGCTGCTTGTTCCCCAGGCGGTATTCATACTATGCTTCCAACACGATCACTAGATTTCAGCTCAGAAGAAAGACCACACTGTTTATCATAGTGTTCTGCCACACTTGTACTACTGATGGATTCTGTATGGTAGGATAGAGGCTTGGTTCTATATTCTAGGACTGAGAAAAGAGAGCCTGAGATAAGGTTTAATTGCTAATGATTTATTTGGGAGTTAAATCCCAGGATAGTGAAAATGAGAGAAAAGGGAAGTGAGGTAGAGAAGAGTGAGAATCCAAGAAAGCTGAAGCATTGGATTTTGGCTAACTCTTCACAATCAGCTGCAAAGAGTCACACCCTATTGCTTGGCAGGTACACATACTTGGTCACACAGGATGACTTCAAACAGGCTGCTTGGGAGTATTGGAGAGGGAATTTATCTGCCCAACTTCCTCCTGCCTCCCTTTGGTCAAGATAGTGCTATGTAGAGTTAACTACCATGAATTCCAGGCTAGGTCATCCAATTCCTTTGACAGCCTCTTGAGAAGCCAGATGCACACTCTGATGAGGCATTTCACCAGATCTAGAAGAGACTGAAGGGGCCAGGCACTGTGGGCATGAAGTGGTTGGTTTTAAAAGAGACTGTGGGTCTGTAGTTTCATCTCCTGTGTTGGTAGGGGAAGTCGAGTAAGCAGCTAAAGATGCTGCAACAAGAAAGTCTGAGAGACTCAGAGGAGGCACATGAGTCTTATACATGCATTTCCACCTTGCACATCAGATTCATTTTTCTCCTACACTATTTCCTGCCTTGAGTCTCACTGCCCACTTGAACTATGGTGCAGCTGGTCCAATGTCTGCCAGCTCATTCTGGTTTTACAATATGCTGGTACCTGAAGCATAGCACAAGAAGCCTAAAACCAAATTCATTTAAGACTCTTCCATCAGAACACTTCCCTTTCCTGATTTTCCCCATTTCTCTTCATGGACACACTGATACTTATGGTTATTCATGTTGAAACTCCAGAGTTATCTCTGATTCTATCTGTCCTTCCACTTGTAGGCAGGTCCCAGAACATATCAGCAATTCTCCAGCAGTGACAAGGATGCTTTTTGCACAAATTATACATTCAGTAAGTGTATAAATAAAATGAATGAATTTCTTTGCTTTTCAATTTGCTGCTGCATTTGTTCAGGAAGTGTTAAATTTTATGGTGGGAAGGAGGAGAAAAACTAGAGAAGACAATAAACCAGGTAAGGTTTTGCAACAAACTGGTCACATTTGACATAGTTAGAAGCTTTTACTGGGGTTGAGAAATGTAGGTGCTTCACATGACCATTGCTTCCAGCTACCATGGAGTTTAAATCTCCCCACCACCAGCCACTGTGGTTGGAACTGCAGGTGTATATTAAAATTAATCAGGAAGACATCAAAAAGGGTTTTAAAAGGATATTAGATATATTAATTTGTTATAATATCTGTTTTTCATGGAAGAATCCTACAAGTACTTATGTTGATGGCCTTGGATCTTCAGTCCAGTGCCAAAGTTTTGTAAAATTTCGTTTATGAGGTCATTTTGCCTTCTTTAAGGCAGGAGACAACTTCAAGTAGGACACCAAGAATGTTTCTCACAAGCAAGCCTCACCCTCTGGTTCACTTCTTTTCATATATTATTCATGAAGGAATAAGACATGTAGGCATTTGGAATTTTATGAGAAAAATAGCATGTCCAATTTGGGATTTTGGAAGATTTAGACATGTTGTCACAAGAGGTATGTGAAAGCTGTCACCTTGAACGTATTAAAAAGGGCTTTCTGTTTCAACTGACGAAATCTACTTGTAGGGACCTATTCCGCGGCAGTCACCATTCCTCCATATTATTGAATCTCCCCTCAATAAAAAACATGCCCTTGATGAAAAAAAGAAAATTAGACTCCATGAGTGATATTTTGCTGGCAGCATCTCTAATGGCCTTTTAATCTCCCTTATGAACTCAATGTAGCTATGGAAATTCTAATTTCCTATCTTAGGTCAGCTTCAGAAATGTGCTTGCTTATGTGTTCCATATTGACTTATCAACTAATGAACCAAGAAAATTTTTTTTGCAGAGTTTAAAAGTGTCTTGCTCAAATTTTAAAGGTCAGGGCATTTTAGGGTCAGATTTGTTCCATAATTTTCTATTTATCATATTCACTTCCATTAAAATCTAATTTTCTCTACCAAGAAGGTGTTAGACTTTACTGATCTCTCATGGAAATTATACTTTACAGGAGCATTACCTCATCCAAATGTATGTTCCCAGTGAACCTGTCATCAAGTGCACTTGATGCCTTAATTTTTTCCTTTTGTAGCAAGATGCCTAACTGTTTACATATTCAGGCTTTGTTAGTGAAACAAAGGAGTAAGGGAATAAAGAATATATGACAATTATAAGTGTTAGAACTGAGCAGAACTTATTACAGCAGCATCTGATGCTGAGATTTCAGGGTAAGCCAAATAGTGTCTTCAGAATCAAAATGAGGCTCACTGGACTCCATTTATTCAACCCTTGGGTCAAGTCCATGAGCTCTACAAAGATAAATGTGCCATGGATTTTTATATCAAGAGTCATAAGATACATAGTTTGTCCATTCACAAACACTTTCTGAACATGTTTTACCTACTGAGATAGGCTCTGGAGATACAAAGGTACATGGCACAAATCTTTGCATGTGCTAAATATAACACCTGATATAAAGTGAGAGGCTGTAAATGAGGAACAAATACGGTGTGGTGAATATTCACAGGATATAGCAGCTATATGCACATGGGAGGGAACGAGAAAGGGCTTCATGCTAGGAAGTCTTTGGTCTGGACCTTGAAGGATTATCAGGGTTGGAAATGTTGGGATGCTAAAGAATGGTGTCCTCCCATAGAGGAAACATCATGACTGGGGTCTTCTCAAACCTCTAATCATGTAATTCCAAGCTGAAGTGATCCAAAGCAGCTCCTCAGAAATGTGGCAAATGGAAGCCAATGGCCAACGTCCTCCACTGGAAAGTCAAAGGAACCACACTATTGTGGGTGAGTCATATTAGGTCATGTTTTCTGAACAAAATTTCCATGGATTCATTAGCTTAATTCTCATGAACTTATATTCTAGGGCAGAGGCTTCAGAAAAACTCTAGAAGCCTTTCCCAGAGAACTAGATAAAGGAAAGCCTACATTTTACTGCACACATTGTTTAGACAGCAGGTCTTCATACCAGAAATTTCTGTGAGTGTCTTGGGATAACAAGAGTGCTGTTTCTCAGCCTGGCAGTTGATAATGGTGCTTTTGCTTCCATTTTCACTTTGCCTTGCACTCTGATTATGTCAGTTGTCCTAATTTACTAGATAGGCAATTTAACCAACTAGGACACAAAGTGCACTGCAATTGCCTTAATTTAAACACATCACTTTGTGTAGGATAATCTTGCATCTACCTTGCCTTCCCTACTATACTATCACCAACTTGAGGCCAAGATGATGTTATCCATTTTTCAAAAAATTGAACCATATGGGGGTGGGGGTGGGGAACACAAATGTTGGCTGATATTAAACCGAGATAGCACAGATCTGAAACTTTCTTAAGTACCAAATTCCAGAGAGTAGGCTCTGGAAATAAATGGTTCCTCGTGACTCAGGCAAAATGGGGGGTGGTTTATATGATTTCCCCCTCTTATTCCCTAGTTAGAGTTCATGGAATCTGTCAAGTAGAACTGACAAACCTTGTACAGCCTTCCCCCTGTGCCGCCTCTGAGTCTCAGAATGAGTTTGTTTACATGAGACTGCAGAGAAGTTATGGATACATTAATATAGCGGTAAATGGATCATATTTTTTGCCTTCCTACCCTTGGCTTCTTTTGTTCTTTTGTTCACCATCTTGTTGAACTTTTAATTATTGCTTTTTTCTTTCTTTTCTTATTATAAAGATCTCTAAATCCCATCATATTGTAAAGTTTTATAACCCGCTCATAATTCTCTTAAAATATATCTTGAGCATTTTTCTATATTATTAATCTTCTACAGCATAATTTATTAACTGTGGAATATTTCATTGTATGATTGTATTATACATTTTAATCTCTACATGAATACATTATGGTTGTAAAAATTGCTTACAATATGACAGATAAATAAATATGCTCATCTTACTATCCTAAATCTCACTGTCTTCCCCAGGGTTCATCATCATCAATGTCTTGAAGTTCACTGGTTCGTAGTTATATATATATATTTTTTTACATTTATTTGTATACATAAAATATATTCTTTTAAAAATATAAATGTTGAAATTGATTTGATATAATTAGAAAAGTGAATTTACAAAATATATTTTCTAGTACCCATGGGTACTAGAAAACCCATGGGTCTATGGGCTAGCTTAAGAACTAGAGATTTACTGCTACCTTAGAAACCTCCTTTGAGTCCTCCCCCACCCCAAATGCCTTCTCTTTCCTTGTCCCCAAAGATTATGACTATCTGAAGGTTTCTGTAAATCATTTCCAAGTTTACTTTGTACTTTTCAAACTTATATTTATAACCCTGAAAATGCATCTTTAAATTTTATATGGTTTCAAACTCTATTAGGTGTAAACATGTTTTCTAAATGTTCTATATTAGAGTTTTGCCTTTTACATTTAAGTCTTTAATCGACCTAAAACTGATTTTTGTGTATGGTTTGAGGCAGTGGTCGAATTTTTATCCCCATTATACAGCCAATATCTTAGCTCCGTTGGTGGGAAAGTTATCTTGTTCCTCCTGATCTGTTTTGTCACAAATTAACTTCCCTGTACGTATGAGTATGTTTTTGAGCATTCTGTTCTGTTCCATTTTTTGATTTGCCTGTTCTTGCACTTAATTATTTTAGCTTTCTCATTTAATTACTGTAGATTGAAAACAATTCTTGATATCTGTTAAGGGAAGTTTCTCCAAAGATAACTTCTCATTCCCTCTTCCTCCTCCTCCTTTTTCTTCTTTAGTATTTGGCAATTCTTGGCGTTTTCTTATTTCATAGGCATTTTAATTTTAGATTTTCCATTTCCATTGAAACCACCATTGGGATATTGATTGAAAAAGCACTGACTTTTTATATCAATTTAAATGACATTGCAACCTCACAATATTGATCTTCTAGTTCACAAATATAAATCTCTTTTTATTTAGATCTTTAATGCCTTTACATAAAGTTTCATTAATTTCTCCATAAAAGTCTTACCCATTTTGTTAGTTGTTGTTATTTTATATTTTTGTTTTATTTTAAATTGTATTATTTTAAATTGACTGCTTTTTGTTGATATAGAGAAATGCAATTGATTTTGTACATTGATTTTGTGTTCAGCAACATTGCTAAGGTTCTTATTATTTTCATGAGTCATCTATATATCACTTGGCTTTATAATCTGCAAATATGTAAGTTTTAGTCCTTCTTTCTTTCCTTCCTTTATTCCTTCTTCCTTTTTTATTTTCCCTCTTTCCTACTTTTCTTCTTTCCTTCCCTCCCCTCTTCCTCTCTTCCTTCTTTATAGGTTATATTTTTCTAGGAATTTAGAAATGTCTTGGCCAAATATAAAATGAAAATAATTTATCACTTTTAAAAAACCTTTGCAGTCTGTCCCCAACAATTTGTACTTTTTTCCTCCATTTTTTTTCTTTATCAGTCTTACCAGAGAATCTTTTGGAAGACTCATCTTTGGTCTTTGTTGAATATTTATATTGTATGTATGTTTGTTAATCCATTCATTTTACATCTATATTTATTTCTAGGTATAGTATTATATCATCTGCAAATAGTGAAAGTTTTACTTCTTCCTTTCCGATTTTGATGCTTTTTTTTCTTTTTCTTGCCTGTTTACTCTAGCTAGAAACTCTAGCACTACATTGAACAACAGTGGTGATAGTGGGCATCGTTGTCTTGTTCCTGATCTCAACGGGAAAGCTTTCTGTCAGCACTGAGTATAATGTTAGCTATGGGTTTTTCATATATAGCTTTTATCATGTTGAGAAAGTTTCCTTCAATTCCTATCTTTTGAAGTATTTTGTCAAGAAAGGATGCTATATTTTTGTCAAATGCCTTTTCCATGTTAATCCATAGTTCATTAGATTTTTCTTCTTTGATTTATTAATGTGTTGTATTAGGCTGATTGATTTTCTTGTGTTGAACCACTCTTGCATGCCTGGTATAAAACCCACTTGATCATGATGAATGGTTATTTTAATGTGTTACTGGTTATTTTAATGTGTTCGATTAGCAAGTATTTTGTTGAGGATTTTTGCATCTGTATTCTTTGGGGAAATGGGTCTGTAATTTTCTTTTTTTGTAGTATCTTTATCTGGCTTTGGTATTAGGGTGATATGATTTCTTTTATTTCTCTGGGATCAATAGTAATGTCCCCATTTTCATTTTTTTTCTGCATTTGCATCATTTTTCTTTGTCAGTCTAGCTAAAGTTGTGTTGATTTTGTTAATCTTCTTAAAGAACCAACTTTTGGTTTTGTTAATGCTCTTTATTGGGTTTTGTTCTTGATTTCATTTATTTCTGCTCTTATCTTTCTTATTTGATTCCTTCTACTAGCTTTGGGAATAGTTTTGCGCTTCTTGTTCTAGTCTCACCAGCTGTGTAGTTAAATCATTGATTTTAACTCTTCTTTTTTAAATGTAAGCATTGAGGGCTATAAATTTTGCTCTCAGCACTGCTTAGGCTTTATCACATAGGTTCTGATATTTTGTGTTCTTGTTTTCATTCTTCTTGAGATATTTTTTTAATTTCTCTTGCAATTTCCTTTTTGACCCACTGGTTAAGAATGTGTTGTTTAATCTCGTTATATTTGTGCATTTTCCCTTTTCTTCCTGTTGGGGATTTTCAGCTTTTTATTCCATTTTGATCAGAGAAAGTGTCTTTTTATAATTTTGATCTTGTTGAATTTATTGAGCTCTGCTTTGTGACCCAACATATACTCTGTCCTGGAGAAAGATCCGTGAGTACTTGAGAAGAATATATATCCTGCTGTTCTGGGGTGCAATGTTCTGTATATGTCCATTAGGTTTAGTCCATTTATCTTATTATTCAAGCTGTCTGTTTCTTTATTGATCCTCTGCCCATAAGTTCTAATCATTGCTGAGAGTGGTATTGAAGTCTCCATCTATTATTTTAGAGACATCTCATTCTCCCTTCAGTTTTGCCTTATGTAATTTGGGTCATCCTGGTTAGGTTCATATACATTTATGAATGTTCTTTGCTCCTGGTGAATTGACCCTTTGTTAATATATAATGTCCTTCCTTGTCCCTAATAACAGTTTTGCTTTTAAAGTCTAATTCATCTGATATAAATATAGCTACTCCAGCATTTTTTGGTTATTGTGTGCATGTAATATCTTTTTCCAGCATTTCAATTTCAATCTATTGGTATCCTTGGTTTCAGGTGATTCTCTTGTAGACAGCATATTGATGGCTCATATTTTGTTTTCCATTCAGCCAGTCTTTGTTTTTTGACTGGGGAGTTTAATCCCTTAACATTCTATGTTGTTACTGTAAAGGCAGTTCTTATTTCGCCCATTTTGACCTTTAAGTTTTATCTGTTATATTTCATTTTCACCTCTCTTTTTACACTTTCAGTTACTTTTACTGATATAATCTTCATCTTTAGCTTCTCGTCCAAGCCTCTCCTTTTTTTTCTCCTTACACCGTAACACTCCCTTTAGTATTTCCTGCAAAGCCAGTATCTGTTAAAAACTCTCTCAGTTTCTGTTTATCTGTGAATATTCTAAACATGCTCTCATTTTTGAAAGGCAGTCTTGTTGGATACAAGATTCTTGGCAGGCAATTCTTCTCTTTTAGTACCTTAAATATATCATACCACTTCCTTCTTGCCTACATGGTCTCTGATGAGAAATCAGCACTTAATCTTTTTTTTTTTAATTAATATTTTAATTTCTAAAGCAGCTTTAGATTATATAAATGATACCTAGAAAACATAAGTGATTCCCATATGCCCCACTCCTTCTCCTCCCACACTTTCCCACATTAACAACATCTTTCATTAGTGTGGTACATTTGTTACAATTGATGAACACATATTGAAGCATTGCTACTAACCATGGACTATAGTTTACATTATAGTTTATACTCTATCCCATGTAATTTTGTAAGCTATGACAAAATATATAATGACCTGTATCTGTCATTGCAACGTCATTCAGGACAATTCCAATGTCCCGAAAATGCCCTCATATTGCACCTGTTTTTCCCTTTCCCTCCCCTCAATCTCCAGTGGCCACTGCCTCCACATCAATGATAAATGTTCTTCCATTGCTAGAATAACAATAAGTCTGTAGTAGAATACAGTAAGTCTACTCTAGTCCATCGTTCATTCCCCAATCTTGAGGATTCTGGGATGGTGATGCCCATCCCACCTCTAATTGAGAGGGAACTTAGATCTCATGGGGCAGGTGGGTAGGACTTTCTTGCTTGCAGTTGCAGACACTCTCTGTTCCTTGAGATGGGGTTGTCCATCATCATCTCCTTGTTAGTTCTCCTGGGTGAGTCCAGTGACCTGGAGGCTAGGTGTTGCAACTCTGTTGAGATTCAGGGCCCAACTGGCACATGGACAGCCCAAAGATTTAAGTCTCTTGGACACACACCTATCAAGTCGAGTACTAATTATAGGTTCAAACAGAATGGGCAGAAGAGTCATGTGTAGGGAAACCACAAATGAGTCCAACTCTCTCACACAGGGGAATGGAAATTCCAAAGTAAGGCCATGGCAGGGCACCAAACTCCTGAGCTGTCTGCCATGGCTATAGTATATGGATGTCTCTAGAGCCCTCAGGAGCCCCACTGTTTGAGGCAGTATTTACTGTGGCAGTCAATGAGATCCTGTTGAGACTTGCATAAACCTAACCTCTGGAATGGCCTCCCAACTCACTTTGAAATCTCTTAGCCATAAAAACTCATTTGTATTTACCATTTCCCCCCTTATGGTCAAGGTCTTTTTTCCAGGTGCATTGCTAGTTGGTGCTTTGTAATAATCCCTCAGTGTCAGGAAGGCTCATCCCTGGGAATCTACCCACACTGAGGGGAAGGTAGTGTGTTTATATGCTGTGTTTGGCTTAGAGAGAATCTACTTTTGAGCAACAAGGAGGCCCTCAGGAGGTAACTCTTAGGTAACATATAATACTAGGCTAAGTTTCAATTTCAAAAGAAAAGGTTCCTAAGTACATTCATCAATATCAAGGGCCTGGCCCAATGGTTCATCCTCCTTCTCTAGGTACCGCCCTCATACTTGGGGGATTCTTGCTGTCCCATTAGAGAATGTAGCAGAACTCCCCAGCATGGGAATCTGATATTCTTTCAGTTATCGTGTGGAACTTCCCCCCGCCTCCCACTGTGGCAATGCAACATGAACACATGAACACTTTCATATGCCTTAGAGGCAGGCCCCAAATGAACCCACTCCCATGTATCCCCCCATCACGGACACCCCACACCAGTGATCCTCCCCTGCCACAGTTGTGACCCTTCTGTGGCCCAAAACCTCTCCAAAGATGAAGCCAAGAAAATAACCAAATAAAAATAATAAGAAAATGAAATAATAATGATATTTTAAAAACAACATCTAAAGTACAAAAAAGTTAAAAATTTTTTTAGACATCATGTCTTTCATCACTGTAAGATCTGTTGTCTTGTACGTACAGTGTTATTTTCATCCATATAGTCCCCCAGTGTCTTTTTTTTTTTTTTTTTTTTTTTTTTTTTTATTTTAAAAGAAGCTTTAGGTTACAGAAAAGTCACATAGAGAATATAGGGGATTCTCATATACCCCAAGTCCTCCCCCTTTCCCCCTCTCCCTTATTAATAACATTTTATATGTGGATGGTTCATTTGTTACAATTGATGTACAAATGTTGAAGCACTGCTACTAACTATGGTCAATGGTTTACATTATGATTTATATTTTGAACTTACCACTTTTATAAATTTTGATGAAATTCAAAATAGTCTTTATTCATTACTGCAAGATCATTCAGAACAATTCTAATGCCCTAAAAATGCCCTATGTTCCATCCATTCTATTCTTCACTCCTCTTCCCCTTGGGACCTGTGGTAACCACTAAGTTTCACTTTTCAAAGAATAAGATTTATAGTTACTTGCAATAAATCAAGGGCTTGACATATTAGTCTGTTTTCTTTTTTTAGGCACTGCCTATGTTCTTGAGAGACTCTTGCCCCTCTATTTGAGAACATAGCAGGATACCCCAGGATGGGACTTTAATATTTTCTTGTTTATTATGTGGGTCTCCACCCACTGATATAACACACTATGACAAGAAGAACACTTACATAGAAGCCTGCCCCAGGTACACCCTGTCCTGTATGCCCCCCTCACATCTAACACCTTATACCAGTAACCCTCCCTTGTTATATTTGCAAAAGAACATTCCCAATATTGAAGTTTTAACCACAGATCTGCAAATCCCCAGAGTTCACCTGCTCCTTTCCTTGACCTTCCCCCCAGTTCCATGGATAGTCCAACCCAAATCCCCACTCTACCCCCCTTACAACCTGCCCGGCCAAACCCAATAGCATCACTGTACCACTGTCATGCCCATCTACTGCACAGTTGTACCCTTCCACCTTATCATAGATTTTGCCCATATGGGCATTGGATCACAACCCTCTACTCCTTTTCCATCTCCTAGAAACCTATCCTCTTGACTCTAGTTCTGTGAGTCTGCTCAACTTGCTTAATTCATATCAGTGAGGTCATGTAATATTTCTCATCAGTGCCTGGTTTACTTCCCTCAACATAAGGTCTTCAAGATTCATCCATGTTGTCCCATGTGTTAATACTGCATTCCTTCTTACAGCTAAGTAATATTCCACTCAATGTATATTCTACAATTTGCTTATCTATTCACCTGGTGATGGACATTTGGGTTGCTTCCAACTTTTGGCAATGGTGAAAAATGCCACTATTAACATTGGTATGCATATATCTGTTCGTGTCCCTGCTTTCAATTCTTCTGGATATATAACCAGCAGTGGGATTGCTGGATCATATGGCAGTTCTATAGTTAGCATCCTGAGGAACCGCCAAACTTCCTCCCCAATGGCTGCACCATTCTACATTCCTACCAGCAATGGATAAGTGTTCCCTTTCCTCCACATCCTCTCCAATACTTGTAGTCCTCTGTTTTTTTAATAGCCACCTGTCTAATGGGTGTAAGATGGTATCTCATTGTATTTTTGATTTGCATTTCCCTAATAGCTAGTGATGCTGAGCATCTTTTCATGTGCTTTTTAGCCATTTGTATTTCTTCTTTGGTGAAGTGTCTATTCAAATCATTTGCCCATTTTTTAAAATGGGTTGTTTGTCTTTTTATTTTCAAGATGTAGGATTTCTTTATATATGCTGGATATCAGGCTCCTATCATAGGTGGTTACCAAATATTTTCTCCCATTGTATAGGCTGCCTTTTCATTTTATTGACAAACTCCTTTGAAGTGCAAAAGTTTTTAATTTTGAGGAGGTCCCATTTATCTACTTTTTTCTTTCATTGCTCATTCTTTGGGTGTAAAGTTATGAAACCATTTCCTACTATAAGGTCTTGTAGATGCTTCCCTACATTATGTTCCAGGAGATTTATGGTCTTGGCTCTTATGTTTAGATCTTTGATCCACCTTGAGTTAATTTTTGTATAGGGCATGAGATGGTGATCCTCTCACATTCTTTTGGATATGTATATCCAGTTCTCCAAGCACCATTTGTTGAAGAGGCCATTCTCTCATGGTTGAGTGGTTTTGGTGGCCTTGTTGAATATCAGTTGACTGTATATGCGAGGATCTGTATCAGAACACTCAGTTCTATTCCATTGGTCAGTATGTCTATCCTTGTGCCAATACCATGCAGTTTTGAGCACTGTAGCTTTGTAGTATACTTTAAAGTCAGGTAGCATTATTCCTCTAATTTCATTTTTCTTTTTCAATATGTCTTTGGCTATTCTGGGCCCCTTGCCCTTCTTAATACATTTCACAGTTAACATTTCCAATCTACTAAAAAATGTTGTGGTAATTTTTTATTGGGATTGCATTAAATCTGTAAATCAGTTTGGGTAGGACAGACATCTTAATGATGTTTAATCTTCCTATCCATGAACAGGGGATATTCTTCCATTTTTTCAGGTCTTCTTTGATTTTCTTTAACAATGTGTAGTTTTCTTTGTTCAAGTCCTTTACATCTCTAGTTAAGTTTATTCATAGGTATTTGATTCTTCTAGTTGCTATTAAAAGAAATTTTTTCCCTTGATGTCCTCCTCAGATTGCTCATTATTGGTGTACAGAATTGCTACTGATTTTTGCACATTGAACTTATATCTTGCCACTTTACTGAACTCATTTATCAGCTCTAGAAGATTTGTTGTAGATTTCTCAGGGCTTTCTATGTATAGAATCATGTCATCTGCAAATAGTGAAATATTTACTTCTTCCTTGCCAATTTGGATGCCTTTTATATCTTTTTCTTGCCTCAGTGCTTGAGCAAGTACTTCTAACACAGTGTTAAATAAGAGTGGTGACAGTGGGCATCCTTATCTTGTTCCAGATCTTAAAGGGAAAGCTTTTAGGATTTCATCACTGAATATGATGTTAGCTGTGGGTTTTTCATATATACTCTTTATCATGTTGAGGAAATTTTGTTCTATTCCTATCTTTGAAATTTTTTTCAGGAAAGGGTGCAGTATTTTGTTAAATGCTTTTTCTGCATCAATAGAGATGATTATGTGATTTTGTTCTTTTGATCTGTTAATGTGGTGTATTACATTGATTGGTTTTCCCATGTTGAACCATCTTTGCATACCAGGGATGAAACCCACTTGGTCATGGTGTATAATTCGTTTGATGTGTTGTTGAATATGATTAGCAAGTATTTTGTTGAGGATTTTAGCATCTAGGTTCATAAGAGAGATTGGTCTGTAGTTTTCCTTTCTTGTGGCATCTTTGAGTGGCTTTAGTATTAGGGTGATGTTGGCATCACAGAATTAGTTGGGCAATGTTCCCTCCACTTCTAGTTTTTGGAAGAGTTTAAGCGGGATTGGTGTTAGTTCTTTCAGGAATGTTTGGTAGAATTCACCTGTAAAGCCATCTGGTTCTGGGCTCTTCTTAGTTGGGAGGTTTTTAACGAATAATTCTATCTTGTTACTTATCATTGGTCTGTTGAGTTCATCAGTTTCTTCTTTTGTCAATGTAGACTGCTTGTATGTTTCTAGGAATTTATCCTTTCATCTAAGCTATCCATCATGTTGGCATACTATTATTCAAAGTATCCTCTTATGATACTCTTTATGTCTGTGGGGTCAGTGATGGTATCCCTTTCCTCATTTCTTATTCTATGTATTTGCATCTTCTCTATTTTTTTTTCTTTGTTAGTCTAGCTAAGGATCTGTCAATTTTATTAAACTTCTCAAAGAACCAGCTTTTGGTTTTGTTATTTTTTTTCTAGTACTTTCTTATTTTCATTTTCATTAAGGTCTGCTCTAATCTTTATTTCCTTCTTTCTATTTGCTTTGGGATTAATTTGTTGTTCTTTTTCTAATTCCTCCAGGTATGCAGTTAGGTCTTTGATTTTAACTCTTCTTTTTTAATATAGGCATTTATGGTTATAAATTTCCCTCTCAGCACTGCTTTTTCTGCATCCCATAGGTTTTGATATGTTGTGTTGTCATTTTCATTTGTTTCAAGGTAGTTACTGATTTCTTTTGCAATTTCTTCCTTGACCCACTGATTGTCTAAGAGTGTGTTGTTTAGCTTCCATATCTTTGTGCCTAATCTGATTATTTGCCCCTTCCTGATTTCCAGCTTCATTCCACTGTGGGCAGAGAAATTACATTGTATAATTTCAATCTTTCTGAATTTATTTAGAGCTGTTCTCTGGCCTAGCATATGATCTATCCTGGAGACTGGTCCTGTGTACTTGAGAAGAATGTATATCCTGCTGTATTTGGATGTAATATTCTGTATATGTCTACTAGGTTCAGATCCTTTAATGTATTATTCAGGGTCTCTGTTTCTTTATTGATCCTCTGTCAAGATGTTCTGTCTAATGGTGATAATGGTATATTAAAGTCCCCCACTATAATTGTAGAGGCATCTATTTTTCCATTTAGTTTTATAATGTTTGCCTCATGTATTCTGAGTCACCCTGTTTAGGTGCATAAATGTTTATGATTGTTCTTTCTTCTTTATAGATTACCCCTCTTATTAATATATAGTGTCCTCCTTTGTCTCATACCATAGTTTTGCATTTAAAGTCTATTTTGTTTGATATTAGTATAGTTACTCCTGCCCTTTTCTAATTATTGCTTGCATGTAAAATTGGTTTCCAACCATTTACTTTCAGCCTCCTTGTGTCCCTGGGTCTAAGGTGAGTTTCTTGTAGGCAGCATATAGATGGGTCATATTTCCTTATCCATTCCACCAATCTGAGTGTCTTGATTGGAGAGTTTAATCCATTAACATTCAATGTTATTACTGTCAGGGAATTACTTACATTAGCCATATTTTCTTTAGGTTTATGTATGCCATATATTGTTTTTCTTCCTCTTTTTATCATTTTAGTTATTATTACACTCTCATCCACCTCTTTCTATCCTGTTTTTTCCTATCAACCTACAGAACTTCCTTTACTAGTTCTTGAAGGGCAGGTTTCTTATTGACAAAGTGTCTTAATTTCTGTATATCTGTGAATATTTTGAATTTTCCCTCATTTTTGAATGCCAGTTTTGCTGGATAGAATTTTTGGCTGGAAGTTTTTTTTTTTTAGCACCTTAACTATGTCATACCACTGCCTTCTTGCCTCCATGGTTTCAGATGAGAAATCAGCACTTTATCTTATCTAGCTTCCCTTGTATGTGATGGATCTCTTTTCTTTTGCTGCTTTCAGTATCTTCTCTTTGTCTTGAGAATTGGACAATTTGAAAAGTATATGTCTTGGGGTAGGCCTGTTAAGATTTATACTGTTTGGGGTGCACTGCACTTCCTGGACATGTACATCCATGTCCCTCAATAGATTGGGAAATTTTCAGCCATTATTTCCTCCAGTACTCCTTTTGTCCCCTTTCCCTTCTCTTCACTCTCTGACATGCTTATAATGCATATGTTTGTGCGTGTCATGTTGTCATTCAAATCCCTATGTCCTTGCTGGAGTTTTTCTCTCTTTTTATCTATTTGTTCTAATATCTGTGTGATTTCAGCTGTACTGTCTTCCACATGATTGATTCTTTCCTCTGTCTCTTCAAATCTGCTGTTATGTGCTTCCAGTATATTTTGATTTCTTGCATTGTGCTATTCATCACCATCAGGTCCATTATCTTTTTATGTATATTTACACTTACTATGGTATGTTCCCCTAGTGTAGTCTTAATATCCTTTATATTTTCCTTCCCTTCATTAAGTTGATTTGTGATATTTGTTTGAACATCCCTGATTAGTTGTTCCACATTCTTTATCTCTTCCTGTTTTTTAGTTTGTTCATTAGACTGTGCCATGTCTTCCAGTTTTTTAGTATGGCTTGTAATTTTTTGTTGGTGTCTAGGCATCTGTTTATCTTGATGGGCTTATTTCATTGGTTGGCTTCTCTTTCTACTCAAGGGTTTTATTTTCTTCTTTTTTGTATGTTTGGTAAGGTTTTTTGATACTTGGTTCCTCTTATTCTATATCCCTGCAGTTGTCTGTGTTCCCTTGGAAAAAAAATATTTGGACCAGATAAAAGGTAAGAGATAAGAGAAAAATAATAACAGTAATAACAATTTTAAAAAAGGTAGAAGAGGAGCTTTAGAAGAGTTAGGAAAATAAGTAATATGAATAAAAATTTTAAAAAGCACAAAGGAATGAGAATAAAAACCATGGATTAAAAAATGAAACAAGGATCAAAACAGAGAAAAAATAGAATGAATTAAAAGGTTGGAATGATGAGAAGAGAGGGAAAGAGAAAAAGAAAAAAAAGAGGGACAAATGAAAAAAATGAAGGCCAAACTAAAAGAGGTGGAATGAAAGGAAAACAACAGAAAAGGTAGAAAAATTAAGGAAAGAAAAGAAATAAAGTAAGTAGAAAAAATAAGTAAAAGAAAAAGTAAATAAATAAAGAATGGGAAAGACAATGAACAAGAAACAAAAGAATTACAACAACAACAAAAATAACAACAACAAAATCAACCCAGGAAAAACAGCTTTCCCTCTTAACCCTTAAGGAGCTTTTCAGGATGTCAGTGCTCATCAATCAGTCAGACTTCAGCATGCCCTCTGCAGGTGATGTACTAGGTTCTAGCAAATAAAATAAAGAAGAAAAAGAAATCAACAATAATAATAAAAAATAGCAGATCCATCAAAACCTAAAACGGTAATAAAAATCTGTCTTCATATTCCTTGTCTGAAGGTACCAGCTGGGTGCCTGATAACCTGGTGGATCATTCTCTGTATCAGTTCTCTAAGGAGACCCGAGAATCAAACCAGGGAACCTGTATATGCAAGGTAGGAATTCCTCCACTGAGCTATACCAGCTCCATAGCACAAGCAGGCCTTGTGAAAGCTTATCTGAGACTTCTTGACTCTGTTCCTTTGGGTAAGTTAGGCTTCTAACAGTTTGCCAAGCCGGGCTGTTTAGGCACCTGTCTCCACCCCCTCTCTATCTTACTTCCTCTCTTCCAGGTTGGCTCTGTGTGATAGTCTTCCTGATCAGATCCCCCCTCTGCTCTCCCCATGCTGCCTCAATGCTGGTCGGGGTCCCCTCCGAGATTCAAATGGGGCTCAGCTGGCCAAGCTCACTAAAAAGAAATTGCTCTCCACCTTCTGCCAGACCCCCTTTCCTCCCAGGGAATGTTCCATCCCACTAAGTTGGTTGTAGTGAGTCAGGGGCTTTACAGAGGCTATTTACCTTAGGGGTGGGGTATATGTACTGTTTCCAGCACAGGGGCAAGTAACTCATGGTTTTCCTTTGGCTTCTTTATCTGTCTAGATCCTCCTGGATGATACGTAGCACTTTCCTGTTCTCTGTATCTCCAAAACGGTACCCTTGGATAGGTTTTTGCCCTTTCTCTATTCTTTTTTGTCAGAGTTGGACTTTGCCTACTTACTTCAACGCCAATTTCCAAGAAGTCTCAATCCTCTTTCCTTTTTTTGAGTACAAAGGAAGACTATATTTCCTAGTCGTTGTTCAATTAGATTGGGACCCTATGATTGCATTCTGTCCAGAAGGAAAATAGGAAGAAATGATATAAGGCACTTTTGTCCTGGCCTTTACAATGTCATGAAAGTTCCTCCTCCTTCTCATTTCTTTTGGCAAATTAAAGTCAGAGGATCCAATAGGCCCAACAGGATTCTGGTAGACCCTAGAAGATGGAAATGTCACAAAATGGATGGAATCACAATCCTTGAATTCTTGATGACTCTGATATGAGGAAAATCAAATGTTTAGCTACTGAGCTTTAACGTTTACTTGTTTCTGTGCTGCAGACTAGTGTAACCTGATGCATATATAGAGTTTTTCAAGTGCTCTATGTCCTTAATGACATTGTGCCTGTTTAATCTATCAATTCTGAAAAAATATCTTGAAATATTCCCCTCTGATAGTGGATTTTGCAAAAATTCTCCTGTATTTCTGTTTTCTTTTTTCTTTTTATAATATATATTATTACTTGTATTTTTTAAATATTTACTAGAGGCAATATAAAAATAAGTAAGAATCACATTTTCTTGTTGAATATAGTCTTCTATAATTATATTGTAACTTTATGTCTCTAATAACCCTCTTTTCCCTAGAGTCTTTTGTTGGATTTAATATAATTATTCCTACTTTATTTTGGTTAGTATTTGATTATGCTATATTTTTCTATGGTGTATCTTTTCTGAATTCTTATCTTTTATGTGTGTCTCTTCAGAATAATTTTTCAATTTTTAAAAATCCAGTCAACTATTTTTGTCTAAGTTTTGTCTAAATTAATTTATACATTGTGATTTTAGACAAATTTGGATTTGTTTATAATGCCATAAATTTTGTCTATGTGTTTCTCTTTTTCTGTGATTTTAAAATCACTTATTGTCTTTTAAAGATTAAATGCTTTTTCTCATTCAATTTTTAAAATTTCTATGAGTTTCAAAAGAATTTCTGGGATCACTTTTCTTCTGTTTAGAATATATCTTTTAGAATTTTCTTTAATGAAGGTGTATGAGTGGCAAATAATCTCAGATTTTGCTTGTTTATAACTCTCTTAATATTACTGTTTTAAATATATTTTTTCATTGGATATATAGCTCAAGATTGAAACTTCTGTTTCTAGGAGTTATGAATTAGCTTGTCTCCTACCAATTTTCTCTCTGAGAAAAAGTAAAAGGCTAGTTAATATACAAAACATCTGTTGAAGGCATTGGAGAGATACTGAGGCAGCCACAATGTGAATGGCCAAGATCCTGAAGAGAAAGGAATTGAACTGAGCCAAATATTCTTCCCTGCTTTTCTTCTTAAAGCATTTGCTGATACTTAAGCAAATAGTGGTGTGAAGCTGGGAAGTTGAAATATTTTTAGTCTTAAAGTCTGGGAAGACAGAAATTCTACTCTTTAGGGCAATCATAAAACAATAGTAAATGAATGTGTCACTAACAAGCTAATAGTGGAAGGAAAATGGAAAATGATTGATTGAGCCAATGAAGGCAATAAATATATTAAAAAAGCATAGAACAGGTGGAACAAATAGAAATAAATAGTAAGATGAAAGATTTGAAATATAATTATCAGTGATTATATAAAATGTAAATGGACTAAATATTCTAATTAATACATGAAGTATATCAAACTGGAGAGAATAATAGAACTCAGCTATTTGCTGTTTATAAAAGATATGCCTTAAATATGAAAAAAAAACAAAAAAACAAAACAAAACAGAAAACTTGAAGGTGAAATAATGGAAAAAATATAAAATGTAAACACTAATGATTCTAGATTGATGTTTTCTATCAGCACAATGAAGTTATTTGTCTATTATCTTCTGACTTCCACTATTGCTGTTGAGAAATCAGTTGTAATTGCCATTCATTTGAAGATAATCTTTATTTATTTTCTGGCTGATTTTAAGATTTTCTCTTTGTTTTAGGTGTTCTGAGGTTTTGTTATTGTATGTCTAGTTGTGGCTTTCAATCTACTTATCTTGCTTTCTTGCTTTCCTGATACCCTTAATTGATAGTTTTCATTAGTTGTATAAATTTATTACCCATTGTATTAGTCAGCCAAAGGGGTGCTAATGCAAAATACCAGAAATATGTTGGTTTTTATAAAGGGTATTTATTTGGGATAGTAGCATATAGTTACCAGGCCAAAAAGCGTAAGTTACTTCCCTCACTAAAGTCTATTGCCACTGTTGGAGCAAGATGGCTGCCGACATCTGCCAGGGTTCAGGCTTCCTGGGTTCCTCTCTTCCCTGGGCTTAGTTTTCTCCAGACTTAGCCGCTCTGCTTTCTCCACAAGGCCAGCCATAGATTATCAGGTGAACGGCTCTGTGTCTCTTCCCAGGCCTCTGTCTGTGTTTAATGGAGACTTCTCTCCTTCCTCACTTATCTACTTCTCTTTGTGTTTACTTCCCAGGCTCCAGAATCAAAACTCCCAACTTTGTCCTTTGCCATGTCTTTTCTCTGTGAGTCCCCACCCACCAAGGGGCAGGGACACAATGCCCTACTGATGTGGCCCAAGCAAAGTCCTAATCATAATTTATTCAATTAAAAATGATACCTCTGACAGACCAGTTTACAAACATAATCCAATAACTAATTTTGGAATTCATAAACAATGCCAAACTGCAACACCCATTATTCCTACAAATACTTCTTCTGCTTAATTTTCTATTTCCT
The DNA here is from genome assembly GCA_026826555.1 of Tolypeutes matacus. NCBI lineage: Eukaryota > Metazoa > Chordata > Mammalia > Cingulata > Chlamyphoridae > Tolypeutes > Tolypeutes matacus. Next base: position 28,600,007 of record JAKSZT010053791.1, on the reverse strand, counting down.
TTTCTCTCTGTATATTTAAGTGGATGTTGGATCATTCTACTCTATTCTCTATGTCTCGTAACCAATTTACTATATTTTCCATTTGTCTATATGTGCTACATTATGGAAAATTTCAGAAAAACATTTTAGTTAAATTTGGTTAATTTGTATCTAATATGCTGTACATTGAGTAATTTATATATATTTTTATAGTTTTTTATTTCTAAAGAAGTTTTAAGTTTTTATTTTTCAAGACTAGCTCTTTAGTTTTTAATAATTTCTTGTTCTCTAGTCATATATTAAGTCCTACATTTTATTTATTTAAATATATTATTGTTATATTTTCAGATGATAATTCCAGTACCTGAAGTCCTTGTAAGTCTCAGTAACCTCATCTGTTATATCCATAATAGCAACCCATTCAAAGAGATAATATGAAGATTAAATGAGAGAATGTAAACAAAGTACATTTTCATATCTGGATCAGAATAATTGCTCAATAAATGCTACTTTTTTTTCATTTGATTTTCAAATAATTCATCTCTCTGGCAGTATTAAATCTTTTTCTTTATGCTGGATACATATATACACATACACAAAATATGCTTCCAGATAGCCACATGTATATATCCTGTATATCTACATATACCTGGCTCTAATTGCCCTTCATTCAGATCTCATTAAAGCCTTTTTATGTAATTCTAGCTGTGAGCCAATTGAGACTTTCCCATGTTTTTTTTTTTCAAACTGTGTATGTCTGAGAAACTCAGTTTCAAACCAGATGTCATAAAATGGAACATTGATAATTTTACCCTCAAGTAAGAGAAAGAGCTCTCTTTTCATAATAAAAAACCCAGAAAGAGTGAGTTATATGCTAGAAGGAAAATGCTCTATCACCAGTTACTGACTTCTTGGTTATTTTTTGTTACACAGAAAAAATTACCTTTTTTCAGAATTAAAAAAAGGTAATGATGGCTTTGGTGGTTTGCATTGGGATGCTGCTCATTAGGAGCAGCTTGAAACCACCAATCTCACTTCATGTCATGAGTTTAACCAGTAGTTTAGCTTGGCCATTTGAGCCAAAACCTTGAATCAAGGGTAGAGTATTATGAGAAAAGTTAAATTTAATCTTCTAAGTCCAAACATATTAAAGTTCCTGTGACTCAAAAATAAAAGTATGTTTTGAAATAAATTCTACCATGAATAAAGAGATGAATGGATATTTGGACTGAATGATAGTATTTGTAGAAAGTGGTTTTTTTTTTCTTCCTCTTGTCTCATTGTGGATTTTGCTGGGTGAAGCAATGTAGAAAACTCTGTGTGCTTTCATGGGACATGAGTACTTTTGCATATCCCACCTCTTTGAATACAGCTTTTATATATGATGATAATTCTAGGTTTGTGAATGAAGAATAAACTCCTGTGCTGGGCAATAATATCTAAATTCATAGATTATTGACTTTTTGAATGAAATCAAATTGGAAAGATCCAGAACTTTCTTTTTAATTACATATTCTATATCAAGGGGAGGCTTTTTAAGTGTCCTCTAAGGACTCAGTATCATGATGTGATCATACAGAATAGCTATGTACTATAGTTTATGTAGTGATATCACCTTATGTATATAAATACATATGTGTAGACCAAAACAAAATGATTCAGTCATAATTTAAAGAATCAGTTCAAATAATATTCATAAAAATTCTTTTAAAGTATAGTGGAACAAAAGACTATAAATGTGTACAACTCTTGGCAATTAATTCATTTATCATGTGTCTATTGAAAAATATTTATTGCATATTCATGATGGAACCTATTCTAGGTGCAGGAATGTGTGTGTGTGCATGTGTGTAAAAGATCTTAGTCTTCATGATTTTTTCACTCTCGTAGGGGAAGGCAATAAACAAAGTAAGAAAAATAAACAGTGTATTAGGTAGTTATGAATGATTTGGAGGAAAATTGTAAAGGAAGATGGGGAGTCTGGGTGTGTATTGCAATTCTAAGTGGGATGGTCAGAGAACATCTGACTGAGGTGTCAATAAAACACCTGAAGGAGAGGAGAACTTACTCAGGTTAGGTTGTCAAGGAATAATTAGGATTTGTAACTTTGAATTACAAGGGAGAGGACTGGGCTGGAGATAACTCAGAAAAAGATTTTTAGAGAAAGGTATTAGGGTATCCTGTTTTTAAGAATTTCCTATTTATTTATAGAAGATACTAAAACTCTAGACCAGCAATATGAAATTTTCACTTTATTCTGAAGCCATTTCTCTACCAGCTTCTAATTATTGTAGAACTCTTTATAGTAATTTAACCAACTATTTTGACCACAAGACATTTTAGATTAATTGGGGTAAGAGTGCCATCAGAAATCAAATCTAAAATTGCGTTCCGGCTTGAGGGGTTGTTCTATGCTTTGTAGTCCTGGGAACATCGTGTAGTGCCCCAGTTCTCTCAAAATGACAGGTTCTTTAAGCAAGGCCCTTTATTACACCTACTATTTTAGAATCCTCATGCGAAAAATGAAAGTATTAGACTAAATGGTTTCAAAAAGTCACATTGGTCCTAAAATTCCATTAATAGATGATATTTGCCTTGATTCTTTCGTGGAGCATTTAAATGTGAATGTGTTGTCTAACTCTCCAGGTTTCCCATAATGAATTTTCTCAGATCTTATTAGTGTTGGATCTTCTTTGTGTACTTTAGTCATAGGATTTCTCTCACTGAGAAAGTTTATGTACAAATTTGACTATGGACTCTGAATAGAAAGGATGCTGTATGATATAACCTTTTAATATTTCATAAGTTTATAAAATTTTCTTTCTTGTTTCCAATCACATTTAAACCAGAATTAATGGAAACCTAACTTATTTTTTGATCCTAGACGTTCATTAAATTTAGAATGATTGATAGAAAATAAGTATTATTTTCTGATTTATTCTGTTTTTTATTGTTATTGAAGCAGTCAGTACTTTGTCAGCTCTTTAAGTCTTGGATAGCAAACTGTAATCTTTTTGCTTTGTTTATTTCTCCTTCACCCCATCACTTTTCAAGTCAGGATATATGCTCTTGCTTGCTTCAGAAGTGTAGTTTGTCTTATTAGCCTCTGATTATTTTACATTTTCTTTAACATTTATTTCTTTAACATTTTATTATCAATAAATCAAATGACTGGTAAGACTTACCTCTCAGTAGTACATAACACTGATTGAATCAGGAGAAGCAAAGTTTAGGAAAAAAATTATTCAACCAGTATTGTGGTGGTCAGCCATATGTTTTAAAACCTCTTATGAAGTTTACATTCCAGAAAGGGTTGAGTACAGGGAGGAGAAGAATGAAATTCATTTAGCAGATTGACACATAGTGAGTATTCAGTAAAGTACTTGTTGAATAAAATAAGTAACATATTTTATACAATTTTATTCTCCCACTGATAAAAAGTGCCAAGGCAAACTCTTTTAAAATTATGTGTAGGGAACGGATGTGGCTCAAGCGGTTGAGCGCCTGCCTCCTACATGGGAGGTCCTGGGTTTGGTCCCCAGTGCCTCCTTAAAAAACAAAACAAAACAGCAACAAGCAAAACAAATGAAAAACCCGATTCAGGTGGCTCAGTGGTTGAGTGCTGGCTTCCCATATAGGAGGTCCTGGGTTCAATCCCTGGCCCTGGTACCTCAAAGAAAAAAAATTATATGTACTGCTTGTTACTCTATTGAATCTATTTTTGCCAGAGGGTGTGATTTTAAAAAATTTGTTAGAAAAATTGTAAGTTCACAGACCAATCATTTGCACAAAATACAGAATTCCTGTATTGGTATAGAACATTTGTTACAATTGATGATAGCACCTTTTTTTGTTATTGTACTATTTTGTTTTCTGAACTACCTACCTGGTGGGAAGAAAACCTTCTAGCCTCAAACTATGAGCCAATAAATTCCTGTTGTTAAGCCAAGCTACTGTGTAGCATGTGTCATAGCAGCTGGAAAACTAAGAGAATGAGTGACATAGCATTGCAACTTTTTCAATCAACCTGTATAAGTAGTATAGATGATCCAAAGATCACAAGTCACATGCCTTGAGTGCTGTTTGGAATCAAGTTAACTTTGGCCACTAACCATAGAAGAAAATGTTCTTTTGAAATATTTTCTATCCCCTTCCCCTTACTTCATAGGTTTTTTTTTTTTTTACCTTCTAACTGAATTGGAAATTTCCCTGTAGTTTCCTTCAACCATGCAATTTCTTCAAACCATTTGGAGGCTAACATCTCAAATAACAGTGAGATTCCCAATAGTTAACTTCACAGTAACTTTCTGAAAGGTAAAATGTGCTTTATCCAAAGTCATAGGAATTGTTCCAATTTCAGCAGAATCTTTCCTTTCAGTGATATTTACATAACATAAAAATGTGCTGTGTATGCAGAAATATTTTTCAAATGGACCAGTTTATATTCCTTTTCCTAAAATACTTACATAAAGGATTTATCATTTTAAGAGAGTATGCCAGCATATCTGCTTTTCCCAGAAATACTGTAAAGGATTTGTTGAAACGCTGCACTGTCATTCCAGTCTAACCTCACTTCCCAAAGATTCGTAAAACATAATGACTGGGTGGAGGTCTGGAGCAGAGAGAAAACCAAACATTTCTTAGTTCTTTATGTTGACCTATAGTGTCTTGAAGACTTATTTCAGCAAATTCTGAAATAAAAAGCAGCCAGTATTTTCAGAATGTCTCTCAATAATATGTCAGTTTCTATTACTTCTGTTGAACTCTTTCTCTGTATTTTTTCCCTCATACTATGTTTGCCATAAATAGCTTTTCTCCTTCTTATGTGTCTTGAAGAAGCAGCTGGTTTTGTACTTTACTGGTAAATGTGAAATTTCTCTTCTGTTGTATTTCTCTTGACCTTGTATCTTCTTTCTTCCCGTCCCACCCAGTGAGCCTACGTACAGCAGTTAGCAGACATCCTAAAACATCAACTTGATGCATTCAAGAAAGCCCACCTTCAAACTAACCTAAAACAAGTAATTTATGGTGTTATGTGATTTGTTCACATATATGCCATGATAAAACAAAAATAAAACTGAAGCAACATATGAAGGTCTATCTGAGGGACTAGAAGCATTTATTTTTAATTACATGCTTTATTGCCCATGAAAGTAGTAAATTGATGCCAGTTGTCTTTGGAGTTTTTTCAGACCAATCTCAATATTATTACTAGTCATAGAAATCCTGTGATTTTTATAACACTGAGACTTGAAGTTGATATTGAGGTTATTTGCTTATTTTAGGTAGGGTAGTGTAGAGGCTAAATTCATGAACTCAGGAGCCAAATTTCCTGGGTTTGAATCACTCTCATCTCTACCAGTTTCTTGCTGTGTGAGCTTGAGACAATTATTTACCATTTTGTGTCTATTTTTTTTTAAGCTATAAAATGGAAATAATAATTGTATCCACTTCATAGTTAATTATTATAAAACATTTAGAGAAGTGCCTGGCATATAATAAATTATGTGTTCAATATTACCATTTTTAAAATTAGGATTTTTCCTAGAATGTCCTTCATCCTATATATAGATAGAATGGCCTACCTAGTGAGCTACTCTTTTTTTCATAAGAATGAAATTAAAATTTGAATCTTCTATACCTAACATGTATGCATCTAATAATTTCCATACTGTTTAAAATTTTGTTCCTTTATTGATCATTCTGTGCCTTAGTGGCAGTAGCTGGAAACTCTTAGAAATTTGTGTTTTGTTTCTAAAGTGTTTTTTAAAGTAAAGATTTTAGAATTTTTAAATTTACTTTGTGATAGGACTATTTTCTACCTGCAAAAACTAGCAAAGAAAAAACCCAGAGAATAAAGAGAACTTTGGAAAGGAATCGAGGTGAGTTTTAGGGAAAAGATAATGGAAAATTTCTTGGTCAGTGGTTCCTTCTTCCTTCAATCAACATTTGAAAAAAAATTTTTAGGAAATGAGTTGTAAATCCTATTTTCTGTCTTTAAAGTAGCCTGCCATCCATTGAATTATAGTACATTGTGGTAAATGTTACTTTGACAATTGACACTCTCCATCAGAAATGTCTTGCTAAAAATAGAATGAACAGTAGAATTCTTGGCTTAGTCCAGAGAGACGTTTTTTGGATAGAAGAAATTAAGAAATATGCAGAAGGGTTTGTTGAGAATGATAAAACCCAAACTCTACATTGAGAATTATTTAAAATAGAATACTTCAGTCATAATTGCGAGCACTTTTGGTGCTAACTACTTACTAATTATTGTGTGCTAACAACAATTCTATAAGTTTATTTCATTTTACCATTATTCAAATAGAAACTTAGAGAGGAACAGGAGCTTGTCTAGGGTCAAGTCTTCCCTGACCTCGCTGTATCTAAAACATGTCCCACTCAGGTACTGCCTCCCCTTCATGGGACTTTACCCTTTTTCCTTATTCTTCATGTATTAGAAATTCTTGTTTATTCATTTATTTACTTTTTTACTTTTGTCTTCTTGGCACTGTCCTATAAGCTGCACAAGGACAGAACCAAGCCTGGTACCTAATAAGCTCAGTGAACGAACTTACATGTTATTCTTAAAACAATCCTAAATAATGTCCATTATTTTAAGTAATATTTACAATTGGGGAACCAGAAACAGATGGGGGGAAAGGGAAGACCTAAAGACAGTGGATGGAGGATTTGGATTCAAGGCTAGATTTATTTTTCTTCATTGAATTTCCTCTATTCCCACCAATCCTCTCTCCCCAGAACCACCATTAGGACTGTGCTGGTAAAATACAATAATAGCAATCAAGGAGGATAAAAATGAAAGTTTAAAAATCTATTAAAACATTAAAAGAGCTGGAAGAAATATTTTTTCTTAAAAGTATCATTTCTGTTTGAGGATTAAATCAGTATTGTTCCTTTGGGCTGCTAAAACCAGTGATTGAAATATCTGAGGATTTATGCTTCTTAGCTGTACTTCTGAGATACTCATCACAGAAAACCACTAAAACCACAATTCTCATCCACTCAGGTTGTATTCAGTCCCTTGAACCAAATGACAGATTGCTCCTTATACATTTCATATAATTTTTCTTTTATGGAATAAAAGGGGACCATGTGTGGTATGTTTCATGTGTATAACTTTTCTTTAATTTCTTTAACCTCTTTAACTTTTTTTAAGGAGAATAAATAATCATTTAATATAATAGAGTGATTATCAATTGGAGAAGTGACTTTGCTAAAGGGATACTCTTAAACAACTTACAATGTGCACAGGATAGTTCTCCAAAACTTAAGAATTATCTGTCCCAAAATATCCATAGTGCTAAGACTGAGAAACCCTGATATAAAACAATGCTTTTTAAATCTAACTTCTATTTTCTCACTTTGTTTACAACTTGCATATATTTGGTAATAAAAATTCCCAGGAATAAAAAAAAATTATTATAATGTTAGAGAATAAAACATACTTTGGAAATAAGCCCAGATTCTGATTTTTTTCCCCTCCCTGTTTACTTCCTTACTTGACTGATTTCGGAGTTAGAATCCAACTCTAAGTATCCTCAATTCCGTTTTTAGAACCCAGATTAATATTTGTCAAGTTTGCATTTTAGTAATTAAATTATATTTAAAAAACCCTTAAATTTTTTTGTTTACTTATTGAGAAAGAATGAGAAAAAGTGGATGGAAAGGATTAGTATATGGAAATTCTTATCTAGTCAACATTCAATGAATAATCTTTTGCTGAGTAAGAACTTAGTTTGATAAGTTTATAGCATTGAGGAAGTGAGGATGTTATTTATTTTACCTGAATGTTTCTTTTTAGTAGTTTTCAGCTAATTAAAAGGTGCCACCATTAATGTGATTCTCTAGTGTCTATATGACATTCAAATAGAGATTAAAAAGTAAAACATGAAGATCATTGAGAACAAGAGAAAATCATTTCAACAGAGGGAAACTGTTGAAAGAAGAGGGAATCTAGAATTTGGAGACTCAGGCAAAACAAATTGGCAATTAGATAGGTCTACATTTTCCAGATGACACGTATATGCTAAGGGACCATGGTGTCCAGCAGGCTTTGATACTGGCCAAATTTTTTTCAATCCAGTCTTTGGAAGATTTTTTTTTCTTCTAGGCCTGCAAGTCAATAAGAAAATTGTATGTATGTGTTTGTAATTTTATAATTTGATTTATTTTTTAAAAGGTGTATAAACTTGGCTAAATCACTTGACTATTTTTAGTTCTCATTTTTCTAAAATGATACAAATCTACATATATTTGAATATTTTTATAATTATGAATTAATGTTCCATATATGAATTCACTTATATTGTAATAACAAGGATTGTACTTATCAAAAAGCAGTGCTTCTTAAATGTGGAGAGCTTTTTCAAACATAGATTGTTGGGTCCTTCCCCCTGAATTTCTGATTCAGTCAGTTTGGGGTGAGGCTGGGAATTTGCATTGCTAACAAGACATTGCTGAAACTGGACCCCACTTTGAGAACTATTAATCTATAATTCCAATGTTGGACAAACTAATTCTTCATCCACAATGTTAATCAATCTTTAGAACACCCTGACAAGCAGTTATCATTATTCTCATTTTATACAAGTGGACACTGAGACTCAGAGGATTAAATAGATTGTCCAAGCTCACGCAAATGATGTGTCAAAAAAGACAAAATGGAATTCTTTTCTCGTGCCTAAAGTTCTCTGGTATCCCTTCCTTGATATCTGGTATTATCCTAATATTGTATTTTGATAGTGCTTTTTTTCTGAAGGACGATTTTTGGTCTACATACGATTTCCTCCATTATTTATAGCAAATGCTGTGTTTATGCCTGGCCCAGGCATTTTCATTATTTCTTCATTCATGAATGAGACATTGTCTGTGAATTGAATGAATGTCTTTAATTTATAATAATAGACAGTATCCAAGTTTCAGAGAGGGCGTGGGTGACATTTTATTACTTATTTTAGACACAGTGACATTTGGCATAGTGTCACATGTGCAATCATTTGTGAATTCCCTTTTTATTATTGGCCATAGACTTGCATTTTAGAGGTTGAAGCAACAGAAATTTAGAAGGTGGAGTGAATTAACATTTATTTAGAAACTATTTGAGCTGGACACTTTATTAAGCCCATAGCCTCACATTTTCAATAAGGATGGCAGAGGGAAATAGGGAGACTAAAGTAGGGTATGACTATGCAGGCAAAACTAGGAAATCCTTCATGAGTAACGGAGTAAGGAGAATTTTGAGATTTTTGAGATGCTAATATATTACAATTCAATATTAAGTAGCAATGGATTTTTGCTTTTCTGCAATACCACTTAGGCAAAACTATGCTAGTTGACCCCTGTTTTCAGAGTTTGGGAATATTTTCATGTCTATAGTTTTTCAAGTTTTTTATTATATATTTTTTGTATTTTTATTATATAAATATATATTCATATTTATTTCCAGGCACTCTGCCTACTTTTGTTCTGGTCTATCCATGTTTTTTTTTTTTTTTTTTTTTTTATTCTTTCCCTACTTTACTGTTGGAGTCCAACACAAACAGTTTCCTTTCAACACACAGTTCTGCTTATTATTTAAGATGGAAATAAGGCTAGAAAAGCATTTTTCTCATGCTATTTCTAGGACACCTCAAATGTAGCTTTGTCTCCAGGCCAATTCCTATGGAAAATCCAACCAAAAGCTTCTGGAAAACCTAACCAGTGTCTTCAGCAAAAGAAGTTTTAGATTTTGTTTCCCATTTACCATCTTCTCCAGTGAATAACAAATTGGTTTAACTTTATTGCCATTATAAGACTATCATAGCAGCAAATTTTATGGAATAACTCAACCATAATTACAAAGAAAAGCCAACATAGCAATAAAGTAATTTTAAAGAGAATTTCTCATTTAGCTCAAATTTTCTATTCTCGGAAAATGGTCATCCTAACCCCAAGAAGGGTCAGCAGTAGCATGAAACAAGCAACAGATTGCTGACAAATTCCTTAATAAAGCACCCCTTTTCACACAAGGGCTTGGATTTGACACTATTAAAATGCATCTTTAAAGTTTATGGTAACAAAAGTTTCTCAGGGTGGTAAAGGTATAGAATGAATTCTCACCAGATGAGTCCTCCCATAGTATATATATGTGCTTGCCCTTTAAATATAAGGTTCTCACTTGTCTTACTAAAGCTTATATTTTGGATATAGATACTTAAAGCACAGGGCTCTTAATTAAAGCTGGAAATTAAGTCTTCAAATGGCTTAACTTACTCTCTGTTCTGGCGGGTCAGAGAATGTGTTGGCTCCTTGCTCTTTCATCATTGGCTTGTCCAAAGTTTATGACTAATTGTTAAAAAAATAAACTCAACCACCTCTTTTTATGCCTTTAACTATTTTCCCTCTTTATTATTCTAATAACCTTTTATTAAATACCTCCTTTGCGCACAGTTCACATTATTACAATATTTTCCATCATCATGATTAAAGTTGAAATTTCCTCAACTACTTTGACTTTAAAATAAATTTCATTGCCTTAATCCTTCATGATGCAATAGTCATTTGATCTGTTTTTTTTTTTTTTTGAGGTACTGGGGCCGGGGATTGAACACAGGACCTCATATGTGGGAAGCTGGTGCTCAACTACTGAGCCACATCAGCTCCCCTGAGTTGTTTTTTGTTTGTTTGTTTGTTTGTTTTTTGTTTTTGTTTTTAGGACGCACCAGCAACTGAACCCAGGACCTTCCCACATGGGAAGCAGGTGCTCAACCACTTGAGTCACATCCACTCCCCCTTTTGTTCTTTTGGCTTGGCATCTTAGTCATGTATTTAAAATTTTACATCAGATTTTTTTAAAAGTCTGCATTTTAATAAGTTCTTCCACACAATTAACTATGCTGAGAAGTGGAGGTGAATGTATCTGTTCTATCAATATGAAAAATAAAACTAGAATTGAGGCTTCCCTATATTACCTTTTTGGTGCTTTGTAACTATTACCTGTACTTGTGCAGAAGTAAACCAGAAGCCCATCTTGACTGCTCTAGTATTAGGACATGTATTCTTTGTCCCAATCTTTTAAACTCCTCCTGGTATTGAGGCCTCCAGGGTAGAGAATTGGAAAGAGCAGTGTAGCCTGGTGGCTAAGGACATGGGTTGTTAATGCCAGGCAGAACATTGGTTCAAATCCAAGTTGTTTCACTTTGTTTTGTGGCCCTTGGATTCTTACTTAGCCTTGTAGCCTTATTTTTAACATGAAGATAATAGCAGTACTTATTTCTAAGTGTCCTTTTGAATATTAAGTAGAAAATATGGATAAAAAACATCAGTCATAATGACTGGCATCAAGCAAGAGCTCAATAAGAACAGCTCTCTTTTGTATAAGTTAACCTGGTTCAGTGGCAGGATTGCTTTAATTTATATTGTTAACATCTGTTGCTGTCAGGCTCTTTCTAGCACTATCCTGTTTCTCCCTTTCTATATATTTTCTCCCAGCTCCTGATATATTTCTGCTCTGACTCAATTCGACAAGTAACTAATTTGATGATGGCTAGGAAGAAGGCAGTTTACCAAGCCTTCCCAGGACACATGTGTCTTCTGCAGAATTGGTCCTGACACTGTTTCCAAGGAATCCTAAGGAAAAGCTGAGCTCTGACAATCATGTATGAAAATATGAGGTAGATTAGTTTTGTTATATACATATTAGTATGTAAACAACACTGCCTGTTTTCTCAGTGCTTAGGATCTACCCATATAGAAGTCATTGAGCAGTCATCCCAATCTGATTTTTGTCCAATTTAGGGTCAGATATTTTGACTCATTCCCTTACTTCCTCTGATATCCTACTATGCTCCCAGTGTGCTGATCCAACAAGAAGCCAGAGGGCAAGGGATACCTTTGATAAGGCCCATTCAATTCAGCCTCCTGGCAACAGAGCAGCATGGATCAGGGTGGAAAGGGAATCTGTAAGGGCAGGTGGAAGATATCTAGAGTTTTCAGCCCACTATGGACCAGAGGCCTCTGAATCTGCTTTCATCCGAATTGTCATACTTATGTCAACACAGGGGAATATGGACCAAATTGGCCCACAGAAGTCTTGCGGTGGGTTCTAATTTTCTAGCACCTTCTGCCTTTGACCACAAACTGTTCTGAAGATTACCGGAATGACTCCTTCCAGATTGCTATGACTCCAATTACAGGTAAAATACTAGACTTTGTTAAAAACAGAAACTTGGATTGTAAATGCCTATGACTATGACTACAACAAGAGTACCCAGCCTACCATCTGTGCTTGGGCTATCTTATAGAGTGCTTAGGAATATACCAAAAGGATTGTTCTGAAGGTAATTTACTGTATCATTGCATGTGGACTTCTCTCAAGGTTTTCAACATCCCTAACATATCTAGGTAGAGTCAAAAGCCCTGTAAGAAATATACACTTTTGCATCATGTTTAGAATTTAGAGCACACTGTTTGGCCTTGAGAGCGATTTGCTTTGGGGGAAAAAATCAAAGAAAAAGTGCTTAGCACTTTTCTTACAAGACAGGTTTCATTGTCAAGGTCTCAGAAGTAGCTGTGAGTAGTAGGAGGGTGATTTTTGCGGGTGGGGTAAGGAATACAAATGAGAGCAGCTCTATAGGAAATGACCAGCAGTGGGTAAATTGAATAAAAGAAGAGTGAGGACATATCTACTTATACCAATGCCATCCATATTGATATCTACATTATATCCTTCTTTATCTATAGAGCAAAAGGGCAAAGATTATCAATGTGAAAAAGAGTGATATGATACATGTAGAATGAACCAGGCAAAAGGGCTTCTCGGGGAATGGAGGGAATTTTCATTTAAAACTGAGAAGTGGGACTGTTACTGAATTTCTCTGAAATGGATAGGTTAGATTTGTACACTTAAAACAGTACCTTTGGGAAAGAACAGTAGTTTGATTGTAGATATGCAAAAGTGTAGGTATGAAGGAAGATGAATAAAGGAAAGATTGGAATAATCTAGGTTGGAGATGCCAAAAATAAGGAGGATAAATAAATGCATCCAAAGTGAGCAATATGATTTAGCATAAATAGAAAGAATTCAGTGGTATATCTGGGGCTTCTTTTTAGGAATATGTGGTACATGAAATATATTTTTAAGGCATGGTCAAAGGATGAAAAAACTTTCAAATGACAGATACCATTCTCATCCTCTGATTGTGTGGTCTGGAACTCATCTCTGTAACCCTCAACTCTGTGAAGGACAGAGTTAAGACAGGTAATTGTAAAAGAATTTTCTAGCACTAAATTTATATTATACTAAATACACTTGTCTCCTCTCATAGACCTTGACCCTCATTTATTTATTATTGTGCTGTAACTTACAAATAGCAAGTTTTTAAGTGCACAAATCTTAGGTATAGAGCTCAGTAAATTTTTACATGCATCCATATAACCACCACCCAGATCAAGTCATAGGCTATTACTAGCTCCCCAGAAGGTTTCCCTGTGCCCCTTCCCAATCAATACCTCCTTCCCAAAGGTAGTCACCTAGTCTGATTTCTATACCAGCAGATTAGTTTTGCCTGTTCTTAAACTTCATATACCTGGAATCCAACAGTATTCAAATACATCATTCTTTCACTTAGCTACTAGTGTTATTCAAAATAGATAAGTTTAACTGTAACTGGTATTAATTGCCTCAGAGTACTGCTATAAAATTTTATATGTTCTCTGAGTTTTAAGCAACTAAGGTAAGCCTCTGTAATTTTATTCACCATACTGAAATCTGCTTGTATGGTTTTCTTCCTGATGGAAATATCCTCCCGTGTCCAATATGACCATCCAAATACTTATATTTCAGCATCCAGTTCAAGTCCATTGCCTTCTTGAAGTCTTTTCCAGTCCATAATACTGCCCTGTCTTCTGACCTTCATGTAGAACTTAGTCACCCTTGGCATGGAGATTAATCATATAGTGCTTCATATTACTTAACCGTTCCCTGTGTTTGTAGTCTTTTTTTTTTTTTTTTTAATCTAAAAAAACTGCATGTGCCAATGAACAGGCCATCTCATCTGTTATTTTTTTTTAAATTCCAGAATAATCTAAATACCACTGAATAAAAATTGATTCTGTGTGTATGCATGTGTATTTTTCTCCCTGATATGTAACTACCAAATAAGAATGTGGGCTTTGAAGCCCAACAATGAGAGTTTGGATTGAGGTTACCACTTAAAAGCAGTGGGCCATGGGTAATTTACCTAGCTCTTCTAAACTTTGATTTTATTATCTATAAAATGGGGATTATAGCAGAATTTACACATGCAAGTAAAGTGATCAGTTTTTTTGGTCTATTCTACTAGTAATATGCATTATATGTGGTTCTAACTCATTTCACTAACATTGTTCTGGTCTTAGAATTGAGTGAGTGAATTGTGTTTAAGTGCTTGTCACTCAGAAAGGTTTTTCAGAGTGACATTTTCCCAATGATTAACTAGGGAAAGAACTTTCCTTCCCACTTAGGTCCTTATCTGTTGTGTTTCCAGCAGGAATTGCAACTACATTCTGTTGCAGCATTTAATCAGTTCCTATTAGTTGCCAGATATGGTAGGGATGTGAGTGTATGTGTATTTGTATGTGTGTGTGCACGTTCATGAGTGCAGTATTAAGTTTTTAGTAGATGAACGAAGTACTGGGAAACATTCTAATGGGAATAGTATAAAACATTACTATCTGAATATCCAGGGTGTTTTTTTTTTTTTTCTTAAAGGATTTTTCAGTAAAATATTTGAAAGAAAATTAGAAAAAAGTATCAAAAATAGAATTTTTCCAAATGATTTTTAGCCACCGACTCGAGGAAATGAGATATTTAGTTGTATTGAAAACCCTAGCACTGAGTATACAATTTGATTGAAAGAGTCCTAGGGTAAAATTAGAGCATCACATATTTAAAATGAACAGCGAATCATTCATTTGAGGATTATAATTAAATAGGTGACATTCTTGCCTTCATATGTTCTAAAAGTACTGACCACTTAAAATTAAGCCTTGATTGATGGTGTGCGGGGGTGGAGGGAGAGGAGTGCATTACCACACTGATGTGGTCACACACTATGTGCAAACATGTCCCATGAGTATTCTCCTGCATCATCAGCCTTATGCACAAGTCAGCATAGCATTAAAAAAAAAAAATGCAAAAGCTTTTCACAGTCTCCTAGATGAATGTGGCTTTCCTACTAACTGAGTTCTGACATAAAATTCCATTTCCCTCCTCTGTTCCAATTCTTTGGTATTTATATAACAATTTTGGTCATATTTTGGTAATGATGTACATTTATGGAGGATCATAACAGATGATTCATACAAAATTTTTTTTCTTTCATTTCTGGAATCCTTTTGGTATGACTTCCAAAACTCAGCCACTAATAGAACATAAATATAGAGTGGCTATGTTCCTATTTCTAGAGAAAAGTGTAGTAACTATAGTACTTAAGACATGGGGGTGGTTGGATTTTGGTACTTGCAAATAGGCAAAACATACTCATTTGCAACTTTTTAGGGTCATGTGCATTCTGAGTTTATCTTGGTGCTTTGTAATAACATGGCTGGCCTTTGGCTATTCCATTTCTATACACGTTCTATATATTTCCTTTAAAATTTTCCCACTTATTTTTGGAGAGCTTATTTGGGTTCTAAGAACATTCTGGGAAGTTTGAGAGTGAATGGGTGTAGAGCAAATATATACAAGTTATAGATATTCTTTTTGTGGTACTTGCCAACAAAATTTTAATAC
Organism: Tolypeutes matacus; assembly: GCA_026826555.1. NCBI lineage: Eukaryota > Metazoa > Chordata > Mammalia > Cingulata > Chlamyphoridae > Tolypeutes > Tolypeutes matacus. The sequence goes on along the minus strand of JAKSZT010053791.1, from coordinate 28,584,253 downwards.
CTCTTTCTCCAAAACGTTTAGCACTCACTCCCTATTATGTTTAAAATTTGAATAATGACATGATGTTAAAATTGAAACTAGACTTCATTTCCCACAATGGAAATAAATCTTTTATTTTTAAATGAAAAGAGAATCTGTCCTAACTATGAGATATTACAGAGGGAAACAAAGAGAATGCATCAACCTGAACGTGTAAGTTTAAATTTGCCATTTAAAAACTGTTCACATTTAATGCTTTATCTAAACTTGGAAACAACTCTGAACCAAGTTCCTTCATGAAAAGGGAAACCAAATTTACTGCTTTTTAAAACTGAGATTTATAATCCTTTCAGCATTCCACAAATATTTCTTGGGACCTGCTATGTGCCAGATGCTTTGCTAGGGGCCAGGCATCCAGTTGTGAGCAAACCAGATGCAGTCCCTGCCCTGCCTTCCTGGAACTTACAAGGGAGAAGCACACATTTTCCTCATGTCTTCTTTTATTTGTAATGTAATTTATACTCTAATAACATATAATTGACTTAATATAAATATGTACATTCTTAATCATATCACATGAATGGTAACTGAGTCAAGTAAGTGGTGATCCAAAATATTATGTTCAGTCTTCATGAAATGCTTCTTTAAAGGAAAAAAAATCTGTTATGGAATTTAAATTTTCTTAAATGTCTAAATTTTATTGTTCTCAAATAAATGTACAAATAATTACTAAATAGTGCAGTCTATAAATATTCATAAATGAAACAGAATGCATATTCAAATTGTGTTTTAAGAAAACATACTTTGATCAAAGGTGGACTCTGAAAATGATAATTAATATAGCTGGCATCACATTAACCAGGACATTTAGAGAAGGTACATTTATCATGTCAAACACATTTAGAACACATGTGGATGTTGGATAATTAAAACAACTTCTGCAAGAGAGTTTACTATAGAAACTGACAGGGGGGAATATTTTAATTTCTCTATGCTTTGAACAATTGTATTACAATATCTTTTTCATCTCAGAAATGATTATTTCATTTATTTTTCATGAGAATTCAATAAATTAAAATTTGTTTCCAAATATATTAAGGTACTAGTAGATGTTATAACTCTGAGCTGATGCTTTATTTCCAGCCAAATAAAACTGATATCTATTCATATTTGTATAATATTGATTGGCTGGGCTTAGTTTGGGTTTTCTATTCCCTAATTTCTATGCCTCCTATTGAAAAGATAATGAATATTACATTGCATTTGTACATTCTCTGGTGAACACTGTGATGGTCACCTAGATCTCTCTTCTGAATTATAGAATTTATTCCCATAGTACCTGGAAGTGCTACCGGAAGAGGCCAAGAGCTGTTAACTCTCTTTGTGGATTCTGTCATAGCCCCACTGCCTGCCACAGTCCACATCCAATGGCTGATCAATGTAGGGTCTGAAGGCCAGTCCCTGTCCCCTCTTCCCAACTTAGGGCATCTCTGAAGGGTCTTTCTTGTTCCAGAACTCACTCTAGGGCTGATTGAGGTTCTTGGAATTTAACGTTACCATTGCATTGCAACTCAACTTCTTCTGCCCAATCCTGTGTCCTCTCCTCTTGCGGGTGTTAATCCTAAAAGCACTCCCAAATAAACACGCCATCTCATAGCTTCCTGGGGAACCCAAGCTGTGAAATATGCCTGTTGACTCGGAAGTCAACTGTTGTGGTGACATTGCATAGTGACAGTAAATTCTAGGAGCCATTACAGCTTTGGAATTTATTCTGGTGGATTAACCTATATGGATATTAATGAAGATAGAGCATCTTGATTTTATTAATATTTTCTGCTTCTTTAAAGCAAGCAACTTCTTCAGTTAATCATGGTTAGCTAGGAGTTAATTGAAAGCAGATGAACAATATGGCAAATAGTTGAACTCCTCAGAAAAATAAAACAAATCCATAGTAGCCACATTTTTCTTTTGTGAAAGTCTTTGCACTATTTTGACCTGCTGATTTTGCAGGCTGTGGTCTGATTTTAAACAAAGGAAAAGATGAAACAGATGCTTGTTAATCATGTTGGGACATCTAAAACAGCTGTTGCTAAGGGAGATATTGTCCCAGTATTTCTTTTGAATTTTACCTGAGGGCTTTTACTCCATCTCTGGCATTACAAATTCCCAGCATGATTTAGGTAGTTCTAAAACACATAGCCTCCCTTCTCTATTTGAATGCACGACATTGCTATTTGGTATTCATTTGAAGGCAGTGCCTTTTCAACAAAGCAAGGAAAAGCCTGTGAACTATAATTGTTCACTGAAAACTTGTTTAATTATTAATACAATTTCTCAAGAAAGCTGTAAAGAATAGAGACTATACTTAGGGAGTTAATAAAACAATTCTACTGTTTCCCTCGCCGGTTTTTCCAGGTAGAGTGACTGCCCCTCTCAAAACCTATAGTTTGAGAATAGAATAAGCCCTACACATGGATCAGTGGTCACGACCAGAGAGGTGGGGGCTCATCCAAGAGAAACAAGATTAAATTTTCAGCGGGAGACAGTAATCTGGATGTGCACCAACAACTTTTCATCAGAATGTCTGCCTCAGAGGAAACATTTTCCAGTGTCCTCCTTCCTTGTTCTTTAGAAAGGAGCTCAACTACACTGTTCCCAGGTACTGTAACAAATGAACCATATTAGGCACGGAGAAGAATTAATACAAAATGCTGTCTGTTAAAGGTAGCTTAGACACACTACCCCACCCCAAGTCGATGACAAACTCAGTGGAAAATGAATTCTAACAAATTTCTCTGTAGTCTGCATGCAGAAGGTAGGACTTTTCCTAAGGCACAGAACTCGGGTCATATAGACAGGGGAGATGTGGCGGGGTGAAAGAGCTCTATTAGAAATGCTGCCTCTGTTGGGAAAATGGCAGGATTTCTGGAACTCATTAACTGCTGCCTCCCATTCATTATTTTCCATGTGTGCTCCCTTCAAGTCTAGCCGTGGATGCAGGGAAGCCCTGAAGCAGGTGGAGCAGGCTTGGAGCCAGCAGAGGGCGCATCCCCCGAGTCCCAAGAGAAGCAGGAAACCACCTGCCTCGAGGAAATGTACAACTCCGTTTCAAGTCCAATTGCAAGTCTTATTCTCAACCCCTTGCTACATGGCTTCAACATATAAAAATAATATGACTTTCACTGAAAAACTTCCTCTATCAGGCAGGAACATTTGGAAGTCGGAGACATGAAATACACATAGGCTCAAGTGTTTTGCACCAAACCTGTTTACAGGAAAAGGAAAGCCTGATGAGTCATCGTGTGTTCAAATGGGAACTGCCGAGAATTTTTATGTGCACATTGCAACTCTATGCATTTAAATCGACCAAGCATTAAATATTAAAGTGTTCAGAGGATGATGTGGGAGCAGAATGCCACTTACCATGTAACTGTAATAGAGTGATTTCAAAGGTCTCATGAAATGGTGGGGAACTAGAAAGTTATTTTGCTTTAGCTATTTTATTTTTATTCACCTGGGTAACAGGCAGACTGTTCAGTATTCTGAAGGGATCAGGGAAACAGAAAGGTCACCATCATTAATAATCCTGAATCACAGCAAACACATTTTAAGTGGCAATTTGTCAATAGGCCATGATGCAGTTTGTAGCCTGGAAAAGGAGAATGAAGTGAGGTCAAAGGGGAAGAGAGGTAGAGAAGAACAGCAAGTGGTGGAGAATGCAGGAGCAGTCTGGCTGTTCTTATGTGAACACTCTGTCACCATCCTTCCAAAGCATGTGCTGTCCAAATTAAATTTCTGCCATCCAGAACGTTGCAGAGTATCTCACTTTTGTGTCATTAGCAAATTGGATGAGCATGGCTTCTGCGTATTCATTCAGGTGGTTGATGTAAATACTTGACAGAATAAGACCTATTGTTGTATGTCTAGGAATGATCCTTTAGGGTGACACTTTCATTAATCAGTATTTCTTGGAATAAATCGTTTAATAAAACATAAACCATAATTTATTTTAATTCAACCCACCCTTCTATGCTGTCTATAAGACCAAGACTTGCCATGTGACTTGAAAAATGAAGACACACTTTGTCATTTCTCCAAGGAGGCAAGTATAGTGTTTAAGCATACAGACTTTCAAGCTAGCCCTCCTGGGTTTGAATCTTGGCTCAACTACTAACTAGTAGCTACATATCCTTGAACAAGTTGCTTAACTTCTGTGCCTTATTTCCCTTATCAGTAAAATGGCAATAAAAATACCATATACTTGGCCAGATTTCTGTGAAGGTGAGATGAGTTAATCATGACTATGTATGCTTAGAAAAGCACTTGGTACATAGTGCTGTCCAAGAGTTTGTTGTTGTTATCATCATCACCATCACCATCATCCCTTGAGTGTTTCTCCCCAAAGGAGAGCCCATCATGACTTGTCTGTATTTAACCTGTGCTGACATCTGATAATCATTGTTCACTTCACAGTACACCCAAAATAAAGGCTTAAAAATCAGAATTAGAATTTTCCTGAAAATCTGTCCCATGGAGGCAGCCCTCTTTTACAGTATAGGTTATGTGGGTTGGGACCTGCTTGCTAGGTGTAATATATATAGTGGATATTAGATACTAGACTATGTGTTCTCATTTCTTGTGCTTCCCCAAATATAACATTAATTCTGCTGAAAGAGTTTTTCTGCCGGTAGCTAATGTTGTCAACACCTAGGGAAAAGCACAGGCTCTAGAATTACATAGCAGTGTAACTAGACTCTTGGCCCTGCCACATTACTATCTGTCCTTGGGTGAGTTACTTAATCTTTTTGAGGTTCAGGTTTTACTTTTCTTCTTCTAGTAGAATAGGGATGAAAATATGAATTTACAATGTTCATTTATTCAAGAGCTGTATACTGAGTAATATGTCGTACATCATCTAGGTACTATAGATGTATGTAAATCAAAGTGAATAAAACAAAGTTTTCTGTGACAATAAACAGAGATAAAAGCATGTGATATGTTAAGTGATGAAAAATGCTAAAAGAATATAAAGCAGAATAAGTGGCTAAAGAGTGATATGAAGTAGGGGGCAACAGGTATGATAGCTTTTCTAATAGTGGTTGTTGCCAAGTTTGAAAATTCTTAATGCCATATATAGCACAAGAATATTTTTGAGTGAACTCAAAGATGATGAAATCTCTACTAAAACTCTTCATGGACACAAGAGACTCTTCTCCAAATACTTTCTTTCTGGAGCTGCCATAGCATCACAGCATGGTTGTGACATGCTGTGGGGTGTGAGGAATTGTGGGGCTTTCGGAGAATTGCAGTTCACCCTTGTGTAAGCATGGCTGTCCATGCCCTAAGGGAAAGATATTTGCCCATGTTTTCATGGCGTCAGTATTTCTTCATGAGAAAAAATGATATGATAGTTGTATTTATTCCAGCAATGAATTGGTTGCTCTGAAATCATGCAAAATAAAAACACTGGAACTAGAATTACCAGAGTTTCCATATAGACAGTTTCATTCTCACCTGGAAAATCCTTGTCTGAAGCCTTAGTGGGTTATATTTATCTCTCCACTTTTGAACTTTCTCCAGAGAAACCTGGGATGCCCTTGTGCCTTTTCAGTTCTTGTAACTTAGAAAGAGCACAGTGCTGCTAGAGACAGTGTTAACTGGAAATTATTTCTGGACTAGCTGAAATATTAACTTCAGGAAACTCAGTGATTTCTGCAGAGCATATGTGAGTTAAATGTGGAAGTTGTTTTTCATCTGGCAAAACCCTATGCAAAAGAATTTGTTCTTCAAGAAGTGTCAGCAAGGTGCTGAAAATAAATCATAGGCTGAACTTGAACCCTTTAGATTCTCTAGGATCCCAAATGTCCATGTCTGCCACAGAAGACCCTCAGCTGACTCTTCTCAGCATTCTTGAAGCGATTTCAACTTCTCCTGAGCCCTTACAGTTTTCCAATTGTTGGTAGCTCACTGTATAAATCAACTCCCTGAAGTTGGACAGGAAGAGTGGACCTGAATTTGGGTCTATTTTCTATATTTTCCTTGTCAAAAAGGGTTGTCTAACTTTCAAATCATACAGTTTGCTTACTCGGGCCAAATTTGTTTCTTTTGTTGATTAATTCTTGATATTAAAGTATAGTTTGTGCAAAATATTGTTTTCAATTATTTCCAAAGATCTGATTTAGTTTTTAGTAAATATGATGGATTTTCTTTCCGAATTTATGAGCCTTGTCAATATTATCCGGAACTTGGACTCTGCATGGACCTCCCATTAAGTATATTCTCCCTGATTTTATCTCCCTTTCAAATGTGGGCTATGAAATAGCATCCTGAATGTTTAGACTTAACACTAACGTAAATCCCCACATTCACATAATATTTCTTATGCATATAGTTGGACAGGCGACTTGTACAAAATGTTTTTGCATGTATGCTTTAAATAAGGTTAAAACCCTATTCTTTAGAGGAAAGCATTAAAACACTTTGTCACCTTAAATTTGAGCAACACATGAATATAGTCATCACCACCATTGGGCTTCCCACTCAGGTTCAGTGCTGTTTTTGTAACTGCTTTCCATCTGGACTTTCAAAAATGTGAATGGGATGAGAGACAGTAAATAGTCACCATTTGTTCTCTTTCAGGATCAGATTATGCAATAGTTGCTTAGGTACTGCTCTATGCAGAGTATGTACCTTAGTGTGTAAACACAGATTTTTAAGTTTCCACAGATTTACTCTGGGTGAGAGAGCATCTTTTGCAGCTCTGGAAAATGCATGGTCTATTTCTGACAAAAAAGTACTGGCCAAGCGTGTCAGTGAAAGGAATGTAAACAGTGAAACAGACCTCTTACCAACGGTGATCAGAAAAACATAGTGCTTAATTGATACCTACCACTCAGTACACAAAAAGGCAAAATAAACTGGGAAATTGTCTCAGTAGGCACGTATGTCTAATCAGTGCATATTGGGACACTTTGCTTTTTTTAGTGAGTTTCTCATTTACTTCATCAAATATTTATAACTGACCCTCCTTCCTTTTCATTACTTTCCATTTCTACTATTCAAATCTCAGTCATTTGGTGCTACGTGTACCCGAGTCTTCCCTTGATGCTAGGGGAGAGATAGATTGCTCTGGCTTTGGTCTCAGAATGCCTCTCACCAGTACATTCTCACCTAAGTATCATTGGAGAAATGGAGGACTGAGCTTCCAGGAGGTTTCCATTTCCAATTTTTCTACAGTGGCTAAAAGGAAGATAATATAAGCCCCTCCTGGGCAAGGCATCACTAGTGTCTGCCTTGGTAAGAGTGCTTTCTGCAGGCCAGGAGCAGAGGGAGAGCAAATGCTTACATCTGTTCCTGGTTTAACATCCCTTATTTCGACTCCATTAGTCTCTGTCCTCTAGAGCACCCTGATGGAAATATCCAACATAAGCAAAAGAGCAACGTCTCTCTTACAATGGTTTAATCTGCAAACTTTATAGATATGGAAAATGCTACACAGAACAGCAAAGGGTCTCGACTCTGCCAGCACGCATCAACTAATGGCTTCAGGGGCTACTTGTAGAGGGTTACTTCAAAAGTTCAAGCAAATGGTTTTAGAAACAACTTTTTGGAAATTAATCTATTCTACATTGTAAGGAGATTACAAGAAAAATCCCCAAGAAGCTATCTTTAAATTGCCTGAACCATGTATAATGTCCAAGAAATTTACAAAATTAATCCTCCATCTCTCTCTCTCTCTCTCTCTCTCTCTCTCTCTCTCTCTCTCTCCTCCTTTCTCAAATTTCCTCATTTAATTTACTTTCATAATGGGAGAAATGAGCAATTTTCTCATTCTGTTAGAAGGTATATAGGAGAAAAAAGTTCATCAAATGGAAGAATTTGTGGAGTGATATTAGGTTAAGAAATAAATTATTCCAACATGTGAGGGTTTACTGGACTGCCAAAGAAAATCCATGCAGTAGGTCACAAGAATTGAATCAGTAGCTAGTAGGCTTAAGTTTCTTTCTTGGGTTAGAAAAATGTAAAATGGGTGTTCAGATATTACATTTCTTAGAAGTTGGGTGGTTTGGAGTAAAGTATGTATTTAAGGGGATAAATTCAGAAAACAGATTTTGGTGAACTTGATAAGAAGTGAATATAAAAATCATTTATTTTCATTAATTTTTTATTAATGTCATTTTGTAAATATGTCATTTATATATCTATAAATACACTATGCTTGACTATATTTAGTTTCATTGGCTTTTCAATTAAAAGTACTGTACTAGAAAGATGGGTTTTAGTCTGGGTTTTATCACTAATAAGCAATGTAATTTTGGGAAAAGTCAGTTAAACTTAGGGGGTCTCAGTTTACCAAAGATAAAAAGTATAGTGTCTAATTAGTTACTTTAAAAAATTCATTCTAGTTCTAAAATTCACCCTAAGCAAAATGGTGGATATTTCAGCACCGCTTTTGGGTCTGCCTTCTGCTTTCTAATCAAATTTGATTAGAAATAGTTCCACATCTCTGGATGCTATAGTTATTACAAATCTGTGCTACTGTGGAGATATATGTTGCTCTGTAAACAACAGTTTGAAGACTGCTTATACTATGAACAAAAGCATGAGTTAAGATTTGCATGCTGCACACTAAAAATGACTTCTCAAGTATGGCAAGGTTTTACAGAAAAATTCCATTTACTTCTTTTGTAGGCAATAAGTATTTTCTACGTCATACTGAAATGGTCATATTTTTGTTCTTGTTATACATTTCCAAAAATCTAGTTTTGAAAATATAATAGGCTTAGAGGACAACTAATAAAACAAAATTGAAAAAGTTTCATTAAGTTGGTCATAGTAATCAAGTACCAAAAATGAAAGAGATAAAATCTCTGTTTCAATAAAAACTAGCAGTTTTTAACTCTTTTGCATAAATAGACCTCGGAGAGTTTGAGAAAACCTTTGGAAATTCTCTGTACAGGCATATACCAATAGGCATTTGTACACACACCCATTATCATACAATCTTAAGTGGCTTAAAAGGGCAAAAGAAGTCTTGATAGAGGGTCTTTGGTGGCCCAATAGTTCACTTCTAGGATTCAGTTTTTGCAGTAATCTGTGTTACTGTCACTGTGTCATGAGAGAGAAATAGGGCAATTAGTGACAACTCTTAATTATCTAACCAAGGGTAGAGAGGAGTGGCTTAGTAAAACAAAACTGGTGGATAAAGTCTGAGTTGTTTCTCTTTGATCGTGTGCAAAACTTTATTTTATTTATTTTTTGCCTTGTGCTAATATTGAAATCTGTAATGTAAGCTGTGCTTCTTGAGAACACACCAGTTTTTGGTTAGGCAATATTTGTGGCAAGTTACTGTAGCAAAGCCAACTTGAATTTAAAATATGCTGTGGATGGCCTAAAAAATAAAATATATGTGAATAATTATAAGCTGGCAGCAAGTTTTTATGTATTAATAAGCATCAACTCCAAGGAAAAATTTGAGCACACTCAAAAAGTTGCAGTAATTTCCATGTAGATAGATATATTTTACCACAGCATGTATACAGACTTTGGAATGTGGCTACAATTTCGCCTTTCCAGATCTTTAGGATAAGAATAATCTATTTTTAGAGGTATATTCTGTTCTAAAATGACATGGGGAACAAAAGAAAATATTTAGTTTGTCTCTTTCTGCCACCCACCTTTTAATTTTTTTCTCCATTTCTCTGTGGCTACTTTCCTATCTCACATTTTGAAAACGATTTTAGCGTGGGTCTTAGTGCTTTGTTCTGGTTTTTGAGCACACGCTAAAGTAATGTTGAGTCTGACTCATACCAGGGTCATAGCTGAGGAAAGTTTTAAAATAATGACACCATTTATTATTTCTTCTTCTAAGGCTTGTATCATTTCACCCTTTCAACAACGTTGCCCAGTAGATATTATTAGCAGTGTTTTATGAAGTACAAACCAGGACTCTAAGAAACTGAGTAAATTACCCCATAACCCTAAGGTTGTACTTTGTTAAGCCAGGTCTATCTAACTGCAAATCTACAGTCTCTCTCTCTCTCTCTCTCTCTCTCTCTCTCTCTCTCTCTCGTGTATATATATAAAGATATATATATATATATATCTTTAGCTTCAGCTTCTAGCAGTGTTTGGTTTATAGTAAAAGCTCCACTAATATTTAGTGAATGTTGATTTAAAGTATATACTAACTTAGAAACTATACTAGCTTCCTAGTATGGCATCTAGCTGAACACATTCCCATTCATTGCTCTCTACTCTGAACTAGATATTGAGCTTCTGTGATCTTTGAAGCAGAGTGGTGACAGGCAACCCCAGCTGTGAACTTCGTGTTGTTCTGGAATCCAAAAAATTGAATGACTTCTTTACTAATTAACTTCTTTTTTTTCTAATTTACTTCTTATTCCTTGAATTTAGAGATACAATGATTTAAAACCTCTGCATTTGCCTTTTAGATAATAATATATCTATTATTAATATATCTATTAATCAAATTATAGGAGATAGGTTTAAAAATACATCAAAAAATAATTTATATCCTAGTATTGCATTGCCCCAAGGATATTTGGTTAAAAAGTCTTGATTAGGTTAGAAAAGGCTTACTTTGGAATTTGGGCTCCCCAATGTAACAGAGTTAGAATCATTTATAATTTCTCTACACATGGCACTTCTGTACCTTTTATTTGAAACTATAATTAGCACTATACTTAAATCTTTGGTCCATTCATATGCCAGTTGAGCACTGAATCTCAGCAGAGTTGCAGCTGACACCTACTCTGCAGTTCCTTGGACTCACCCAGGTCAACTATCAAAAAGATGATGATGGACAACACCCATCCCAAAAAACAGAGAGTATCTACAACTGCAAGCAAGACAGTTCCATCCATATGCCTGATGGGCTATAATCCCCCCTCCCCCCCAATCAGAAACAGAGTGGGCATCACTACCCCCAAATCCTCAAGACTGGGGAATGAACAAACATAAGGGGGGAATACAACTATGGACTAAAGTTAGATTTATTGTTATTCCAGCAATGAAATAACATGAGTCATTGATATAAAGGCAGTGGCCACCAGAAGTTCTGAGAGGAGGGAGAGGGATGAATAAGTATAACATGGGGCATTTTGGGGACATTGAAATTGTTTTGACTGACATTGGAATGACAGACACAGACCATTATACACTTTGTCAAAACCTATAAAATTGTGCAGGGCAAAGTGTAAACTATAGTCCATGGTTAGTAGCAATGCTTCAATATGTGTTCATCAACTGTAACAAATTTAGTTCAGCCTTATAATAGTAGCTATGTTTTAAAGTTCCTGATGAACTCCTGCCATGTTTTTAGGCAAAACTTCAATAATCCTATAATTATTTTTAATTCAATAAATTTATTTGTTATTGTCATTTCGATTATTAGTTTAAATCTTTAAATCTATGAATTTTTGTATATTTATGTAAGTAATGCTATACACTGAGGAATTTTGCAGGCTTGGGGTTCTTGAATATACCGAACGAACGCTTTATCACTTCCTTCTTGTTTTGGTTGTCTGCAAGGATTTAAAAAAATTTCAAAAAACTAAAACCACAAGTGAGAGAATTTTCATAATTCTAGGGCTGTTTAACTGCATTTCTTTTTTTGAATTTCTGATCCTTAATTAATGAACTGGGCAAGACCCTTGCCTGAATGATAAAAAGGATTTATAGTAAGAAATGACAATTGTGAAAAAATGTCTGTCTATGGAAATCTCTATTTATGATGCATAACAATCTGTTCCATAATATTGTTTATCCCTTGGATGGACATTTTAGGTGGTAGAGTTAGGGGATGGGTATCATAACTTGAGCTTATTGACTTCCAAACCAGGGACTAGAGTTTGATCTGCCTTTGTTTGTACCTACCTAATGTCATTGATTTCAAATTTCTGGAAAAAGCCTGAAAACAAGAATTCATTCCCATTCGCTTTGGACTTAGGGCACAGGCAAATGCTTATGTTCACTTTGCTTTTTGTGCCCCATATTTACAATCCCATGATAGAGAGCCTACTCAGACAAGTGAGCCTCTTCTCAAATGCCACTGTGAAGCGCTGTGAGATTGAAGGAGCAGGAGAAAGTGCCAGTCACGGGGTTTGCTATGTTATGCTATGTTGCTCTGCTGTGTGTTGCAAAAAGAAAGATAAGGAAATGGGGTCAGGATAATTAAAAACGTTTTCCTATTTAATGCATGAGATAATAAATAAGCTATGTTGCATTGTGATGTGCTCTGTTGTAGTGTGGTTAAGAGGAAATCTGCACAAACTGTAAGGAAAAGTAGTTTGTAGACTGTTGAGGGGATGCTAGAATAAGGGTCAATGAACTATTTTGGTGGCAAATCTGAGATTCTGTCTCTCTCTAGGCAATGCAGATGCCAGCTCCTACTGACATATATGGGTCTAAAGTAGTCCTACATGGCTTAAGATCCTGCTCTTTTAAGTGCTTCTAGGATATTTTGAGACCCTGGTCATGTGATGAAATGTCCTCAGTAGTATATCATTCATTGTTTTTCATAAGTTTTTTTTCTGCCGACACTACCTCCCCTGAACAAAGGCAGACCCACTACTTTATAATTTTGGGTGGCCTCTTTAAAAAAAGAATACGAATTAAAAATACAGAATTAGGTACAAAAGTGACTATTTATTTACAGTAAGAAAAATAACAGTGAATCCGAAAATTTTAAAAGCTGGCAATTACCAAAAAACATAGCAAAATTCAGAAAAGTGACACAATACTCGTTTTAACTGCCTGACATGTTTTTATAATGCTTTCTTTCTTTCATTATTTTTGACACCATCATCTTTGATTGCCTCTTTACTTGACAATGATTTTCTAATTTTGTTTTCTATAGTGAGAGTGGACAGATAATTCAATCTTTCCTCTAAGGTGGCTGAATGAAGTTTGTCTTTTATCATTGAGACTTGGGATGCATAAAACATGCAACTACACACATAGATGTGCTTCCTGATTATAGTTCAGCTATAGGTTTGTGTCCTACAAAACAGAGTCTGATAAATTCTATTTCTCATGGTTAACATCAAAAAAGGAAAATAAAAGTTCAGTGTGTTTAAAATTCCTCTGATTTATTGAGCATATTTCTGCCAGGAAAGAAATTCATTTGAGGCATCCTAAAGTGCCAATTCCCCTGCTTATGATATTACAGATGTGATGATCAGAAGAGTTTTCTATAGTCTAGCTTCTAGGTCCATACATTTTAAAGTTTCTCTCTCCCACTTGACCCACACATTTCCTGGGCTGGGCACTGTAGAAACGCTTATATTTTCCAGCTCTGTCCCCGTGTGTCAGGGCATGGGGTGAGTCAGTGCAATAAGTGGGAGACTTATCTCTGCAAGTCGTTCCTATGCTGTGAAGGTAAGCAGTCACTTCACTATCTGTGGAAGTGACTGTGAATCACATATATATAGCCCACTAAACCTAACAAATGAACCCCAACTTAATTTTTACGTTGCCGAGCTTCAAATACCCACAGCCACACCGTGGGTTGGGGAAGGAACCAGATGGATAATAGAGTAGAAAGAGATAGAAGCCCTACTAACTGAAGTTAAAGTAGCTTACCCTTGCAAATTTTACAAAAAAATTATATGAACTATGGTTAAATAGCCTCTCAGGGCCTTAGAAAGGTCCTATGTAAGAGGGGAGTTAGCTTTACAGTGAATTCATTCTCTGACCCCAGATTCCAACGTTTTCTCTAAGTGATGTATTCTTTCTCTCCTTAAAGACTTTCATAGTAAATTGTTTATTTGCACCTGTCTTACGGCAGTTATCTTATTCTGCCCAGTTCATAATATTTATTTTCTTGAGCAGCCTAGGAAACGAAAACAGATTTTGGTACCTAGAGGTGTGTGCTGCTATTGAAAATACCAAAAAAAAGGAAACTGCTTTAGAATTGGTTAATTGGTAGAGGCTGGAAGAATTGTGGAGGGCTTGATAGAAAAGGCCTAGATTGTTTTGAAGAGACTGTTGGTAGAAATAGTGATGCTAAAGGTGCTTCTAATGAGACCTTAGAAGGAAATGGTGAATGTGTTACTAGAAACTGGAGGAAAGGCTATCCTTGTTATAAAATGGCAAGGAACTGGGGGAAATTGAGTTCTGATGTCAATTGCAGGCAGAACCTGAAAGCTATGAACTTGGATATTTAGCAGAGATTCCTAAGCTAAATGTGGAAAGCATAGCCTGGTTTTTCCTTGCAGCTTATGGTGAAATGAGAGAGGAAAGGAATAAGGTGATAACTGAACTCCTGGGCACAAAGAAACCAAAACTTGATGGTTTAGAACTGAGCCTATCCAGAACAGGGCTCCATGTGAGGGTTTAACTGCCATTTCAGAGGAAGTTAGGATTAGAAATGCAGTTATCCAGGAAGGACCTATACAAAGTCTTTCTGTCTGATGTGTTGGACCCCTGTGAACTACATGCAAGGCCAACAATTTTTTTTGGCATAATTTTTATGAACAGTACCGCTGGACTGAAAGTCATGGGGAAGGGACAAATAGAAGGAAGAATGATTTCAAGGGTAGGACCTTGGAAGCCTGGGTCTGGATTGACGATATCTCTTTGGGCCAAGAGAGTGGTTTCACCCATGTGTGTGGAAAAGGAGGTCCACCCTGGTACTTGAAGGGGGCAGGCCTTCCACCCCATTGTCTAGGGAGAGTGCTGCCACTTCAGTCTGTGGAGATAGTGGGACTTAGGCTCTGGAGTTTGCAGAGAATCTGGACACTACCCTGCTACTTGGAAAGGGTAAAGCCTTCACTCCAATAATCAGGTAGCAGATAGCCACTGTAGAAGCTCTTGGAAGGGTTTGGGCTGCTACTCCATTAGGCCCAATCTATAGATGACTCTCAGACCTTGAAATCTAATGGCATCTGCCCTAATGGATTGCAGAATTGTTTGGGACCCGTGACCCCTATTTTCCTTTGAATTTCTCCCTCTGGGAATGGAAACATTTATCCTATGCCTGTCCCTCCATTGTATATTAGAAGCACATAACTTGTTATCTAGGTTTCATAGAGCCACAGACAGGGGAGATTTGTGCCACAGGACAGACCACACATGTAAACAATTTGATTAGACTTTGTACTAAGCATTGTTTACTGAAACGACTAAAGGCTTTTGGGATATTGTGATGGGATGAATGTTTTTTACATGTGGAAAGAACATGTCTTTTTGGAATCTGGAGGGTAGAGCTGTATGTACTCCAGTAAAGCATGTTCTCATACCTATCCATTCTTGTGTTTGTGAACCCATTATGAATCCATTTTGATAAGTTACTTCAGTTAATGTGTGGCCCAGGATGGGTCCTAATCCTATTACTGGAATCCTTTATAAGCAATGAAATTCAGACAGAAAGGAAAAAAAGCCATAGGAGGCTAGAAGCAGGGAGAGAGCCACAGGAAGCAAGAAACTGAACATCAGCGGTAACAAGGAAAGAAGTTAAAGACCAGGAGATGTTGCCATGTGCATTGCCATGTGACAAGGTAAAGACCAAGGATCGCCAGCAGCCAGCCCCAGAGTGGCCAATCTTGGGGAAGAAAGTATTGCCTTGATGGTACCTGGATAGACTCTTTCCCATCCTCAAACTGTGAGCAAATAAATTCCCATTGTTTGACCTGACCCATTCCATGGTATCTGCTTGAGTAGCACCAGGAAACTAAAACACTTCTGCATGTGCTTATACACATGTATTCATATATATTCATTAATTACATATATTTGTCTTCTTCTCCAGTAATGATCTAAGAGATTTTTGAGTACTGTTACTGTTAAGTGCTTATTTTTGCTTCCTATGCAATCTCATTAGGCTTTGCAAATAAATCTTTCTACATATGTATAAATATTTTTATAATTGCTGGGCAAAGGCATGGGTGACTTAGGAGGTGCTTTGATATTAACTTTCACAATCATATTCCATAAAGTCTATGTTCATGTACACTATTACTGGAGGTATATAAGAATATTGTTTTGCTACAACCTCCAAAAATGAGTGTAATTATTCAAGATCCAAAGCAATCCCATTGTATATGTTCATTTGGGATAATTTTTAACTCTATTATATTGAGTTTTGGCATTTGTGATCATGATATATGTCTTTTCATTATTCAAATAATCTTTATATCAGCAAAATTATACATAGGTTTTTCTATGTATGTGTATATTTCTTATTAAATTTTTCTGGCTATTTTGTTGCTGTTTTGGAGAGTTTCTTTTTTCTATTCAATTTTTTATATGTTTATTACTCATTTATAGAAAAACTGTTGGTTTTGTGCATTTATTTAGTAATTAGTTATTACTTATTCTGACTCATTAATTGTAATAGTTTTTCAGTTAAGATAGACATTTTTAAAGGATGTAGTCTTTTGTTTACTAAAAGTTTTTAGATATTGAGTTTAGGCCAATACCTTTTGGGCTTATATTGAAATAATCATATAATTATATTCTTTAAATCAGTTTATATGATAAATTATATTAATATATTTTCTTGCATTGTCATAATTTTTTTTTTTTTTTTTTTTTTAAGATTTTATTTATTTATTCATTTATCCCCCCCTTGCTGCTTGTGCTCGCTGGGTCAGCTAACCACGCCGTGCAGGCAGGCCTGCCCTCACCAGGAGGCCCCGGGAACCGAACCCGGGGCCCCCCATATGGTAAACGGGAGCCCTACTGATTGAGCCACAGCCGTTTCCCCATTGTCATAATTTAATTCATTTCTGAGTAAATCCTTTTTGGTTCTTTTAATATTCTGTTGAACTCTCTCTTAAAAAATGATGTAGACAGAGATATAGCTGCAAGAATGTTTATTGCAGCAGGGCTTATGAAAGAGAAGATTTATAAGCAACTTAAATGTCTAAAACTAAGATATTGGTTAAATAAATTAAGGCACATATCTCCAGTGAAAACTTAGAATACATTAAAAAGATGTTATGAAACTGTGTTTATGAATACCTTTATATTATTTGGTGAAAAAAGCAGTACCAAATTCATCTATTAAAAAAGTGTATTTGTGTGTACATATATGTTAAGTGTTTGAGTGGCTGTGAGCATGTTTTTACATTTGAGTGTAAGTTTGTGTGAGTGTGTATGTCCAGGTGAATGGAGATTATAATTTTTGTTTTACTATTATATTTAGGAAAATATTGTTATAATTTTGTGTAAGAATTGGATATGTCTGATATGAGAAATTCATTTACTATTGCAACAAAGAAACAATCATTGCTGCCAATAAGTAAACAACATTCCATACATCTCTTATGTACCCATAAAAATAGAAGGATATATGGACAGAAATACTCTTAAAAAACTGTAATAACATTATACATGCTATTTTGCTAGTTTTTCATTTTTTGTATTTAAGAAAAGAGAATTAAGTGAAACTGAATGGATTGCTCTGTATCAGATATTTTAATTCTGAAACAATCACCAAAGGCTAAGAAAAATAATTGTGAAAACATTAAGATATTGAAGTCTCTTTCTAAAAATTACATATTCACTTTTAGTATGCTTATACTTATTCCAGCGTTCCTTCCCCCACCTGTTACACACACACATTGGTTTTATATACAAAGTATATATATATATATTGCTTTTACACTGTCAAGATTTATATCATTTGTATTATGTTATTTGTGTTACTTCATAACTATAATTCTTATAGTCATTTAGTCTTAGTTCTGTATTTAAATTGGCTCAATGCTGAGTACCAGCTTTATCATAGTTTCTCCATTTCATCTATTGCCCACATTTTATCATCAAGTAGAACTTTTCAGGGAGGGACCATAGATGCCACCAGCTCATAGTTCATTCACAGTGGATGTTATCTGCCTATTGCCTCTCTTCAAGGCACACCTTGGCTGGCACACCATTCCTGGAATATGTGTTATTTATTTTCCACAGATGACAAACTGGTGACTTATCAGCCAGTCCAGCTGGCAGACAAATTTTGTTTTCCTCTATACTATTTAATAAAATTGAAATTTTTTGCAGGAATTTAAAAATTGGGAGAATTAATATAGAAATTTGCATTTCTGGGGCTTTTTTTTTTTGGAAAAAATTGGGAGGTCTGTTAATTTAATGTCATTAAAATATGTTTCTTATTCCCCTCAGGCAAAATGAACTGTAGCCATCCTGTTTGAGAGTGCTGTGTGCTCTCCAGTTCACTGTAGTCAACCTGTTTCAACCAGTTGCCTGCCCCGTCTTGTCTCTGTGGGAATTAGAATTGCTACTCCAGCCTTAGAATTTTTTTGACATTGTTCTGTCGTTTCATGGTGCTGAGTAGTGCACTAGTCATTTTACTGTGGCTTCCCCCTTCATTGCCTGGTGGGCTTGATGTATTTGCAATTTTCTTCTCAAGAAAGTCTCATGTATTATATTTCCTAAGTTTTTTCATATTTCAGAATGTCTCCCTGTTGCTCGTATTACTGAACCAAAGTGGGTATAATACATTTTGATTAATGCTCTTTTCCTTCAGGATATTGTAGATATTACTTTAATGTTTTTGGATTAGTATGTTGCTATGAAGAAGTCTGCAGCCAACCATTTCCCCCCTTTTGGTTGGACTGTTTTTTTCTGTCTGGACAGCTGAAAAAACCTTTCTTAATCATTCATCCAGGATATGTTGCAATATTAATACTTCTGTATCTTCTTTTTCCTGGTGGATGTTTCCTTTAATCTGTGTTTCTCTTTCATTCCAGGGACATTCCTTTTAATATTTTTGAATACTTTCATTTCATTACAAGGGCATAAAATATCTTTCGGTTATACCTGCTTTGCTCTTATCAGCTTCTTTCTAACTTGATTCCTTATTTTGATATCTCAAAACTTTCCTCAATCCCATTTATAGGACTTTTGCCTCTTCTTTCTTGCTATTTCCAATTAATTAAATAAATGTGTAATGATTCTAACAGTGTTGTACTTTCGATTTTTCTCTTCCTATATACCTCCTTCTGTTATTTTATGAATTATTATTTTTTAATTCATATTCCCACTGAATTCTTCTTGCACAATGTGAAGCAAGTACAGAAGAAGGGATCTCTTCTGCCCTTAGAAATTGTTTTCTTCCAGACTAAGACTTTCCTGTGCCTTTTTTATGCCATGTCACTTTTTATCGCTCTATTTTTCTTGTTATGCATAACTGTAATGCCAATTATTTAAAACTTACTTAGGCTTAACTTGGGCAGTTCCTACCCCTTCGTTCTGGAAGGGTATCTGCAGGCTCGGTTTGAGGCAAGTCTACTAGGTCTCTCTAGTCTCCCTCTCTCACTCAGAGCTACAGCCTGAGGCCTGGGTGTTGCTTTTACTTACCTTTACCCTACCTAGCCTTGGGTCATGAGAGTGAGGAAGGTGGAAAGTTCGGACTGTGCTCTTTCTTTGGCGACTTGGGCACATTTTCTGCATCACGATCTGCTCCATCGAATGAGAGCTGTATTTTCTTCCAGGGGACTGCAGCTCTATCTCTTGTTTCCTGTGTAAAGCCCTGTGGCTTAGGATTCATTAAAAAGAGTTTGTTTAGGTTATTCATTTTCTTTGTTTCACTTACCATTTCTCCCAGAAACCTTTTGTGTATGCATCCCTCTTCTCTAGTCAGAAGAGTCAAAAATAATGGCTCCTGTGCTCCATTATACTTAATTGGAGGTGGAGGGAGATTTCATCTTCTGCTTAATCGGTCAGCCTTTGACTCCTGCAGACAGAACTTTCTAATTTATCTGCTCTTTTGTCTTCATTTCTCCAATTTACTTCCGGAGACCTTTATAGTCCTTTCTTTTTCCCTCCCCATACAGGTGAGCTCAGAATGGCACTCCCTACCAGTTCCCTCTCCTCCATTGAACTCATTTGGTGGAGATGTTTGTATACGTGTTTCCTTGACTTTATCTCCAGCAGCAGGCACTCTCAGTTTCTCCCCATTTTTAGGAATATTAGTAACACTTTGAGGAGTTGGTTGAATAATCTACCTTACCCACCAATTCTTCTGAGGCAAGCAGATAAGTTTAAAGTCTGTGGTAGACTGAATCATGCCTACCAATTTAATCTTAATCTGCATTCCTGTGTGTGTGGTGATGAACCCTTTGTAAATAGGACCTCTTAAAGATGTTTTTTTAATTAAGGTATGGTCCAATTGAAAGGGCTGACAGGTTTATTAGGCCACAGTAAGGTGATCAGTGGTTGGACTTGGATGTGAGCTCAAGTTCTTATTTTTTTTTTAAACAAATCAATTTAATTGATACATATTAATACAGCATAAATCCATCCAAAGTGTACATTCAATGTAATCACATAGTTGTGCATTTATCACTTCAGTCATTCTTAGAGCACTTTTATTATTCCAATAATAATAAACAAACAAACAAAACTCATCATCTCTCAATCTCTCTGTACTTCCCCTGCTGTATGTAGCTGCTATTTTTTTGGTTCTCTCTAGTATATGTGTATTTATATTTTGTAAAAACAGTCTTATATATACAATATCACCCATATTTGTGTTTTACGTGAGGTTCCATTATCTTATACAGTCTTATGTTATAGTTTTTAGCTTTTCTTCTAGTGATATATATGACCTTTGACTTTCCCTTTCAACCACAGTCATACCCATATAATAGCTCTGCTAGTTATAAACACTATGATGTGCTTTCACAATTTCTATTCATTTCTAAAGATTTACAAACAACCTCTTTTTACCAATTCTACACATATGAACCATCAGCTATCCATTCTCTGCCCTCATTATATTTTCTGGTGAGCCTGGTCACTCTTTTTTTGTTGTTGTTGTTTTGTCTTTTCATTTTTTTATTTTTTAAAAGATACTTAGAGTGCATAAATGTTACAGAAAATATATGGGGGATTCCCATATGCCCCGTTCCCACCCCTCCCACATTTTCCCACATTAGCAACATCTTTCATTAATGTGGTACATTCATTGCAATTGATAAACACATTTTGGGGTATTGCCCCTAAACATGGATTATAGTTTACATTGTAGTTTATACTCTCTCCCACACAATTATTTAGGTTATGGCAAGATATATAATGGCCTGTATCTGTCATTGTAATGTCATTCAGGACGACTCCCAAGTCTTGAAAATGCCCCTGTGTTACACCTGTTTTTCCCTCTCCCTACCCTCAGAACCTCCATTGGCCACTGCCTCCACATCAATGATATTTCTTCCATTGCTAGAATCACAATAAGTCTATAGTAGAATACTAGTAAGTCTACTTTAGTCCATAGTACATTCCCCAACCCTGAGAATTCTGGGATGGTGATGCCCACTCCACCTTTAATTGAGGGGGGGGCTTCAATCCCATACGGCCGATGGATGGGACTCTCTTGCTTGCAGTTGTAGGCACTCTCGGTTCCTTGGTATTTTCGTTATCTATCATCTCCTCCTTGTTAGTTGTCCTGGGTGAGTCCAATGAACTGGAGAGTAGGTGTTGCAACTCTGTTGAGATTCAGGGCCCAGCTGGCATATGGACTGCCCAAAGATTTAAGTCTCTTAGCTCTTCCTTATTGATGGCAAAGGAGTTGATGAGCTCATCTTTCATTGATGAGTTCATCTGCTAGGCACTCAGCGATGGTGAAATGTGGCCTCAAGGGCAGTCAGATGGCCTGGCTCATGAGGCATAGTAGGGACACATCCACGGTCTGCCTCTTAACTGTCCTGACTCACCTGATGCACATCGGGTCCTCCCGGGGGCTGTGAATGCTGTTGATGATGACATTCATGAGGACCTGCAGTGTGAGCAGGTGGATGATCTCAAAGGTGTGCTTGACTATGTGCTTGGTCATGAGCTGCTTACAGTTGTCATGGCTGTGCGTCATCCTAGAATTGGTGAGGTGCTCCACCATGGGGAATTGCACCTTGTAGAAGCATTTGGCTGTATAGTGTCCTGGGCTGTAGGGCATATCCTTGACATACTTCCTTGCCGCCATCATGTCATTGCTCTTCACATGATGTGTGCATCACTTCCCGAAGAGTTTAATGTCGGGAGTCTCTGCCATGGTAGGAACAGCTGTCCTCCACTCAGTCACCATATGAGCACAGCTTGGATGTTTCTGTCACTCAGTGTGTGCCACTTGCCACCCTGGCAGACACAGGAAGGTCTCTTTTTGTTGTTGCTGTTTTTGCTTGTTGCTTGTTTGTTGTCTGCTCATTGTTTTTGCTTGTTGTCTGCTCATTGTTTGTTTGTTTTTTCTTTAGGAGATACTGGGAACCAAACCTGGGACCTCCCATATGGGAGGTAGGCGCTCAACTGCTTGAGCCACATCCACTCCCATATTGGTCTCTTTTTAATGGTCTTTTATTTCAGTTCTGTAAAGTTTTCTTCTGTGATATATTGGATTGTTATTTTTGTCCAATTTATTTCTTTTGAATAGCAGTTATTTGAATGTGGACTTCCCAGTCTCTGTTCTCCATATTTATTCTCTTCCATCTCATCATTTTCTTTTCTTTCTCTTCATTTTCTACACACAGGGACTGCTTCTTAAATTTATCCTCTACATTATTGTCTTCAATTTCTATTCTTTACCACTACCATTGTGGTTTAAATTTTCCTATTGAGTCTTTTAAATTTCTTGAAACTTCCCCAATTTATCTTTTTATCTCATCCATAATTTTTTACAGATTAACTTTTATGGATCTTATGGCTTTATGTTCCTGTGTCAAATATTTCCTGTGCTCTAGATAGTAGAGAATTGTGAGAGGTGAGCTTTTCCTCTGTGTCTTCAGATGGACGGTCCATTTCTCCTTTTCTGTGAATTGCTTTGTAGATTACAAGGATGTTTTTTGATCCTGGTGCCCATTCCAATTTCTGGGCTCATTAAAGCTTTTACCTAGAGCAATGTTTTCTCCTGTAGACTCTGTCTTCTCTCATCCTTTCAGTCTATTTCTTCACAGGGATTACACTGCCATCAGAGATCTTCTTCCCTCTGCCCTGTTTTATTGATTGGCTTGGGATGATGGTCTATATCAATGCCTACTTGTTTTCTGATGGCTGTTGTTTCAGCAAATGTAGATGGACTGATGTAAACTCAACTATGGCTGACATAGCACAAAAATGGTAGAGAATTGGATACCCAGCAATGATGCCCACATAGCTGGCAAGAGAAAGGAAGAATGCCAACAGGGCATGAAAGGAACCCTCCCAGCTGACTCCACTCCATTTTAGGGGTCTACCTGAAGTCTCACAAACAATTCCATTATATGGCACAGATAGAAGCGAGTCCCATCTCACTAGCTAGGAATGTAGTCTTTGGTTTTGAGTGGCTATATACCTAGCAAAGAATCAGTGTACCGAGAGGGAGGAAGAGAACAGACAAACATTTGGGTAGGCAATTGGCATCTGCTGCCACAGCCTACGTCTCTCTGAGACTGGACATACTGTAGGAGAGGTTAAAAAAAAAAAGTTTTTTCTGTTATCAACCATCAACTATAAGAAGGGCCAGAATGATCATTTTTATCAAATTTTCTCAGGCTTACTTACATTCCTTATATTATATTTGAATTTTTTTCTTGCCCAGCTTCCAGTTATTTCATGCCATGCTTACTGTGTTAAATGACAGAAAATGTTAAGATATCACATTGCATGTCTCACCTTTCCACCCCCTCCATTTTTTCTTTTGAAAAAATGAGTAGCAGATTATTCAGCACAGTGATTAGTTAGCCCTGGTTCTCTGACACCACATCCTTTCCCTTTACTCTGCTTTCACTTATCACAGTGCCCTGGACTTTCACTTTTATTTTTCCTGCTACCACTTCAATTAATTTCTTATTTACATCTTTCTTCTTGCTTCCCACTCTATTCCTACTATTAACATTTTCATTGTTCTTTACTTCTTACAAAGTATTTCCTCATACTTTTATTTCATTTGTACCTCATAACCATCCTGCAAATTTTTTCCTTAAATTTTCACCAAAGCATACATTTTAGAGGTTAGTGATTTATCCAAATCCTCATGGGTAGGTGGTAAAAGTGTAACTCCTAACCAGATCTCCTAACCCCACATCTTATGATCTTCCCACTACACTATGCTGCAAGTTGCTGCTCTTATATATGCTCCCAGCAGCAGCAGTTCAAGTGATGAGAGTTCTGCATTAGTGGTGTGTGAGAAAGTAACCTATCATGTACACCAAAGGAAACAGAGACCATGGTGAGGACCCTTGCTACAAAGCAGCAATGTGTAGTGGCTCCCAGATAGCCACGCTTCAATGACATATGGACTCCAACATATTCTTTACTCTTATTAATGTACTTCTCAACCTGTGTATTAACAGGACAAACATTGCAGAGCTTCACAAATAATGAGCAGCTGCAACAGCAAATCCTCTCTTCCTTCAAAGTGTTTTATCAAAGCATGTATGCTCAAGGCTTAATGCTAAATGGTGGGAGCAGCCATGCAGATCAGAGAAGATTCACTCTCTTTCCATTGGATCAGGGTCTCAAAGAGTGGCTTTGAATAAAAGAGAAGGCTGCAGGCAGAAAACAATCAACTCCAGAGGCTGGCGGGAGCAAGAAGCTGAAGAGGTGGTAACAAAGTAATGATAATTTCTCCCAAGTGGAAGGCACGTTAGACAGCTTTCTGCTGAATGTGAGAGGCATTCAAACATTAGTTCAGATCAAGTTCTCAGCTTGTAAACTTGGATTCCTCAGATTCTTTATTGACTTTCTTTGAAATCACTGAAATCCATAATAACTCTCCATATTATTCAAGCTTCACGTTAAGCACCATGTAGGCCACACTCAGACACAAATATATTTCCTTAATTTAGCTTCAGTCCAATACAGTCAGCATTTCATCAGGAACTTAGAATTTTACTTCTGTGTCCAGGAAGTGGTATGGTGGGTGGTACAAAGAAGAACACAACATGGGTTTGGCCCTCATGGAAATAGACAGAATTGTTAGCCTCGTGTGTCAGTTGCTTTTCATTTGAGTGTGGCATTTAATCATCATAGTAATTTATACAGACTAACGATAGTAGAGCAGGATAATATTTTAAGGTAAAAATGTACTTATTTCTGTTATGCATTTACTCATTTGTTCATTCAGAAAATATTTATTGAGTGCCTTCAGTGTACCAGGCACTGCTCTACATGCTGGAGATACAATGAGAAAAATACAGGTAAAAATCCTCGCCTCAAGCAAATAGAACCTCCACTACTCAGGAATAGTAGAGACGGAGGAAGAAATAGACATCATGTCTTTGTTTTCCATAAACTTCAACCATGCTCATAGACAAGAAGGGTGCTGGACTGTTGGCCCAGATATGCGTGTTGTTTGGCCTGCAGTTTTAAAAAAATTCTGGTGCGTAGCACTCTCCATCAGTCTTTACTGAATTCACCTGACCTGCTTCTCTTATTTGTTCTCTCTTGGCTCCTGTAGGCACTGGATTTTCAGACATCTGGGTCTAAACCTTGAAAAGCATTAGAAGGTTGTAATTCGGGGGTTTTTCGGGGCTTGGGAATCATCCTGAATGACACTGCAATGACAGATATAGGCCATTTTATATTGTCACATAACATGCAGAACTGTGTGGGAGAGAGTGTAGACTACAGGGTGAACTATGGTCCATGCTCAGTGGCAAAGCCCCAGGTTACGTTTATCAATTGCAATGAATGTGCCACACTAATGAAGGATGTTTATGTGGGAGGTGTGGGGAGTGGGGCATATGGTAATCTCTATATTTTTTGTGTAACATTTATGTAATCTAAATATCTTTTTAAAAAAATTATTTTAAAAAAAGTGAGAAAAGGGTTCTTGGCTCTAGAGATGTGTGGGCATAGAGGCTCGGGAGTTTGGGGATTCCAATCCCAGACTAGAAATAAGTTCTCCTCCAGCCTGAGGGAGGGAGAAGAAAGAAAGTCCTGTGCGTCCCAGAGTAGTGGGGACTTTGCTTCTTGTGTTGAAAGCAAGAACCCAGAAGAGAATTGCTCTGTGGTGCCTTTGGTCAGATGGGACTGGAGACACTTCACAAGAGTGAGCAAACAGCAGATAGGGGCTAAGGAACAAGGCACAGGACACCCTGACTATAACCTGTGTAGTTTGACAGCTAATGCTTGACGACTACAGAGGTCTGACCTCCATGTCATGCCTAGGCCTAGCCTAACACTTCAAAAATAACTGAGGTGACATTTTCCCAGCTGGGATAGAGTCCTTGGATTCAGCAATAAAATTGAGTCCAGTAGAATAAAGGAAATAGTGTTTTCCTGTACTACAGTTAATGGACTGAGATTGACATCTGTTATGCTAGCTTATTGGAGGTTTCTACCACATTCCATTAGAATGAATGGAGGGGAGACTGGGAGAGGATCATAATTTACAATTTTTTCCTTGGGGTCTGACATAGTTGCTGTCATTTTATTGTTACTGGATTTTGTCTAGGTTCTTGACTTATGCTGCAGAAATGAATTTCAGAGCACGTCGGGTTAGTTAGGCCAGTAATTTATTAAGGTAGGGAGGGAGGAGAAATGGGAGAAAATAACAGATTATGGGTCCCCGGTAGAGAGTAAGGGGCTGAAGAGTGATAAAGAGGGCTGATTTATAGACTGCAACTTCCATTATAGATTATAAATGCCCAGGGTTTACTTGTGTGTTGTTCCATGCAGGGGGACACGATGAGAGCAGGGCTCAGAAGCCACAAGGGACTCGGGAGAGATACTTGACCTTTGCCCTTGCCTTTTAAACCATTAATTATTCCACCCCTTTGCTAATGGCATGGGAGGAGTCCCAGCTGTTTGCTGTTTTGATTGATTATCCCACCCATCAACTCTCTGGGTGGGCCCAATGATAATGTCCCTGGAGAATATCTGGGGCTTCTCCTGGCTTCTGGAGGAAACGTTGTTCTGGATGGGAGAAATCTCGCGAGGGTCTTCCAGCAGCCATCTTGAGGGTATTGACGTCCACATGGACTTCTTGCCAGGTTCCAGATCCGTCTATTGGTTCCTTATATGAAGCCTGCTTCATTATGAAGGGTTTAGCCTAAGCATTCCCTTTTCACCTTGCAGGTTATTCTTGTAGTTATTTTCTTACTCTGCCTCTCATTTATTCTCCTATCTCTTGGTTCTGTTTGGTAACACAAAATATTTTTAAGTCCTTCATGTTCCTCCACATACTGGCTGTCAGGCAGACCCTTGTTTCTAAGGACTCATGGGATCAACTTCTTTCCACAGCACTCTCTGCCTGCTCCTCTGCTCACTCTTCCCCACACCATCCTGCAGGCCCCTCCAAGTTGGCTCCCTCTCAAAGCAGTGTTGTCCCAAGAGTGGCCTCCAGCCCAGCGGTGCCAGCAGCACCTGGAAACTAGTTGGAGAGACAAATTCCCAGGCCCCACCCTATACCTGCTAAGGAACCAGCTGTGTCAGTTCAACAAGCCCTCCAGGGGCTCTGGTGTGTCCTCAAGTTTGGGAGTCACTGTTCTAAAGAGAAGCATTTTAAGAATGTGGTGTCCTGAGCCACCAAGAGAAAGGGTCTGCTGTGGATAAATGGAAGTGCCTTGTGAAAACTGCTGCCGTCCTTTATGAAGGACAAAAACACTCAAGCATGTGATGAAATCTTCAAGCTCTCCTGTATAACTGCTAACCAATTTTCTCTACACTTGACACAAAGTTAAATGTTTTGACTTTGTGGAAAACTTTTTTTTTGTCTAGTATTTTCACTGATATATGCTGGATGTTAAGGATTATCTTATTGTAAAATAAAGATTTGACTTTGCAGAAAACGTGGAAAGTTAAATGGAAATTCTTATGTGAGGTTTTGCATGAATACTGTAGATTTTCTTCTGGTAATGATGCCTGCTCTTTATGAAACGCCTGTTAAAAAGGATTGTGGAAGAAGAGGGTCGACAAAACTGAAATCTGGGCAAATTTTAATATTTCCAATCAGAGAGTAAGCAATCAGCCCTACTTTTTTAAACTTCTGTGTTTCCATAAACATGCAAAGATTTGCTAAGCTGTTTGCATTTTCACTTTGTCTAATCTGAATGTAGTGCCTCACTTTTTCTCAGCCAATAAGTATTGATTTTTGTATCACAAGGGGAAAATATAAATGTAGGTCTTTCTAAAATGACTTCAACCACAATATTAGAAAATTGCTAAGTGTTAAAAATCTCAAATATGATAATGGCAGAGAACAAAGTTTCACAATTTGCAATGCATAGTGTAAAAACCCTACACTGTTGTTTTTTTTTTTTTGTTGTTGTTGTTTTTAATAGTCAAACCAAATCAAAATTGTGGGACCAGTTAAAACTCTGTTAACAAACAGGACCATCAAACTTCCTGGGTCATAACAGTTGGAAGAAAACAGGGTCAAGTATTAACATAGATGGCAAAACATGAATCCTGAACATTCCTAAAATTGAGAATAAAATTCCCAGTGTGTCAATTCACTGATACTGAAAAAAACTCTGCTTCCTGAATTCCCCAATAATACTGAACTTTATTAAAAATGCATTTATTTAGGATTGTACAACCTCTTTAAATTTATTATGAAAAAAAAATGCACCCTTATATTACAGGTAGTTTATTTCTGAGTTTGCCCTTTTGTAGCACCTACTCATAGTCCATTTCTATGCTGATGTGAATTTTTTAAAAACTGGTGATGTTGTTTCATATTAGTATTCACCAGCCCTGTCTTCTCCCTTTATTGCCTTGAGGGAAAGGTAGTATATATTTAGGCATCAAATTATAGTTTTAAAACAAGGAGTGGAGTTGTTGGTCAGGGGCATTGAGAAGATGTACTTTATTATCAGAACCAATTTGTTCTGAAGTAGTTTGTCCAAAAGGAAGCCAAATAGAAACATTCATGTTTTAATCAGGAGAAAAAAGAAATACTGTTTTTATACATGAACAAATAAACATAAGGGAAAAACAAGGCATTTTAAAATGTAGAGCCATTGTATTTAGGTTTTTCCTTATGATGTTTGCCAAAATGTGTCATTATATATAAGATGTTAAATCAGGTTGGTTTTCCAATTTGACAGTGTTCTTCCCTCCCTTACCCTCTCTCTGGCATTCTATCATCTCGTATATTTATTTGGAGGATATGGGCATCGATAAACTTAAAAAATATTTTTTATTCACCTACCAGAGGTGAATAATGGGACTTGGTATGTGAGCTCTGAAATTGAAGAAGAATGGGTCCCTGTGAGTAAACAGAAGTGTAGTCCTCAAAAAGCTCATAATTGAGTGGTGACACAGATGTGGACACAAAGAATTATAACACAAGTCAGAGATGCTGTAATAAAACTGCAAACAGAGTTTAGTAACATCATTGCATGGAATAAGAGGGAATTCAAATTTATTTTTATAGAAGAGACAGCTTTGAGATGGACCTTAATGTGTGGATAATATCTGAAAGGTCAAGATGAAAGGGAAGGCTGCTCCAGATGAAGATCAGGAGGTGGGAAACATGCCTGTATAGGAATATGTATGTCTTAAATTGTGGTTATGGCATTAATATAAAGAAAAAAAATCAAACAAAACAGATTATTGAATGAAATTTAGAGTCAAATTTATTGGCTAATTTGGTATCACGTAGACCCAGTCTATATAAAAAGAATTCCGGTCAAGTTAGTTGGCTGGGATTATTGTTAAACAAAAGCCCCATAGCACTCTGTCATGCGATTGAATTTAGTTTTCCTACCACATTTTTTTTCAAGTGAGTCACTAGAACAACATCCTGACCCCACAATATGTTACCAATGAAAGCACATCTTTATTTTTTCTCTGGTTTCTCTTTGCAGCCAAGCAAGGCTTTGGCTGTATTATATTCATCAGCAAGAAATCCCCAAATACCAAGCAGCAGCCCAGCATCCATACAGGCCATGAATTCAGGACAGATTTCAAATCCTGGAAGAAAATCTTAATTGCCTCCTCTTTGTGAGCATGCTCTAGAGCAAAAAAATGATTTTACTGACCCATGTTCTCAGAAACAGATAGAAATCTCCAGCAGGTCTCATTTCTTGAGGATGGCTGATTACAGAGCATGAAACAGGAAACTGATCTTTGCAGTGTGCAGAAATGAGTCTTTGGTCTTTGCATAGTCTTGTTTAAAACTTAAAGTCAGTGTCCTGCTGAGGCTTACCTTGGATCTTTACATGTTAAGATCAGATGAAACCATTTCCCTTTTACAATTCAGCACTACTATTTTGGGGGATCTGTAAGCGCCATTTACCTTTAGCAGTGGACATTGCCATGATTTTAAAAATTAGATGTGGGTATTAAACGAGTGAAAGTCCATTTATCCTTATCCGGTAGTCTGGGTCTCCATGCACACAGGCATTGGTGGGGAGTAGGTATTCTCATTGACTTTGACCCCAAACTGCAGCAGCACAATGTCTTTCTCACGGGAGTTCCCGAGCAGCAGTTTAGGGTGAGGTCAAGACAGACGGGAAGGCCAGATGTGTTCTAACTAGGAGAGGGTATGGCTTTGCACGCACATCCATAGTCATCCCTTGAAAAGCTTAGTGCAGTCAGAAGGAGCTTACACAGTGGCAGATGTAGGCTTTTTTTTATACTTAAAACAATAACATCATTTCCCTTGGAATAGCAAAAAAAAAAAAACCCGATTCCTTAGACTGAAGGAAGACATAATTTATGATTACATTTTCTACTCTTTAACTGTATATCTTCTGAGCACAGAGTACAATGGCCGAAAATAGCTTACAGTTGGAAAATGGTATACTCACCTTTACTACTGATATAGTATCTAAATACCTTTCATTTACTCTATGTCAGACTAGGATGAAAACCCAACATCTGGAGAAAACATCTAAGAATATCCTAGATTATTTTTTTTCTCACACCAATAGTTTTCGCACTATTATACTTGCTATGTCTTTAAAATTTTCCTAACAGTATAATGAGATCTGTGATCTTACAGAGGTTATGTCTTTCATTTTCTAACCTTTAGAAAGCACAAATTCCTAACCCATGTTGACAGTTGAGGGTCCTTGGAAGTCTTTTCCGTTCTTCCAAAATGACTGGAAGATTTACATTCCTCAAGTTCCACAAAACTAGGGGTATCCATCATGGTTCGCTTCATGATCCTCTAGCATAGATCTCTACTCTTCAAATGAGATGGACTTGGATTCAAATCCTGATTCTATCATTTACTAGTTGTGTGTATTTCGGCAACTTCTTTTTGGGAGACAGTTCTCCATAGTTCTCTCATGTTTTCCCATATCTTCCAAGCAGAGGCACCGGCTGCCTTTCTTTCAGACTATATTTGCAAATATTTTTGTATAGTGAACAACTTTTGAAGACAGAGATAGAATCTTCTTCCACAGAAAAGGGCAGATTTGCTTGCAGCCCTGGATAAGAGACCATGCCTTCTGGAGCAAAATAAAATAAAATTCCTGTAACACAACCTATTTAGCATGCAGGTGTTACCTGACTCTTTTCACGGCTCTGTGGGAAGTGGGACTCAGAAAACTGGCAAAAGAAAATGCTGATATTCTGGCTACTGCTATTGCTGTGAGTAATTAAGTTCTTTGTCTCTGACCTAGGAATCTTCTGCCTTCTGAGAGCATTGATGAAACTGCAAGCCAACTTCTTTGGTTATAAGTAGGGTAAAATATTGATCTCTTGGCAGTCCTTAACACTTATTTAACAGCAGTAATCCTCAGTTTCTTCATCTATAAAACAGACATTAAAAATAGAACTGACTTGCTTGTTATGTGGGCAATGAGCAACTTAAAAATCATAAACTAAGGACTCAAGAAATATTTGCCACTGTTGTTATTTATACAATAGTTTTACTGTCCACCTCAAAGAAACTTCAGTGTAGTCTTATGTTGGAAGAAAACTCTTAAAGATTATGTTAAGAGACATACAATTTCAAGATATCTCACCCCAAATAATTCTTTTGGGGTCATTTTCTTTCATCTGTGACATTTATACTTTCACTTTATTTATTTAATTTATTTATTTATATTTGCAGTGTAATTTGATATGAAATCTTGGATGGATCTAATGTAGAAGCCATTAGAAGTAAATGGATCTAATGTAGAAGCCATTAGAAGTAAATTTGATATGAAATCTTGGATGGATCTAATGTAGAAGTAAACTTAGGCATGTAAAATAGGTTCCTCTGCTTCCATGGAATAAAACTAGAAAAATGAGACCTGTAGAACAATTTTGTGGTTTCGTTGGCTTATGATTACAATTTTAACCTCCCAAGTATCTTGCCTTTATTCCTCAAAAGAACTGGGTGAAGGCGCAAAACAGAAGTTGGTTTTAACTGAACCAAATTCTCTTTTGGTTGATTTTAACTGAATCAAATCAGAATGATCCATGTGAGAGCCTGTGTGTGGGTTTATAAAGACTAATGTGATTGATGCCCTTGATGTATGAAGACAGAAGAAATGTAATTTACACCTATGAATATGTTACTCTCATTCTTAAAATGCCTCTGTGGATTCTTCTTGTCTACAGGATGATACAGTCATAATATCTTGGCATGGCTTTATAGGCTCTTCCAATCTGTTCAGCTTCAGCCTCATTACATCTTCGGCTTTGACTCTTTATGTTGCTCATAGGTAATTAAATGCTATGCTGTTATCCCCCCTCTATAACTTTTACACATACCTTTCCTTCTGTCTAGTATGTGTTTCCCTTCCACCCAACACAATCCCATTCATCCCTCAAGGGACAGTTCAAGTTTCCTCTTCTCTGTGAGCCTCCCTTGCTCTACCCAAGTAGGACTAAGGGATCCCTTCTTAGTCTTATCCTCACGCTTCCTAAATATCACTATTCTTAAACTTAAAGAATTTCTTTGTATATATTTGGCTATGGTCTATTTCACCTTATGATGGCTAGTTGTTTGAGGGGTACTCATTTTTTATGTACCCTTTGCTATAAAAAGTGCCTAGCACATGGAAGTTCTTTTTTATCCTTTTTCTTTTTGTTGTAGTTATCAGTGGGGCTTCAAAGGGAACTGATGAGCTTTTCTGAAATTCAAGCCTGAAATTTGTTTCATTGGTGCTTGGTTAAATCTCAAAATTTCTCAATACTGATTGCACATTGGAATCACGTGGAGAAATTTGGAAAAATTCTTATGACTGAGCCCCAAGTTACTGATGGCTGAACCTAATCTCCAGATATTTGGAGTTAATTGATTTTGAGTGGGGTTCAGAGTTCTATAATAATCACAGCAAACAGTTATAAAGCTCTGTCCATATGCCAGGCATTGTTGTAAGCACTTTATTTATATTTATATTAATTTATACTTTTTTTTGAAGTATTTTTTTGAAAGCTGAGGTTGAGAACTACTCCAGTCTGTCTAAATGGCAAGAAAATATAATCACTAAGGTTGAAGCAAAATAATAATGTATAGTGACAGAACTAAACCAGAATTTTAGCAGAGCCCATATTTTTGTTTATTTGTTTGTTTTGTTCTTAATTAAATATGGGGGGTAAAGAAGCAATCCCAATGTGTAGAGTGTGATGAGTTGCGGTTAAATCAGAAATAATTTTCAGTGACTAAAGGAAGAATTTAGATTACTGAACGAGATGTTAAACATCGAGTCTCTTTTCTAGTTTAAGGTTCAGTTCTCATGAGACAGCACTTAATTAAACAATTTGTCATAAATTTTGTCTTTGCTTACTGGAACTTTTCACTTTTGAAATGGAAGGGCTGATTTGACCTGGCATCTTTTTGGTTATTTAAAGGAAATGTAACATCTGGATAAAGAGATTGGTGATTTAAGTAAAGGAATATTTTAAGAAATTTACTAAAAGTGATCCTAGGTTAAAATAGTAAGTTTAAAATATTAAAAAGGGATTTTATATATCATATTTAATCATAAAGACTGTTTTCGTACAGAACACATTATAAAGATAGTTTTTTTTGCCTGAAAACATATCTTTCTAGTTTTCTAACAGTACATTACTAATATAGTTCAGGCCATTCTGAGTTCTGCTCACTGTTTCCTCACTAGATGTCCTTGTCTTTTTTTTTTTTTTTTTTTTAGAGAAGCTGTATAAAATACAGGATTCTTACATACCACCTATTATTAATACCTTGCAATGATGTGGTACAGTTGTTAAAATTGATGAAAGCACATTTTTATAATTGTACTATTAGTTATAGTCTATACTTTAACTTGGGTTAACTGTTTGTGCAGTTCTATGGATATTTTTTTAAATCATTTATTCTAGTACCATATATACAGCTTAAGATTTCTCCATTTACCATACTCAAACATACAATTCAGTGCTGTTAATTATATTCATAATGTTGTGCTACCATCACCGCCATCCATTACCAAAATTTTCCATCATCCCAAATAGAAACCCTGTACCTGTAAAGATTTAACTCACTATTCTCTACCCCCATCAGGTCCCCTGGTAACCTATATTCTAGATTCTGACTCTGGGAGTTTGCTTATTCTATTAATTCCTATCAGTGAGATCATATAATATATGTCCTTTTGTATATGACATTTTCACTCAACAGGACGTCTTCAGGTGGATGCATGTTGTAGCATGTATCAGAACTTCATTTCTTTTTATGGCTGAATTATATTCCAATGTATGTATACCCTGTTTTGTTTATCCATTTTTTACTTGATGGAAAATTGGGTAGCTTCAATATAATTGGTGATTGTGAATGAACAGTCTGCTTCCATGAGCATTGGTTTGCAAAATCTGTCTGACTCCCTGCTTTCAATGCTTTTGGGCATATACCTAGAAGGGGGTTTGGTGGGCTATATGGTATTTCTGTACTAATCTTTCTAAAGACCCACTAAACTGTCTTTCACACCAGCTGCACCATTTTACATTATCACTAGCAATGAATGTGTCCCTATTTCTCCACATCCTCTCTAACACTTGTAATTTTCCATTTAATAGTAGCCATTGTAGTGGGTGTGAAATGGCATCTCATTGTGGTTTTGGTTTGCATTTCCTAACAGCTAATGATGTTGAGAATCTGAAAAGATGTGCTTTTTAGTCATTTGTATATCTTCTTTGGAGAAATATCGATTCAAGTTTTTTGCACATTTTTGAATTGGGTTGTCTTTTTCTAGTTGAATTGCAGGATTTTTAATACATTCAATACATTAAACCCTTATTAGGTATGTGGTTTCAACATATTTTCTCCCATTGTGTAGGTTGTAGTTGGACTTTCATGACAAGTCCTTTGATGCACAAAAGTTTTACTTTTGATGAGATTCCATTTATTTTTTCTTTTGTTGCTTGTGTTTTGGGTGTAAAGCCCAAGAAACCATTACTTAACACAAGGTCCTACATTTGCTTCTAGGAATTTTATAAATCTGGTACTTATATTTAGTCTTTGATCCATTTTGAGCTGATTTTTATATATGATGTAAGTGTCCACCGTCATTCTTTTGCATATGGATATCGAATTTTTCTAGCACCATTTGTTGAAGAGACTATTCTTTTCCAATCGTGCAGACTTGGCACCCTTGTCAAAAATCAGTGGACTGTATATGTGAGAGTTGATTTCTGAACTATCAATTTGATTCCATTGGTCTATGTGTCTGTCCTTGTGCAGGTACTCTGCTGTTTTGATTACTGTGGCTTAGTAATAAGTTTTAAGATTGGGAAGTGTGAGTCCTCCAACTTTGTTCTTCTTTTTCAAGATGGCTTTGGCTATTTGGGGTTCTTTTTGCTTCTATATAAATTAGCTGATTGTGTTTCCATTTCTGCAAAGAAGGCTGTTGGAATTTTGATTGGGATTTTGTTGAATCTGTGTATTGCTTTGGGTAG
This sequence comes from Tolypeutes matacus, assembly GCA_026826555.1. Classification (NCBI taxonomy): domain Eukaryota; kingdom Metazoa; phylum Chordata; class Mammalia; order Cingulata; family Chlamyphoridae; genus Tolypeutes; species Tolypeutes matacus. Next base: position 28,548,520 of record JAKSZT010053791.1, on the reverse strand, counting down.
ACTTGACATTTTAATACTATTTAGTCTTTCAATTCATGAACATGGAATGTCCTAATTATTTTTCTCCTTTGATTTCTTCTAGCAATGTTTTGCAGTTTTCTGTGTACAAGTCCTTTATAACCTTGGTTAGAATTACTCCTTGATATTTGATTTTTTAGTTACTATTTTAAAAAGAATTTTTTTCTTGATTACTTCTGATTTTTCATTACTAGTGTATAGAAACTGCTGATTTTGGGGGTTTGATTTTGTACCCCATCACTTTGCTGATTTCCTTTATTAGATTGAGGAGCTTTGCTGTGGGCTTTTAAGAATTTTCTATATATAAGATCATTTCATCTGCAAATAGGAAAAGTTTTAGTTCTTCCTTTGTAAGTTGGATGCATTTTATAAAATTTTTCTTGCCTAATTGTTCTTACTAGAACTTTCAGTACAATATTGAGTAACAGTGGTGACAGTGGGCATCTTTTCATTGTTCCTGATCTTAGGGGGAAAGCTTTCAATTTTTCACTGTTGATTATAATGTTAATTGTGGCTTTTTCATGTATGCCCATTATAATGATGAATTAATTCCCTTCTATTTCTAGTTTTCTGTGTGTTTTATCAAGAGAAGGTGCTGGATTTTTTGATATACTTTACTGCACCAATTAAGATGAACATGTTTCTTTCCCCTTCATTTTGTTAAGATGGTTTATTACATTGATTGACTTTCTTATATTGAACTACCATTGTGTTCCTGTGATATCCCATTTGTCATGACATATAATCCTTTTTAATGTGTCATTGGATATGGTTTGCCAATATTTTGTTGAGGATATTTGCACCTATGTTGATAAGGGATACTGGTCTGTAATTTTATTTTCTTATGGTATCTTTATCTGGCTTTGGTATGAGAGTGATGTTGGCCTCTGTTTTAGTTTCCTAGACTTCTTAAAGCTAATCACATGAAATGGTTTGGCTTAAACAATGGGAACTTCTTAGCTTATAGTTTTTGTTGATTTTTTTTAGGTACTAGTGGCTAGGAATTGAACCCGGAACCTCATATGTGGGAAGCTGGTACTCAACCACTGAGCCACATCAGCTTCTCTTTGTTGATTTTTTTTCATTTGTTTGCTTGTTTTTCATTTTTGTTTTTCGGGAGGCACCAGAACCTGAACCTGGGACCTCCCATGTGGGAGGTGGGAGCAACTGCTTGAGCCACATCTGCTCCTAGCTCACAGTTTTGAGGATGAAAAATGACCATGTCAAGGCATCATCAAGGCTATGCTTTCTTTCTTCCTGATGACTGGCTGCCAGTGAGCCTTGGCTCCTCTGCCACATGGGAGTCATGTGGCAGCATCTGCTGTTCTCTTCTTTCTCTTATGGGTTTCAATGATTTCAGCTTCTTGCTTCTGTGGCTTTCTCTCTCTCTCTCAATACTGGTTCCATAAAGGACTTCAGTAATAACATTTAGACCCATCCTGAATGAGGTAGTTCACACCCAAACTGAAGCAGACTCATCAAAAGACCCTTCCTACTTACAATGGGTCCACACCCACAGTAATGGGTTAGATTAAAGAACATGTTTTTCTGGAGTACATACAGTTTCAAAACACCAAAAAGACATGTTCTTTCTACATGCAAAAATACATTCATTCCATCACAATATTCCAAAAAGCCTTAAGTCATTTCAGTAACAATACTAAGTAAAAAGTCTCATCAAGCCAGCTTGGAAATATTGCCATCATATGTTTAGCAATATCAGGGTGACCTGAATGTTAAAGACCCAACAAGGAACACTTTTGGCCAGAAAAATTAGTTTGAGATCATTTGCAAAAATGTAAAATAAGACAAAAACAGGGATAAATAACCAGGGATTTATGCTGTTTCTATTGCTCCATCAACAAATATTTTAAAACTGTAACTGTGCCTAATAAACTTGGAAAGGAGGTTTCTTTTCTCTTGGAAATATGAAAAGTAGAGCACAACTTACATGGCTTTATAGAAACGGTTATTCCATTATGGGTTCATTGTGTATTTCACTTGTATGTATTTTTCCACATCATATTTGATTGAGGGACAAGTTTGACATTAAAAACAATTCCTCTTCCCCCTCCCCCACCCAAATTGGCTATAAGTGTGGTCTGTCCTAAGGCACAGTTCCCCTTGTGAAATCTAGAGAACAAGTTATCCATTTCCAATGTACAGTGGAGGGGTAGGCATAGGACAAACATTCCATTCTCATAGGGAGAAATTGGAAGGAAAACCTAGGTCACGGGTCCCAAACAATTCCAAAACCCTGCAGGGCACATTCCATTAGACTTCCAGGTCTGAGAGTCATCTATGGAATGATGTTTTATCCCCTGGGCCTATTAGCGTGGCAGCCCCACCCCTTCCAAGCACTTGTGAAGTGGCCATGCTCTTTTCACAACTTGGGTGAAGGTTCTACCCTCTTTAACCATTGGGGTGATAGCCAGACTGTTTGCAATCCCTAAGTTATCTGAGAAAACTGGGTGATAGCACCCCTCCTGAACAACAGGGTGGAAGGCCTGCCATCTCCAAGTGCAGGGCATAGTCACCCTTTCCATACACATGAGTGGGTCTACTCTCTTGGCCCAAGAAGATGTCTTTGGTCCAGAGCTCAGCTTCCATGGTCCTGCCCTTGAAGTGATTTTCCTTCAATCTTTCCCTTTTCTGTCCCTTTTAGTCCAGGCTGGCAGTAGTTCCATTCATACAGATCTCACAGAAAAACTTGACAGTTTTGCATGTAGTACACAGGGTTCCAAACCATCAGACAAAAGAACTTTCTACAGATCCTTTCTGGATAACTGCATTTATAATCCTGCCTTACACTGGATTACACGTACAATGTAATCTGACTGGATCTATGTTCAATTAAACCCTCACATATTCTACTGGGACTCACTTTCGAGAAACTCAGAATTTTCCAAACCATCAATTTCTGGTTTCTTTGGCCCAGGAGTTCAGCTCTCACCTTGTCCTTATCCTCTTGCATTTTACTACAAGCTACAAGGAGAAAATGTGCTCTTTCCCCAATTAGTTGGAAATATCCTCAGCTAAATATCCAAACTCATCACTTTCAAATTCTGCTTTCTTTCCAACATCAGAACTCAATTTTGCCAAGTTCTCTGCCATTTTAAAACAAGGATAGCTTTTCTTCCCATTTCCAATAACACAATCATCATTTTCTTCTAAGGCCTCATCAGAAATACCTTTAGCATTCATATTTCTAGCAAGAGTTTCTTCAAAGCAATCTAGGTATTTTCTATCTATTCTTCTAGTCTCTACCTCTACCCATTACCTAACTTGAAAGTTGTTCCCACATTTTTGGATTTGCAATAGCAGTACCTCACTATTTTGGCGCCAAAATCAGTTTTAATTTCCTTGGCTGCTTAAAGCAAATACTATGAAATGGTTTGGCTTGAACAATGGGAATTTATTAGCTTACAGTTTTGAGGCCAAGAAAATGTCCAGGTCAAGGGATCATCAAGGCGATGCTTTCTTCCCAAAGACAGGCTGGCGGTGATCCTTGGCTCCTCTGCCACATTGCAAGTCACATTGTGCTGTGTGCTGATCTCTCTTCTCTTCAAAGTTTTGTTGATTTCACCTTCTTGCTTCCATGTTTTTCTCTCTTTCTTTCTGTATTCATTCTATTTATAAAGGACTTCAGTAATAGCATTTAGACCCATCCTGAATGAGGTAGGTCACACCCAAACTGAAGTAGCCTCATCAAAAGACCCCTCCTACTTACAATGGGTCCACACCCACAGTAATGGGTTAGATTAAAGAACATGTTTTTCTGGGGTACCTACAGATTTAAACCACTGCAGCCCCATAGAAAGAATTAGGGAGTGTTCCCTCCTCTTCAACTTTGTGGAAGAGTTTGGTGTTAATTCTTCTTGGAATGTTTGGTGAAAATTCCCCTGTGAAGCCACCTGGTTCTGGGCTTCTCTTTTTTGGGAGGTTTTTGATTATTGATTCAATCTCTTTCCTAGTTTTTGGTTTGTTGAGATTTTCTAATACTTCTAGTCAGTGTAGGTAGTTTGAGTGTTCCTAGCAATTTGTCCATTTCATCTAGTTTATCTAATTTGTTGATACAGAGTTGTTCATAGTATCTTTTATAGTCCTTATTTCATTGAGGTCATTAATGTCCCTCTTCATTTCTGAGTTTAGTTGTGTCCTCTCTCTTACCTTCGTTAGTCTAGCTAACGGTTTGTCAATTTTATTGATCTTGTCAAAGAACCAACTTTTGTTTTTGTTGATTCTTTATAAATTTTATGTTCTCTTTCATTTATTTCTGCTCTAATCTTTTGTTATTTCCTTCCTTCTGCTTGCCTTGGGTTTCTTTTGCTCTTCTTTTTTTTTATATTATTCCTATTTTGAGGTTAGGCCTCTGATTTGAACTTTTCTTCTTTCTCAGTGTAAGAAGTTAGAGTATAAAGTCCCCTCTTATCACTGCTTTTGCTGCATACCATAAGTTTAGGTAGGTTTTATTTTCATTTTCCTTTGCCTTTAGATATTTCCTAATTTTTCTTGTGATTTCCTCTGAAACCCATTGGTTGTTTAAGAGTACATTGTTTAATTTCCATACATGTGTGAATTTTCTTTTTCTTCCTCTGTTGTTGATTTCTAGTTCATTCCTTTGTAGTTGGAGATTGAAATATTTTTGAAATTGTTGAGACTTGTTTTCTGACATAACATATGGTCAGTTCTGGAGAATTATTCATTTGTACTAGCAAAGAATGTGTATTCTATTGTTGAGTGTTCTATATATGTCTATTCGGTCTGGCCAGTTTAGAGTATCATTCAAATTTTTTATTTCCTTAATGAACTTCTGTCTAGACTTCAATGCATTATTCAGAGTGGTGTATTAAAGTCTCCTACTATTTATCTAGAATTGTCAATTTCCCCCTTCAAATCTGCCCATATTTGGTATATTTTGCGGCTCTAATGTTAGGTGCATATTTATTTAAACTGTTATATCTTCTTGTTGAATTGACCACTTTATTTGTCTATAATTATTATCTTTGCTCCTCATAACTGTTTTTCATTTAAAGTCTATTTTATTTGATTTAAGTATAGCTACCCCAGCTCTCTTTGAGTTACTACTTGCATGGTACATTTGTTTTCATCCTTTCACATACAATCTACATGTTTTTGAATATATGATGAGTCTTTTGTAGCAGCATACAGGTGGGTCATGCTATTTTAATTCATTCTGCCAATCTCTGCCTTTTGACTGGAGAGTTTAACCCACTGACATTTAAAGTGACTACAGATAATTTCAGGAATTTCTTCTGCCATTTTTCTATTTAGTCTTATACATTTTCTTCCCTCAAGTCTTCTGTTAATGCATACTTTTATATTTACTTATTGTATTGTGCTATATTGAATCCCTTCTAATTTCTATCTGGATATATTTTTAATATATTTTCTTTGTGGTTACCATGGGGCTAAAGTTTAACATCCTAGATATATAGCAATCATATTTAATTTAATACCACCCTATCCTCAATAGCATACACATACACATACTCTGTCCCCCCACCTTTTATCATACTTGTTACACATTATATCTTTATACAGTGTCTGTCTAAAAACATAGGTATATCATAACTTTTTATGCATTTTCACTTTAATGTAGGGAGTAAGAAGTGAGGTTACATACCAAAGAATATAAAACAATGTTAACGGTCTTTATAGGTACCCAAATGGTTACTTTTACCAGGGGTCTTTTTTTCCCTATGCCACTTTGAACCTCTGTCTAGTTTCCTTTTCTTTCAGTCTGAAGAACTCCCTTTAGCATTGCTTGTAGGGCAGGTCTAGTGATGATAAACTCCCCCAGTTTTGTTTATTAGGGTATATCTTAATCTCTCCATTATTTTTGAAAGAAAGTCTCAACAGATATATAATTGGTCGGCAATTGTTTTCTTTTCGCACTTTAAGTATTTCAATCCACTGCCTTTTTGCCTTTATGGTTTCTGATGAGAAATTGGCTCTTAATCTAATTGGAACTTCCTTGTACATAACACTTGTTTTTCTCTTGCAGCTTTAGACCTCTCTCCCTTTCAATATATGTTGGGATATATTTTTCTTCAAGTTTATTCTGTTTGGTGTTGTAGCAGTTTGATATTATTTATGAATTCCTAAAAGAAATATAAATTGTGTTTGTACACAGATCTGTTCCTCTAGATATATTAGATTGTATTAATTCCAGAGGTTTCACTTTTACTTGATTAAATTATGATAAAGACTTTGATTCGGCCATGTCAGTTGGAGATTGAGTCCCACCCCCTTGGTGGGTTGGGACTCACAGAGAAAACAACACGGCAGAGGAGAGAGTTGGAGTTTTGATGCTGGAGCCCTGGGAAGTAAATACACAGAGAAGCAGATACGTGAGGAAAGAGAGAAGGGTCCATTAGACACGGCAGAGATCCTGGGAAGAGAGACAAGCCATTCACCTGATAGTTTACAGCTGGCCTTGTGGAGAGATGTTGCAGTTGGGCAGTTTGATGTAATTATGAATTCCAAAAATATAATTGGATCATGCTTGTAAACTGGTATGCTAATCTGGGCATGATTAAGTTATGATTAGGGCGTTAACTGGGCCAAGTCAGTAGGGCTTTGAGCCCCACCCCTTGGTGGGTGGGGAAATCGAATATAAAAGGCAAGGCAAAGGACAGAGGGAGCAGTTTTGAGTAGCAGTTTTGATGTTGGAGAGAAGGCCCCGGCATAGAGATGAGCCATTTGCCTGAGAGTTCATAGCTGACCTTGTGGAGAAAAGCAAAGCCTAGAGAGCCTCATAGTCTACAACTGACCTTGTGGAGGAAACAGAGGAGCTAATCCCAGGGAGAAACACAGCCCAGAGAAAAGAGGAGCCCAAGAAGCCTGAACCCTGACAAACGTTGGCAGCTATCTTGCTCCAACATGAGCCAATGGACTTTGGTGAGGGAAGAAACTTATGCATTATGGCCTGGTAACTGTAGACTTCTACCCCAAATAAGTATCCTTTATAAAGACCAACCCATTTCTGGTATTTTGCATTAGAACCCCTTTGCCTGACTAATATAAGAGAGCAGAGTAGCTGAGTCTGGAAAGAAACGAGCCCCAGGAGAGAGGCAAGACTTTTGCTAACCAACAGCTGAGAACAGAAGGAGATGGGACCATGGAGACTTAGAAGGAAAAGGAAGGCTGAACCCTTGCAGAGACCGGCAGCCATATTGCTCCAATATGTGGCAACAGACTTTGGTGAGGGAAGTAACTTACACTTTATGGCCTTGTGACAGTAAGCTCCTACCCCAAATAAATACCCTCCATAAATGCCAACAGATTTCTGGTACTTTGCATCAGCACCCCTTTGGCTGACTAATACAGATGTCCTCTGTGCTCCTTGGATCTGCATATATCTTTTGCTATATTTGGCAAATTCTGGAAATAGGATCACCTTGGAAAGGAATTTTCTAAGTTAGCCTTTCCCAGCCAGGGCGAGACCAGGGAGTCACAAAGGGAACATTGGTTGGCTCTAAACCTCTGTGGGGAGGGCATGTGAGAGGGGCTAGACAAGGCTCCAGGAACTTCTTCCATGGCTCCTTAAAGCTGTGTTTTCTTGACTTAGCACTGCCACGCCAATAAAACCTTTCAACTCTCCTCCACAGTTCTGAGGAAGCTTACCATCTTCATGTCTCCTCTGCTGTGTTTGACCTGGATAGATGTAACAATGGCCACCCTCATAGCTGGGCCCTGTAATAGCCATCAGAAGCAGTGATTAGTGATTGGACTGCACTTCTTCCTCCCTCTGCCTCATCTTGGGGAACTGGATTTTTATTTCCCTTTCTGACACCAGCAAGCTATGCCAGGGGCTGGACCCTATTGCTGCCTGCTGTGAGAGTGGGGGGTGGGCTAGAGTAAAGGCAGTGCCGAGAGAGCAATTTACTGGTATGTACAGTAATTTACTAGCCTCTTCCTCCTGCTCTTCTCTGGATGCTATGGAATATTCTTATGGACTCTAGAGTGTCAAACGAGTTGATTTATAACAGGTCATGCCTGTTTAATAGTTGTTCTGGTGAACAGACTGATTCCTGGAGCTTCCTACTCCACCATCTTCTCATAGTCCTCTAACCCTCACTAGTCTTCTTGCTGCTTCTCTCTCCCCTCCATCCATCCTTCCCACCTGTCAGTTATCTGTCATCACATGATCAGCTGTGCATAGACAGTTAACCTCATTAAGGCAGGGATGAATTGGTAATGGGCCTGAAATAAACCTGCTCACTTTGTTGGTAGAAGGAGTAGGGGATGACTCTTGCAGAACTCATTGTCTGCAGAGGAGAGAAACAGGGAGCAGGGGATAACTCTAGGCCAGTCATTGGACATCAAGGAGAGCCAACCAGGGTAACACCAGTGGCCAGGAATCCAGAAGAACCTGACCACATAGAAGCTAGATCAAGAAATACAGGAAGATGCACCCAGGTGGTAGGAGAGAAGTCATACCTGCCAGAGCAAACCCTGGACATAGGAAGCAGGCTTCTATTTCCTGGAAGGAATGAGGACTGTTTCAGGGAAGAGTCTCAGCCCTGTTATGTCAGTAGTATCAGGAGGCCTCTTAAAAAGGTAAAAAGCCAGGCCTTAATTTCTCAAACTGCGAATAAGGTAAATATCATCTTAAATACAAGGCAGCTAGTTATTAGCACTTAGGAATAAAACAGAGAGGCATATGAATCACTAAAGTGACTTGATCCTAGATCTCAAAATCAGAATAGAATTCCTTAATTGACCAGATTCTACCCGATGGTCAAGCACTTAGGATGTAAGTGGAGGATAGAAGTAAAGTGATCTCCAGAGATCGAGAAAAAAATATACATTTTCTTAATGCCTAACTCTGATCTTACGATGATCCATTTTCTTCAGTGGCTCCCTATTGCTTATAGAACAAGTCAGTCTCATTGATCTGGCATATAAGGCTCTCTATGATCTGGTGCCAATCATATTTTATTCTTATTTCTCACTTCTTTTTTTTTTTTTTTTTTTTTTGGGGTTGTACTCACTGTTTGTTTTATTTTTTTAAACAAATCAATTTTATTGATACATATTAATAAAGCATGCAATTCATCCAAAGTGTACAATCAATAGTATTTGGTATAATCACATAGTTGTGCATTCATCACTTCAATCATTGTTAGAGCATTTCATTATTTCAATAACAATAATAATAATAAACAAAATGTAGACAAACAAACAAGAAAATTCCTCACCTCTCAATCTCCCTATGCTTCCTCCACTGTACGTAGCTGCTGTCTCTGGTTATTCTATTCAAAGTGTATAATCAATGGCTTTTAGTATAATCACAATGTTGTATATTCATCATTTCAAAAATTTTAGAACAATTTCATTACTCCAAAAAGAAAGACCCCATATCCCTTAGCATTCCTTCCTCCGACCTACATAACCACTAATCTCATTTCATCTTTATAAATCGATTTATATTTACATTTTATATAAATAGAATCATACAATATGTAGTACTCTGTGTCTGGTCTCCTTCACACAGTATGTTTTTTTTTTTTTTTTTTTTTTTTTAAATGCAATCAATTTATTAATGATTTAAATGCACAAAATGTCCTCACAGTAACAGGCCAATCTTTGCGGGACCAAACTAACAAGCACCATTACCAGGCCCATCTGACACATGAGTGTAACCATCACACAGAGCAAATGTGCACTTCAGTAACAGCAGCCTGGCCAGGAGCTGAGTCTGACCATCTGGCCTCTCTAGCATTAGAGGTCACAGGATCTTCTTCAAGGCATAGCAGCCATCTTATGAATTTGGGTATCATTTGGGCCATTTCCTGACCCAGCAGAATGGTTGCCTATATATGGAAGTATATACAAAAGTAATGCTGTTTTCAAACAATCTGCTTTTAGGGAAATGTCTGAAAATGGTTCTGAAGGGCTGGAGATGGTAAGGAAGCAGGTGGGAGATTCTAGGCAGCAGAGAACATAGTGTGAGCTTCAAGGTGACAGTGGATATAGATCCCATGGGAAAACGTGTGGAGACTTGCAGGTAATAAATGCTGTCCACTAATATGCACGGGCCTGGAACCACACTCAAAAAAAAAAGACAACAGGTTGTGTTACTTCCATGCTTCCAAGGGAAACTGTTGGCTATACTGACATTATCAAAGTTGCCAGTGCTACCTTTTTTTTTTTTTTTTTTCCACCTCATTGTTATAATTTCTTGCATTGCAAGAATCACCATATGTGAGCAAGAGAATACCATCAAGTCCACTCTAGTCCATAGTTCTTCCCCCAATCCAGAGGCGACTGGGATGGTGATGTCCACTCCAACTCCAAGTGATAGAGGGCTTATATCCCATGGATATGGTGGGTGGGATGATCCTGCCTGCAGATGCAGGCCCTCTCCATTCCCTGGGATGGCCATTTCCCATCGTTGTCTCCTCACCAGGTGACTTGGATGAGTCCATTGAGCTGTAGGGTAGGAGTTGCAGCTCCACTTAGATTTCATGTACACCTGGCACATAGGTAGGTGGGAGGCTCCAGTCGCTGGAAGTATACCTAAGAAACTCCAGCATCACATGTAGGTTTCAATAGAAGGGACTGGTGAACCATGTGCAGGGAGGACTTATTTGAGTCTCACTTCTTACCATATCTCTTTCCTCAACCTCTTAATCTGCTTGGCATGTACAGAGCATACAACTCCATAATCCAGACTAATTAGACTAATCTTCTTTGTCTTAACACACTCTATATACTTTCATGACAATGCATTTTTTCAGATTTTCTTACTTATATCTATTCATTCTGTAGGAACCTTTCCCTAATACCAAATATTGGCAGCAATTTATTCTTTCTCTTGCTCTCTTTTTTTTCTCCTCTACCATTGAAATGCCATTTCAAGCAAAGAAACATGCTGGCCTGATTCACCTTACTATCTCCCATAAAGCCTAGCCCAGTGAAAGAGACAAATGTACAGGTTCAAATGATTTTCCCTTTTAACCTATTGACATTATAAATAGATTTTTTAATTCCATTCTGTCCACAGTTTGAATTTTTGTATACTTTGTTAAATTTGATGGGAAAAAAACCATATTCTTTCTGGGTGAACTATTGCAGCCTCAGTGGTAGAATTAGGAATAATTTGGAAAATTTAGATTTTAAGAATTCCAATATTGAGTTGAACTGAAATTAGCTGAAAAATATATATGCCATGTTCAATGATAGTGCCAGCCATAGAGATATATTAATTTCAAAAAATAATCTAAAGTTAATTAAAGGAGAAATTATATAAAGCACAATTAAGATGTAGAATAAATTAAGATGTAGACCTTTCAGAGATTGTGGATTCTTCTTATTACAATGAAATTTACATAGACCTTTGCTATAAAAAGTGAGACCTATCCTGGGTGTAAGAAAAAGTTTAATGTAAAGGCTTTGATGGTGGCCATATAAATTGTGATTGTTTTTTATTTGGATTCATATGTGGTTAAATTTTTATGTCTTCTTGGTTTCACTGAATTTCAGCTTTTGTGTCATGAAGTAATGTTAAATGGAGGGATTGAAATAAGCCTAATAATCAGACATAACTTTGGAACTTCTCTTCCCTTTTTAAAGCTTTATATAGATTGGGTTGCTCATACTTTATATAAAACTACTTATAACCGAAATGATTTACAGAAAGAACTCTGGAAAGTGAGGTCAGTGTGTGCTTCAAGGCCCAAACTCTACTCTGCCATTGGCTTTCACTGTTTTTTTTGGCCTTTGCCAAAGAATCAGATGGATAAGCAGGGCACATATGGTGTATGAACTAGTTGGGTCTCCCAGCACGCCTGATTGCTGTGGACTCTGTGGCCTCCTGCTATGCTTTTATGTTGGAATTCAAAATTTTTCTACTCATTTGTGTAGGGGACAGAGGACAAGCTCATCTATGCTCAGCAGGAACCAGACACTCCGAATCCAGAATGTTCATGTAGAAGGATAAGATCTTCAGCAACAAAGGATTTCTTTTCTAGGATCTGCTTCTCTCTTCCTTTATGCCAGTGGGTTCCCTCTCCCAGGATCAAAGAGCTCTGTGGGGATGCAATTCCTGATTTAAGCTGGAGGGAAGTTCCCATTTTGAATCCAGCTCTGGGTCTCTGGGTTGAATTTCTTTCTGGCTAGCATGTGGTCACTCCTGGAGACAAATAAACTGCTATGAAGATTTGTACAGATCAGGAAAATAAATGTTGTCTTTAATGTTGACAATGCAGCCCTAGGCTGGATGGGGGTATAGCCTGGGACCACTGCCCCGTGATTAGTGTTGTTGAAATACTGGTCCTATGTGGGTTTGGGTCACCTCTTTGAGGTGGTTTGGATCAGTCCACTTATATAACTTGGTCACTTTTGCTTCTGTTTTATTTGATGGTCAAGTTTCACATTTTCACATTTCACATTTTATGCAGTGGTCCTGGATTTAGGAGTCTACAGTGTTTTTTTACAAGCTCTTAAGTGGCTATGAGCATGGACTTTGGAATCAGAAAGATTAGGTTTGAATGACAGTGTATATCACATGTTAACTGAGGAAGCCTGAAAGTTTTTCACCCTCAGAGGTTCAATTTTCTTATCTAAAAAATTGTTGTAATGATATCCATATAGCTTGATTAACTAAAATGCTGCATATTATTATGGTAGGAACATGTACTCCAGAGTCTGACTGCCTGGGGTTGAACATTAGCTCTGCCACTTACTAGCTGGCTGACCTAGGACACAATGCTCCACCATTCTGTGCTGTGTGGAGATCGTAATACAACCAATTTATAGGGTCATTGTCAGGATTAAGTGATTACATGTGCAAAGCATTTAGAACAATGTTTAACATCTTGTGGTGCTTAATAAGTGTTAGCTGATATTATTGTGAGGATGAAGATACTTTTTTTGGTAGCAGAGAAACCCTTTTATGAATGTGTGTTCATTATTTTCATGTATAGAATTTATAAATGTACTATATAAAAACTGTTTGAGAGTCCTGAAATATTGCAGTTTCTGGGTACTTTCTCAGACTTCCACTGCATTGATAAGTTATTTCATATACACAAATGGCCACTTGCAAAATTAAACCCTGTTGTCTGTCTTGTTCTTCAAACTGAGTAAGTTAGAAAAGTATACACACGCATGCACACACATACATATGGCAGATATAGATGGTTGTAGAAGGGAATTGGGTCTACTAAAATCAAGCAATTGAAGAAAGCCTGTCACAATCAGAAGTATTAGAAACCCTTGGCTCTAGATGTCCCTGGGAACTGATGGTCTGTTTGCCCCAATGACTCCCTCACCTCTGTACAACCAGCAAGTTAGACTTACATTTTCTCTTTCACTGACAGTGTGCTTGCCTATCCCAGAAAGAACTACTCATCTCTCCCAACCTTCCATCTCCCTTTGAACTAGCTGTTCATTTCGAATTCAGTTCTCCTGGACTACTCTGGTTGGAAAATAAAGCTCATTTACATCATGCATTTTTTAGAAAGCATTATAAGGAAGACCTATTTATGCCGAATTCTAAGAAGTTGGGGGTTCCAGTCCACAGCAGGCACATTTGTGTGTGTGGGGTGGTGGTGGTTAATATTCTGATATATTGTAAAAAAGGAATAGATTGTTCATTTCTGTATATATATTTTATGAAGCCTGGAAAAATGAAAGAATACCTACAAAAAAGGGATTATGAAAACCAATATATTTCATGTCTTTGTTATGTTAGCTAAAAGCCACATGTTGTTGAATAGATTAAAAAAAAATTGTTTACTGAGAGATAATGTAAGGTTGATGGCTTAATATTCCTTCCTGAGTCTAAGTGGGTTTTAGGTCATGAAAAAATGCTATAAGAAACCATAAATGTTTCAAAGATTTTGTATGAAAATAAATTTTAGGTATGTGAAACTCAAGATTTGATTTGAAGTTTAGCTGGCAGGTGCTGCTTTATGTGCTTTCAGTAACCTAAAGTAAAAAGTGGTTGATACAAGGTATATGTTAAAATCAGTTTGTCAAAATAAATGCATTTTTTTTTACCTTCTTATATTACAGAATTGAAATACTTTAGGAGAGATTTTAACTTTGAAGAGGTTTGGAAATTAAAAAAAAAATCTAATTGTAGTGTCACAATGGAATTGGTCATAGTGAGGATCTTCAGAACTTTAAGATTTTCTTCAAAACAGAAGGTATATTTTAGATTGTTAGAGTTTTCCAGTTCACTTGGCCTGGACAGTTTCCTGCATGTTTGTCTTGACATAACTACCAGGTTAAATTTAGTTAGATGTTTGAAAAAAGGAGAAAAATGTTCAACACTGGCAGGTGAAAACAGGAAATAAAAATATTGACTCGGGATATTCCCAGGACAATTAAACAGCTCATGAAAGGATTACAGTTCCTAGAGCTACCTTGAATAGAAAAGTAGTCATAAGTAACCCATTTGGTACCCGGGTGATTCCAATTCATGCTGTCTATAATACTTGTTTATATGAGTAATATGACAAAATAGCTTGTATTGCAGTAAAGTGGAACAAAAAGTGCCTCATGAAAGGCTTATAGTTTTAGGAACTCAGCAGAATCTTTCCTTCTCCATTTCCCTCTTGGAAATGCCTGGGATTTACTAAGCAGTCTTTCATTTTCAGTCTAAACTAAACAAGCACACACCTAAATTCCAATGGCACTGTTTGCCTGAGAAACAAGCTGTTTTGGGTCTAATATGACATCAAGCTAGAATAGTTAGATGTGGTGGAAGCACTATCAAAAATCAATATAGCTGCTGTTCAGGTTCTGAATAGAACACCAGGATAAATTATTTGTAAAGAATTTCTTCATGAGGATGGTATTCATCTAGGAATCATTTATTGAGGCGTTACCAGATATGAGACGTTGTATGCTAAAGAAGAGAAAAACTATGTTTTATCTAGGAGAGTTACATTTGATGGAATTTACTGACAGGTAATGGCTTTTACTTTCAGAAAAATATAGAGACAGTTATGTAGTGGTTTTCAAGATGCATCACCACTCGCTCTGAATGCATTTTGATTAAGGTATAAATCATTCAGATTGTGTCCATTTTGTTTGCAGCTATTTTTTGTTGAATCCATTCACTACAGATGACATCCCAGAAATAACTTTTGTTATATACCACACCTGATGGATTAGATGTGAACTCTCAAAGGAGGTTGGGAAAATTTCAAAGGAAGGAAGAGAGACTTGAAAGTTCTTGGGAACAAGGACTCTCATAAAACCAATAAAATCCCCATCCCATCCCCACTCCACCCCCACTAGGTAAATATGTTTGGAAACAGGAGAGCCTGAAGATCTTAACTTGCCTCTGTATTGGAGCCTGGGAAAATGAACATGACCATAGAGAGCCCTCTCTCCCCTAGTGCCTGATGACATTGTGAGGCAATGATATAATCAAGATCCTCAACTATTTGGCCCTCAAACTAGTGCAGGATTTGGTTAGAAACCAGTAGTCCCTAAAGAGTTTTCTTGTTTGAAATGAGGGGATGCTGGGGGAAGAAGGAGGTTTGGACTAGCTGGTTCTGAAGCAGATGGACAGTGCACATATCAGTGGATATTGGTGTGGAGGGATGGTCATACCTGAGATCAACCACCAACTAACATAAGACATCTTCACCACATTCCCATGATCAGGCACCAGAGAGGAAGGGAATAAAAGATTCTGAATTGATGGAGTTTATGCCTTACCTAGAAAAATTCTGAAGTAACTGAGAAAAAAAAAAAAAGAAATTAATGTAATCAGGTTTCAGCCGCCCAGAAACTAAGCTCAATTATAGAGAGATATTATTTTACACATCTGATTTTTGTTAATTAAAAATATTCTTACTAAAACTGCTACAATTTCAATGAATATACTTTATTTCCTAGGTAGATATATAAAATAATTTTGGTACATTTATTTGGAAAATTATTACTAGGATGAGTTTAATAGATAGGATTGTAGACTATTTTATAAAGTCCCCATATTATTCATGAGAGCAAAAACGTGGATGCAAGTTAAATATCTATCAACAGTTGAATGAATAAACACAATGTGGCATATACCTAAATAGAATATTATTCAACTGTGATAAAGGAATGAAGTTCCCATAAATACTACTATGTACATGGATAAACCTTGAAGGCTTCATGTTGAATGAAATAAACAAGACATGGAAGTATAGATATTGTATGAATTCACTGAAATGAGATAACTAGGAAATGCAAATTCATAGAGAAAGAAAGTAGATTACTGGATACCAGGGGCTAATGGGTCCTCAGGTAGAATGTGGAGTTAATGCCTCATAGTTTCAGAGATTCCATTTGGGGTTGTATTAGTCAGCCAAAGGGGTGCTAATGTGAAATACCAGAAATGGGTTGGTCTTTATAAAGGGTATTTATTTGGAGTAGAAGTCCACAGATACCAGGCCATAATGCATAAGTTTCTTCTCTCACCAAAGTCCACTGCCACATGTTAGAGCAAGATAGCTGCTGACGTTTGTCAGGGTTTGGGCTTCTTGGGTTCCTCTCTTCCCGGGGCTGCGTTTCTCTCTGGGCTTAGCTCCTCTGTTTCCTCCACAAGGTCAGCTGTAGACTATCAGGTGAACAGCTCACTTCTCTTCTCCTGGGGTCTTCTCTCCAACATCAAAACTCCAACATCAAAAACTCCAACTTCAGAACTGCTGCAACTCTGTTCTTTGTGATGCCTTTTATATTTCATTCCCCACCCACCAAGGGGTGGGGTTCAACACCCTACTGACATGGCCCAGTCAATGCCCTAATCATAACTTAATCATGCCCAGATGAACAGATCAGTTTACAAGCATAATCCAATATGTATTTTTGGAATTCATAATTACATCAAATTGCCCAGCGGCTACAGGGGTGATGGAAATGTTTTGGTAACATATGGTGGTGATAGTAGCACAACATTGTGAATGTCATTATATCACTGAATTGTATACTTGAAAGAGATTAAAATGGGAAATTTTATATTATATATATATTACTGTGATGGTTAGGCTCATGTGTCAACTTGGCCAGGTAATGGTGCCTGATAGTTTGGTCAAGCAAGCATTGGCCTGATTGTTACTGTGAGGACATTTCGTGGACTTAAATCATTAGTAAATTGATTGCACTTACGACTGATTACATCTATAATCAGCTGAGGAGATTTCCTTCAGCAATGAGAGAGGTCTCACCCAATTAGTTGAAGGCCTTCAAAGGAGAAGCGATGATTTCAGCAGTCAGAAGAGAGAATTTTCATCTCTACTTCAGCTAGTCAGCGATTTCTGGGGAATTCATGGAGGACCTTTATCATAGTTCCCAGCTTGCAGCCTGCCCTATGGAATATGCACTCTCTTACTTGACTTTCATAAGAGGTATGTATTTTGGTACCCATAATTTATGGAACTGGATTAAAAAGCAAACAAATAATTCCTACAGTCCTTTAGTCTTGATGCAAAAATCTTGGTGGAGGTAGTTTTATTTTTGGAATCCTAGCTTTGTTAAAGAAGATAATTTCTATCAGTGCCATCATCATTGTGCAGCTGATTGTGTTATTCATATTATCTTACTGCCCAAGGGATAGAAACTGAGCTGAATTTGCTATTGTTCTTGGCCCCTTGGCTCGAGGTCTTTAAAGGAATATATTGTTCATTACAGTACGGAAAAGTATGTAAGTATATATATTGGATATTTTAGCTAAAAGTGGAAGCCCAGATGTAAAGATCTTCAAAAACTTTTGAAAGTTCGATAGCACTAAATTTTGGTGCTGAAATATTTTAATATTATTTTCCAGATAGGGAGAAAGTCTCCATACATTTATTAAACATGCCATTTCAAATATTCCATTTTTAAATGGGGACAAAGATAATTCATTGAGTTCATTTAGTTTCATGAAATCATTCAACACTTTTCTTGAGCTCAATTGTGGCAAAAGTTAAGAGGAAAGTATCTGACAATTACAAAAGGATGACATTAGCAGCAAGAAACTACTTAATGGCCTTGTTACAGGATACCAAGTGTGGTGAAGATGTGCTTAACCATATGGCTAATTTTCTCTTAGTAGATAGCCACCCTAAAAGATGATGTTATTAGCAACAAATAGCATGTATTGAGTGCTTACGTGGTGTCAGACATTGTCCTATGCACTATTCTAGCATTGATTTAATTGATCCTCAAAGGACCCTAAGAGGTAAATATTATTTTACCCTCCTTTGTAAAAGTAAGACAGTAGCAGATTGAGAAATGGAGAGGGTAAGTAACTTGTCCAAAGTCACATACTAGTAGTAGTAGAGGTGGAATTCAATCCCAGGCAATCTAGTTGAGATACTGTGCTCTAAACCACTACTTTTGACATGCTCAAGTGACAAATCTGATGTTCTAAGATTGAATTCATTAATTTCTCAAACTATCTCACATGATTGTCTTTAGAGAACAAACAAGGTTGGGGAATGGGAAGGACTTGTAAAACTTGGAGTATAATAAGCCGTGTGAGGATGGATTATTTAACCAAAACCTTCTATACCCCCAATTTTAAATCTATTTAATTTTAAGGTGGTCTTGCTTGGTTTTACAGGCAAGTGTCTATGTCCAGGGCTGAAGGTATTGGTTACAGTGCATAATTCTTTTAATGTGCTGTCTGATTCAGTTTGCTAGTTTTTTTCTTGAGGGTTTTTATATCTATGTGCATAAGAGATATTGTTCTGTAATTTTTTTCTTGTGATGGCTTATCTGGCTTTGGTAATAGGGTATGGCTAGCCTGATATAATGAATTAGGAATTTTTCCCTCCTTTTCAGTATTTTGGAAGAGTTTGAGAAATATTGGTGTTAATTCTTTTTTGAATATGGGGTAAAATTTACCAGTGAAGCCATCTGGTAGTTTTCTTTGTTGGGATGTTTTTGTTACTGATTCAATCTCTTCACATGTTATTGGTTTGTTGAGATTTTCTATTTCTTCTTGATTCAAGTTAGGTAATTTGTGTGTTTCTAGGAATTTGTCCATCTCATCTAGTTTGTCTAATTCATTGGTATTCATAGTATTTTATTATAATCCTTTTTTTTCCTGTTAGGTCTGTGGTAATGCTCCCCCTTTCATTTCAGATTTTAGTTAATTCTTTTTCCTTTGCCAGTCTGGCTAATGGTTTATCAATTTTATTGATCTTTTCAAAAAACCAACTTTGATTTCATTGGTTTCTCTATTGTCTTTCTATTCTCTATTTCCTTGATCTCCCTTCCAACCTTTATTGTTTCCTTACTTCTGCTCATTTGGGGGTTAGTTTGCTCTTCTTTTTCTAGTTCCTCCAGGTATGTGGTAAAGTTACTCATATGAGATATTTATTCTCTTTTAATGTAAGCATTTGCAGCTGTAAATTTCCTTCCGAGAAGTGCCTTTGCTACTTCCCTTAACTCTTGGTATGTTGTGTTTTTTTGTTTTCATTCATTTCCTAATTAGGTATTTCCTAATTTCCCTTGTGATTTCCTTATTGGCCCATGGTTGTTTAAGATTGTATGCTCAATATCTACATATTTGTGATTTTTCCAGTTTTATTTCTCTTATTCATTTCTAGCTTCTTTCCTTTATGGTCAGAGAAGTTACTTTGCTTTTAATCTTTTTGAACTTATTGATACTTTCAAATAACATAATATATGGTCTATCTTGGAGAATGATCCATGTGCACTTGAAAAGAATGTGTATTCTGCTGATGTAAGGTGAAATAGTCTATATATGTCTTTTAGGTCTAGTTGGTTTCAGTATTGTTCAGTATTGTTCTATTTCTTTGGTGGATGTACACCAGAAAAACATGTCCTTAAACCTAATCTATTCCTGTGGGTGTAAACTTAGTGTAAGTAGGACCTTCAGATAAGGTTAGTTCAGTTAAAGCATAGCCCACCTGATTCAGGATGTGTCTTAATCCTACTGTTGGAGTCCTTTAGAAGTAGGATGAAATTCAGACACAGAAAAAGCCACAGAGGGAGCAGCTGAAGTTCAACCAAACCTAGGAGAGAACTGAGAGGCCCCGAGAGGCTGGCATGCGCATTGCCATGTGACAGAGAAGCCAAGGACCAAGGATCACTGGCAGCCAGTCCCAGGTCTCCAGTCTTCAGGAAGAAACCATTGCATTGATGATGTCTTGATATAGACTTTCTTTTAGCCTCAAGACCATGAGCTAATAAATTCCCATTATTTTAACTGGCACATTGCATGGTATTTGCTTGAGAAGTGTAGAACAGTTCAACAATTTCTTTACTGATCATCTGTCTAGCTTTTCTATTCATTATTGAAAGTGGTGTACTGAAATCTCCTACTATTAATGTACAACTATTTCTCCCTTTGGTTATGTCAGTATTTGCTTCATATATTGTGGAAGTCTTTATTTGCATATATGTTTATAATTTTTTTATCTTCTTGTTGAATTTACTCTTTTTTCAATGTATACAGTCCTTTTCCCCTTGTAACAGTTTTTGACAGCATCTACTTTATCTGATCTTCATATAGCCACTCCAGCTCTCTTTTGATTACCATTTGCATGAAATAGCTTTTCATCCTTTCTCTGTCAACTTATTTGTGTCTTTAAGTTGAAGGTGAGTGTCTTGTAAATAGAAGCTAGTTGGGTCAAGCTTTGTGGGAGAACAGAACCTGGGAGTTTCTCACTCCATCATCTTTTTGATGTCACTCCCACACCTGTTTTTCTAAATCAGATTTTCAAAATACACAGGCTATGGGAAGGACTGACTGTTGGGAAGAAAGAGGATCCTGAGATTATTTATTTTTTCACCCCACTGTTTACTACTTCCTGTAGTGTAAAAGACTATCTAATATTTGGTCATTGTGGGTTAAGCTCAGAAATTGTAGCCTAAGGTTTTGCACAGAGAATAATGGATTCACAGTTTTAGAATTAAATATGATTCTAGTTCAGCTCTTTCTTTTAAAGGAATGAGTTAACGCAGTTCCAAAAATTGAGACTTTCCCATGATTTAGTAGGTTTTCTGGTGCCCATTCCACCATATCAAAATACCAAGTGCCCACCTGTACACCAATCCCCCAACACACCCTTACACACTTACACATTCCTCTTGCTCTAAAACGAATTCATGTATCTGAGCTTTCAGTAATGGGAACAGCTTTGGCATTATTTTTCCTCACAGTGGAATAGAAGAAATACTTTTTTCAGGGCTATGATTTTCAAGTTGTATATAAAGGTGGTTACCATATTTAGTGCATCCAGTTTGTCTATGTATCTAACCACCAGCCTAAAGTGATTTATTACCATTCAGGATGTTAGGTTTCTTAAGTGGCACCAGATGAAATTTCAGATGGGGACATTTTTATCCTGGTTATGTTCCAATATATATTGTAAGAAGGGAAGAGAGCAATATATGTGTTTGTGTCTTATACAAATTAGAATTGAAATCTCCTTAAGGGCAGGGATTATTTGTTTTGTTCACTGATGTATGCCAGCACCTAGAACACTGTGGGCTCTGAATCAGTAATTATTGACTGAGAAACATTAGCCTCACCACATGTATTGATCTTTTCCCCACCTATTTGGTATTTAACTAATTAATTAATTAATATTTGAGAAGTGTGTTTACAAAACAGTCATGCATACCATATAGGATTCCCATACATTACAACCTTACATTGTTGTAACACATTTATTAAAACTGATGAAAGAATATCATTATAATATTACTGCTATCTATAGTTCTTAGCCTATATTTGGTGTATTTTCCCACAAACTCTCCTATTATTAACACCATGTATTAGTAATATATATTTGTTATAGTTCATGAGATGATGTTCTTATATTTGTACTGTTAAGCACAGAATGTCATTCACCATGTGATTCACTGTGTTATATGGTCCCCTGCCATGTATGATCCATCCAAAGTGTACCCTCAGTGGCTCTCAGTTTCATGTATTGATCTTTGCAGTAGAATTAGGCACTGGAATATTGTGCCCTGTCTTTATCTTTATTGCCTGATTTCCCTCATCCCAACTTGTTTTCTCATACAATGTTCTCAGAATTCACTAGAATATAATTATGAAACTATTATTTCACAGGTTATTTAGCAAAGCTACATAACTGTTTTTAACAATCAGTAACTTCTGGATGGAAAACAAAATTAATGTTGGCACTGAATACTTTAAATAATATCTGGACTTGAATGGAAAATGTATATCATTCATTATTTTTTGTCATCCTGACCACAGATGCCAATTTTGTTCTTACTGCAAATAAGTTCTTATTTTGGCAAGTCAGAATAATATTTCCCAGAAAGCTCTGCTTCCGTTTCGTAGTAACCAAAGAACAAAAAGATTTTCTTTCATTTTTGATTTCTTAAACTTTAGAAAATTATATGGATATAGAAAGTCAGACTCATCCATATCCTCCTGTGGGGAAAGTGAGAAAATTATTGATCAACTGACAAGTTAAGGAGCAGGCATCTATGGGAAATATTGCTGTCCCACACAGTAGAAACCAACAAAATAATTGGATTTCTTTGGAGAGATAAAAGGCAATGTGCTTGCAGCTGCTCTTTTAGAGGTCAAAGAAACCAGTGATTCTGTAATGCTAGATTTGATCATATATTTCATTATATATATAATTGCTTGTTTTGAACTAATTTAGACCTGAAGTGAAAAGATTTCTTGTTTTGGCAGGATTAGTCTGATTTTTAAAAAGAGGTTATAAATATCCTGAATATTTGAAACAATTGGTAATGTATACCCTATTATAATTTGAACATCTGACTATTCCCTGATATTTTGACCTTTACTTAGGCTAAATATGAATATAATTTTTTTCAGTCAACAAGACTGTATATTTGTTGCAGGAAAAGGCAGATCACCATGAAAGAGTCTTTCATTTCTTTTGTTCAGTTTTTTCCTTTTTCCTTTTTAAAAAACAGCTTTATTAGAATACAATTCACATGCCATACAATCCACCCATTTAAAGTATATATTTCATTAGGTTTTAGTATATCCGCAGAGTTGTGCAATTAATCTAAGAACATTTTCATTACCATAAAAAGACACCCCACATACCTTAGCTATCACCTCCCAAACACCCAATTCCTACTGTTCTAACCCTCGGCAGTCACTAGGCAAATCTATGGATTTGTGTAATCTGGACATTTCAGATAATTGCCATCATCTAATATATGACATTTTGTGACTGGCTTCTTTCACTCAGCATATTTTCAAGTTGCTTTTAGATGTAACATAGCAGTTCTTCAATAATATTCCATTGTGTTGGAATACCACATTTAATTCATCCATTCATCAGATGTTGGGCCTTTGAGTTAGTGCACTTTTCGGATATTATGGATAATACTGGTATGAACATTTATATACAAATTTTTGTGTGGACATATATTTCATTTCTTTTGGCTATACACCTAGAAATAGAATTGCTGAATCATATGGTAACTATGTTTAGATTGAAAGATATATCTTCTGATAGCAACTATAATCTAAAATGTATTTTGGCAGTCATCATAACATCACAAACTACAACAATTATCTTCACATTCACATTTCATACATGTTCACTCCCTAAAACTCATTGAATAGATAGTCAGCAGAATCGATATGTTGCTAAGAAACAACACATCAAGCACAAGTTTAAATAGAATAATAGGTTGAAAGAGCCCTGGGGAATTATTATACAGCCATAAAACCTTCCAAATAATTAGAACAATAAAAGTAGAAAATTAATTTCATGCAAGACTAAACATTTCAACTGACTGCTGTGGGCTTTTGAAGAATATATATATATATAGAGAGAGAGAGACTAAGAAAAAGAGGTTAGGACTTTTAAAGATCTAAGTGGTTAATTAGTAGAGAATGAAGCTAAATGCAAGCTTTGGGAGTACAGCAGAAAAATCTGGTTTCTGCTTTCACAAAGGGGAATTTGCCTTAATAAATTTTTTAAATGAATCAATTTTATTGATACATATTCATAAAGCATACAGTTCATCCAAAGTGTACAATCAATAGTATTTGGCATAATCACATAGTGGTGCGTTTATCACTTGAGTCATTATTAGAGCATTTTCATTATTTCAATAATAATAATGAACAAAAACAAACCATAAAATTCCTCACCTCTCAATCTCTCTGTTTCCCCTGATTACATAGCTGCCATTTCTGGTTATTCTTGCACAATTATTTATTTGTTTATTATGCAGTTTTATTGAGATATAGTCACATACCATATGATCTATCCAAAGTATAATCAATGGCTTTTAGTATAATCACAATGTTGTACATTTATCATCTCAAAAATTTTAGAACAATTTCATTACTCCAAAAAGAAAGACTCCATACCCCTTAGCATTCCTTCCTCATACATAACCACTAATCTAATTTATCTTTATAAGTTGATTTATATTTACATTTTATATAAATTGAATCATGCAATATGTAGTACTCTGTGTCTCATCTCCTTTACTTAGTATAATGTGTTTTTTATCTGATATTAGTATTTTGTACTATTAACCTACATTTGTTCAGATTCAGAGAAAAACAGTCATATATGCAATTTACCCATATTCATATTGCACATAATATATTTACATTTCACATAATATATTTCATTCATAATAGTGCAATCATATAGTATTTGTTCTTTTGTGACTTGCTTGCTTCACTCAAGATAATGTCCACCAGGTTCAACCATGTCATATGTGCCATGTCAAAATTTCTTCTTACCACTACATAATATTCTATCTTGAGTATATACTACAATTTGTGTATCCATTCATCAGTTGATGGACACCTGGGTTGTTTCCAACTTTTGACTATCGTGAATAATGCTGCTATGAACATTGGTGTGCAGATATCTATTCGTGTCACTGCTCTCAGTTCTTCTGGGTATATACCTAGCAATGGTATTGTCAGGTCTCATGGCAAGTCTATATTCAACTTACTTAGGAACTGCCAAACAGGCCTCCACAGTGGCTGTACCATTCTACAAACCCACCAACAGTAAATAGCGTTCCTATCTCTCCACATCCTCTCCAACACTTACAGTTTGCTGACTTCGATATTGGCCAGTCTAATAGGTATGAAATGATATCTCATTATAGTTTTGATTTGCATTTCCCTTATCAGTAGTTATGTTGAACATTTTTCATGTGTTTATTCACCATTTTGTATTTCTTCTTTGGAGAGTTGTCTTTTCAAGTTTTTCACCCATTTTTTAATCGGATAGCTTGTCTTTTTATTGTCGAGTTGTATGATCTCTTTGTATATCATGGATATTAAAACCTTATCAGATATGTGATTCCAAATATTTTTCCTTTTCACCCTTTTGACAAAGTCCTTTGAGGTGAAAAACTGTTGAATTTTGAGGAGATCCTATTTATCTATTTTTTCTTTTGTTGCTTGTACTTAGGGTGTAAGGTTTAAGAAACTACTGCCTACCACAAGATTTTTAAGATGTTTTCCTACGTTTTCTTCAAATATTTAGGAATAAACTTAACCAAGGACATAAGGACCTGTATTCAGAAAACTACAAAAGATTGTTAATAGAAACTGAAGAAGACAAATAAATGGAAGGATATTCCATGTTTATGGATTGGAAGGCGAAATATCATGAAGATGCCAATTCTAACAAATGAATTTACAGATTCAATGCAATTCCAATAAAAATCCCAACAGCCTTTTTGGTAGAAATTGCTTGTTTTTTGTTTTTTTGGTGGGGGTGGGTTTTAGCTCACTGTCTGTCTGTTTTTTCTTTAGGAGGCACTGGTAACCAAACCCAGGACCTCCTGTGTGGGAGGCGGTTACTCAACTGCTTGAGCCACATCTTCTCCCTGCTTGTTTGTTTTTGCTCGTTGGTTTGCTCATTGTCTTGTTCTTAGTTTTTGCTCATTGTATACATGTTATTTTTGCTCATTTTCTGCTCCTTGTTTGTCCTCTTTAGACGCCACCAGGATCTGAACCTGGGACCCCCCATGTGGGAGGTGGGTGCTCAACTGCTTGAGCTGCATCCACTCCCTCTAATGTATTTTTTTTTTTAAAGATTTTATTTATTTATTCATTTATCCCCCCGTTGCTGCTTGTGCTCGCTGGGTCAGCTAACCATGCCATGCAGGCGGGCTTGCCTTCACCAGGAGGCCCCGGGAACCGAACCCGGGGCCTCCCATATGGTAAACGGGAGCCCTACTGATTGAGCCACAGCCGCTTCCCTCTAATGTATTTTTAATCTCATCCATTGTGTCTCTCATTCCCATAAGCTCTGTTACTTTTCTTTGCAGACTTTCAAATTGTTCTTTATGCTCACTCATTATTCTCTTAATATCCTTTATCTGTTTAGTCATATTTTCTTTCAATTTTTAAAATTGATTTAGGAGAGTTGTATGATTATCATTGATTAATTGTCTTAAAACCTGTATCTCTTCAGGATATTTGGTTTGTTCCTTTTGCTGGGCCATCTCTTCCTGTTTCCTAATCTGCCTGTAATTTTTTTCTGATATCTGGGCATCTGTATATGTTAGTGAATTTACTCTGATGGCCAATTTCTCTCTCTTGCCTATTGTTATTATTTTTTCTCAGCTCTTCCTTGATATTTGGTTCAACTTATCCAAAGTCTTTAAAAATTCCAAGCTTAAGTTATCAAAATCATGCCAGCCACTCACTAATGGGGTGCAGATTTTCTCCCAGAAGTTAGAGAATAGAGAGATCTGAGTGAAGTTTTTGTTCATGTAATTTCTAGACTGGCTAGCAAGTGATGTTTGTTGACACACCTTTCCAAGGAGGTGTATATCTCTTGGTTTTCCTTTGTTGTGGTCTGGCCAGAGCTGAGATAAAAAGCAGGCTCTGCTGGCTGAATTCACTGAAGAAAAGCCCCCTGACTCCCCCCCCGCCCCTACTTTTCCCTTGTAACAGCTGACAGGGAGGAAGATGCTTGCTCCCCTCTCAGTCAGCCGCAATGTGTCAGGGGTTTTATCCCTACTTAATATTTTGGGAGTAGGGGAGGGGAACTCTTTCTGTTGGTTGGAAGTTTCAGTAACTTATTTTGTTGTTTTGGGTTTTTCCTCTCTTGGTCCCTCACTCTCCTGGGAGTTATGAGTCACTGTCCTGGTCTGTTGACCTCCAAATCAGGTCCATTGGGCAGATTTTGGCTCTTTCTCTTAATAGTAAGAAGGATGAGGGTGCAGAGAATAGGCTGTTTGAAGCAGTTGAAAAAAAGACCATGCTTTGAAATTGAGGTGCTTCATGGTCCAAGTAAACTATGACCAGGGTGTTAATGGAAGTAGAAATAGAAATAAGAGATCTTTTTAATGAAGAGTTTTATAAATGCCCTTAGTACTGGAGAGACCCCCTAGGGTTAGCCAATATGATGAAATTATTTTCAAAAGGGCTAGGAATGTACCAAGTGGCTTGTATACCAGTTGACATCATTCATAAGGAAAGTGTTAGAAAGGTATTTTGAGGGTCAAATGAAGAAACATTTGGAAGTTCACTTGCTTTAGGAAGGAATGCCAAATGATTTTTTTTCATATGGGAAAGAGATGCTTCATTAACTTGTCAAAGTGTCAGAGAGGTATTATTTCAGTGGAAGGAAAGAGGTGTTATAACATGTCCTTAGCATTTCTATAGTGGGCAATTTACCGAAATGCTCAGTAGGGGTTAAGATGATTTCTTCCTTTAAAGTAATGGGAAAATTGATATATTGAATTGAAACTTACTAAATTGTAAGAAGCAGAAGTTATTTGGCAGTTGAACTATTGCTAGTTCAAAAAAAAAAATCACTGGCTCTAGAGGATGTGATTTTGGCAGCCATGTGTTCAGCCTCCCCTCTTAGGGAAGATCTTTGTAAAATCTTTCCTTAGGCACCATGTGTGCACAAACTAATATTGCACATGCCATGTGACTATAAAGAACAAAAACTCACTTTGAATAAAATTTCAAAACTTAGACACCAAAGGAAAATTAGATCCATCAAAAACATTACCTTGGCAGACTCCATGGTCATTTCAGGGATGCCGCCTTAGGACAAGTCATTCTTGGAATTTCTCTTGTGGAATTTCCCCCTGAGACCATGGAAAACTTCAGAAATTATATTTAACATTGACATTTTTTCATACTTTTAGTGAAGATAGTCTATTTGTGAAAAGTCCAAGGAAATCAGAGCCTTGTCTGGTGAATAAAATTGAATGATTAAACTGTTACTTTATTTTTTTAAAATAAGGTATACCTGTGATGTAAAGAAAATAATATTCTTTTGTGACTTGTAATGTGGCTTTCAAAGTAATTCCCAAAGCATTTTAAACATGCTTTGATCATTGTGGGTATGCTTGTAATGGGGCTAAAGATTCTCAAGGTGGCTGCTTTGAAGGACAATTTTAGCATGAGTTCTGGTATGCTGGCTTAAGAAGCCTGTCTCAGGCTGTTTATAGTTTTAACTTACAGAGAGAAGTAGAGGGATATTGATGTCTAGTGCAAATTCCTTGGTGATTTTTAAGAAATGGGAGCAATTTATTTTTAGACTTTTACAGATAAAGATAGATTCAAGTTTTTGCTGAGGTGTGCCATAGGGGAAAGGACATAGTACTAGAAATGAAGATACTTAACTACATTCTTTCCTCATAGAGGCTATGTGAACTGTGTAAGTTACTTTAACATCTTTTGCATCTGTTTTCTCATCTTAAAAAATGAGATCTTTATTGTTGAAAGATCAGTCAAAATATTATTGCCCCACTTGACAAACACGTACACACCATAGAGTGATGAAACTCAAATGAGATAGTGTATGAAATAATACTTTGAAAAATTCTAATGCTGGCCAAGAATGATGTATTATAATTTCAGAGAAAATATTTTGAGGGACAATTGGAAGATACAAAGATATTTGCCTGAGTTCTGCCGTCTTAAACTGTTACTTTAATTTTTGCACAACCAGAGGCGTGGACTTTGCCACAGTTTTTTCATACATAAAAGAAAGAGAAAGAATACTTGCCTCTGGATTATTATATGGAAGTACAAGTGGAGTAAATATTAGTGGACACATCTGGAAAGAATGGCCTTGTATAAAGAATGAATATATCTTATGTAAAATGGTCCAGCAGTGCCTGACAAACAGTTGGTGTACAATAAATACTATTTGTTGCTCATGTTCTTAGTATTCATGTACAATGGCTTGCCGTTCATGTAAGACTTCCAAATTTATATATTTAGAACTAAGATTTGAGCAGATTTACTAATAAAAGTACTGATTTTCTATTTCCTTAACATATTAATTATAGTCCAGGAAATCTAGAGATGGGAAAATTAAATTGCCTTTATTGATAGAAAATCCATCAAGTAATGCCAAGTATGATGTGAATAACATAAATTAATTCTGACACAAAAGAATCAGAACAAAAGGCCCTAGTTTTATTTTCAGATTTCAAATTATGTGCTGAAATTGGGCATACATAAATAGAAATATCATGTAAAATGCCCTGAATTTAAGAAATATTTTGCATTTAGCATGGAATAGTCCTTGGAGTTTTGAAAGAAAGAAATTTTGTCATTACTTTTTCTTTTTCTACTACTAGACTATGCTGGCATGTGTTCTAAGGGCCTATTATGTCCAAGAAATGATACTGAATAGACTATGCAGTTAGAAAAGCATCGGCAATGCATCTTCTTGGACAAGGAGAAGGCGTCAGCTCCTTCTGATTCCCTCCAATTGCCCCAACATACACCCAGTGATTCCATATACTGGATTTTGGCTTGTGTAAATTTCAGCTCTCAGGTGCAGTGAAAAAGAGTGAGAACAATTGGGGTCACTGTGGGACATGAAGCTGATACCACAGAAGAGCTAACTAGTTTCAATTTGCAAACTAGACTCTATCTCAAGAAATGTTTGTTTTAAATAGCTTTAAGTTACCAAAGATCTGAGTGTATTATAGGCTAGATCATGACAGATTAGAAGTTCTCCCTTTATCAAATGGGATGTTTCTAAAGTGAGTCTTGTCCATGTTTTTGAAATCCAGTGGTAAAGGGCTAGAACTATAGTTTTATGGACAGAGGGCAATAACTCATGCCTCATTTCATAGACATTTCATGAAGAGCCCACCTAGTTATCATGAGACCTGCACCCCATTCTGGGTCCAGGTAGAGATATTTTCAGTGGACATAAGTAACAGAAATGGCTTTTTTTAAGACATAGAATTTAGGTAAAGGAGGATATTTGCTTTGTTCAGGAAAATTTTGGTAATCTCTGTTAGGCAGAACCCAGTCCATCCAGATAGCTATGTCAAACAATAATGAATGGTCCTTGAATTTGGGATTAGTTGGGAGACTTATTAAAAATTAAATAATAACTAAATTTATTTTGCTATAAAGTAACTTAGACATAAAAGTTTTGTTGTTGTTGTTGTTGTTGTTGTTTCTGTATTTTTAAATACTGCTCCATTGACTAATGATATTACTAGGGGGTGGAGATGACTCTTAACCAGAAAGGTCAAGAGAGGGATTGTTCTGATGCATCTGGAAGCCTATGTTCTTTGTGTTGTCCCAGTTCTGCTGGTCTTTTCCTGGGAGTCCCATGAAATCTACCTTTGGATTGTCCCTTGTCAGCTTCAGGTCTTTATTCTAAGATTTTTATTATGAACCTGGTAAAATTGTAATCTTTATCAACTGATTTATATAGGGACTTAGATTCATTCCTATATGTTCTGTAGAAATCCTGACACCTTAACCAGATGAATCAGTTTTGTTTATTTACTTGACCTGGTAGATCTCTAAATAATTTTTGATCTATATATCTATGACAATAATTTTTTTTTGCTCTCTTTTTCTCTCCAACTCACTATGTGAAAGTAGGATTTAAAATTCATTTTCTTTGTTAGGAAAAGTGATTTTTGTTTGAGATTAAAGCTGAAAATGGATGTTCAATGTAAATACTGAGTTTATCTGTGGGTAAAAGAAAACCAAGGGTATATTAAACCATTAGGATGTTTATTATTTAACTAATAAGTAGCTCAAAGATAGGCAGTAGGGAGTCTGTTCACTTGTTCAGTGATGCCAATAGGAACCCAGGCTCTTTCAGTATTTGCTCAGGATGTTTGCTTTGTCCTTAGGTTAATTCTTTATAGGCACTGAGGGCTACTGCAACTCCTGGCATCATTGCTAATATGGTGGCATCTAGAGCAAATAAATAGGGAAAAGGGGAAAATGGGGTCACTCTGCCTGCATCTCTCTTTGGTTTAAGGCTATAACATTTCCCAGGAGCACTTTATTTTATTAATTTATTTTTTACTTAGAGTTTTCCAGAATTCTGTTTCATGGTCATCTGGCACTGCAAAGAAGGCTGGGAAAATAAGTTTCTATCATTTCTACTCTCTGACTGGGAGGAGGGGTTGACTATTTAATAGACAACTAAGGATCCATACCAATTACAATCTTTGTGTTGATTTTCCTGTATCACAACAAAAACATCCACATTTCAGCAGCAGCAGAGGGGCAGATATCATTTCTCTCTTAATATCACTAGAATGACCTAAACTCAAGCTTCTATTCTTCATTCATATCTGGAGTGGGGACACTAATGTATCAGAAAGGATGGTAATATTTATTGTAGAGTTATGTGGATGAAATTTTCACATACCAGAAATGAATATTTTGCTGTGTCCTCCAGGTACATAATATGTGCTCAAAAATATTTATTGTATAAAGTAAAGAGCAGAAACTAATCCAGCACTGGTATTTCTCTGCATACCACTGGACAAGTCTTTTATTGTTTCGGTTAAAGTAAAAATTAAAGTCTACACTTGATTAATGAGGAAACAAAAATGTTCTATTTAACAAAAATAACTATAGAAGCCATGAATTGCATGGTCGCATAGGTCACAGCGCAAGTTCCTCAGGATTGCAAGATAAGTGGGTGAATAAGTATCCCATTTTTATACAAAAGAAGGCAGAGGCTATTTAAAAAATGCCCTTGTTACACACACACAGACACACAGACACACACACATTTTCATAGCATGGAGTTTTTAGTGGAAATCTTGACATATGCTGTATAAATTTTAAATAGATTCTGTCTTGTCTGCCAAGGTAAATTCAGATAAACTATACCACCTTGAAACTCTAAATTCCCTAATTAGCATAGTGAAAAAGATTGCCAATCTGTTTACAAGGGGCTGTTAAAGTATTGGTTACTTCATATGTTCAGTGCCTGTTGTTCCTTGGTCTTAGAGAGGTGAATAGGGAGGTTGGGACACTATGGGTTTTTGTGAATAATGGACATGAAAATATAGAAGGGAAGTTCCAAGGGAGATGCAGCCCAGGAGTGGCTGGACAGAGGCTTGGAGGAAGGCCAAATGAGTTGTTAAACCTGGGTGAAGTTCAAACTGTTCTATAGATCAAAGGAAACTGTAGGAAAACATGTTCATTGGACAGTGTGTTTATAGGTATTTTCTTGCTTAGCTCATAGAGTTGGGGCTTTATATGGAAGGAAAAAAGAGCTTAATGATTTTAAAGAAATGGGTCAATATTTCTATTCTGCTTTAATGGAAGGAATTTAGAGGAATTATGTGGGTGAGTATATGTAATTTAGGGAATTCTTTTTGAGTTAACTAATGATGTATGCACTGTGCAATGTATAGAAAAAGAACATAAGGGATACATTTGTGATTTTTAAGGAATAATTATTTATATTAATATTGTGAGTTTGAATTGTAAGGTAAATGTTTAAATTTCATCCTCTTACCTGAAAAGGATTTTAAAACAATGCAGAATAAGAATAATGATGACTTTAAGAACATCTAGTGTTTACTTTTGCCCTTAGGAGACTAATGAGAAGAGGATATTTATCTTCAAGGTACTCATTGAAATATTTAAGAATGCTTATTATGTAACTATTCTAGGTGCTAAACACATAGAAATGAACAAAACAGACCAAGCCTCTGGCCTTATACTCTTGTGGAGGAAAGAAACAATAAGGAAATAATAAGTAAATATGTAGGATGTCAGATGATAAGCAACGGTGGGAAAAATAGCAGAGAATGCTGTTTTGGGTGGCTAGGGGGCCTGTTGCCGTTTTTTATAAGGTGATCATGGAAGAAGCTACATAGACGAGGGGCCTCACATAAGGATCTTCAGGAAGTCAGGGGACAAGCCATATGGACACCTGGGAGAAGAACATTCCAGACAAAGTGAAGCCAGTGTGAAAACCTTGAAGGAAGAGAAAAACCAACCCGTTTGAGGAACACAAAAATTTATTGAATGACTTTTTAAACATATATAGATAATACATAGGCAGATCTGCATTTTAATTCTGTTATTAGGGCAAGGGTGAAATGGGATTCCTTAGGGAAATTTTATCCTGATTCTATCTAGGTCTTTTTCTTTATTCATGAGCTTAGTTATTTGTGACTCACTGATTTTCTTACCATAATAGTTACCATTTTTATATATATAATATACACATAAACTATGTACTTACTATGTGTTGGATGAGTAGGGCTAAGTGATTTACATACATATCTTAATGATTTTCTCATTATTATAAATTGAGACCCATCCAAATTATGTTGTCCAATTTCAAACAGCCAGTGAGTGGCTGAGATGTAATTAGAACTTTGTTTCTCAAATGACTCCACATTCCATACTAATTCACTGAAGTCCAGACTGAACCTGTAATTTTCTTGAATTTTGTTTCAGGTACAAATTGAAAAAAACATATCCCAGTGTCTACAGTGGTTAAAAATTAGCCTTCATATAACTTTCATTAATTTCTGTAGGTATATGTTTCCTAGATTACATTCTTTGGAGCACTATTCCAAAAGATTTTAACAATTTTTATGTGAAAAAGTGGTTCAATGGTCAAATAGCTTTTAGTTTATACAAAGGTAATCAGGCTGCTTTAATGCAGGGCTACCCAGTCTTTAAAATGCGAATGTACATTGAACATGTCCATAAAGGGAATGGCCTTGGCTTTTCTAATTATTTTATCATGGAAGGACTATTTGTGAAACATCTATCACTAGCTCAATGAACTAGTTTATCCAGAACACAATTTTTGAAATGATGCTTAGTTATGTCAATTCCTGTGAGCTACTAGTTAGGTTTTTTCAATGCAAGGGTTTACTATGCTTCAGTAGGAATGAATCTGCTTTTACTTACAGTAAAATTCCTTCTTTCTTGGGCTGCTTCCCTTTTAAAGGACTCCTAAAACATCTTGAATTTGGGTGGGAAAATAATAACATCCAGAAGGAATGACATCTAGAAACTTTCCCTGAATTATTTAGAAATCCTTTAGTGTTGAATTTTAGGTTACACTTACAAATATCCATCTCCTTCTTTCCGTCTTGCCCATTTTCAGTAGCTGGGAATAAAGCAGAGATAAAAATCTGCCCATGTTCTCCTTCCCTAAGATCTGCTATTTAAACACTTCTTGACTATTTGTGTGCAGTTTAGGTCTCCTCCACCTAATTGGATAGTCATTGACAGCTTCAAACAGGGCTGTTCTCTTGATCCTATATGTAACATGCCACAATTTACTTTGAGAACAATCACTGTTATTATATCTTTGCCTTGTAAAATAAGCCTTCTGTTCATTAGTGGAACCTAATTGGAGTTTGAGGTATGAATCATTTTGGTGTAACTTAACGATGGAAGAGAGGAACATACTAGAGAGATTTCCAAACTTTAGCTACACCCCAACCTTGGCTTCCTATTTTCTGGAAGTCCCAGATGGCTTGGGCAGTCTTAGTTTCAAAAACAACGTTTCAGACTTCCAGAGTTTTTCCAAACACAAGGTCATCAGGACATAAGATGGTGACCTTAATCAATTTTCTACTTATTTTTGTTCTGTTACAATTTTTCTACAAGTTAGAAAAAGTTCCTTGTGATTAATAGTCTTTAGTTGGAGAAAGTTGCCTCATTGTTGCTGGACAAACTTCTCATTTATTTTCCCAGGCTTTTCTTTAGGAAGCATGACAGCTTCTACCACCCCGGATTTTTCTCTGATGCTATAGTGGCATGATGTCCTGTGGCCTCACATTAAGAATCACATGAGAAGAGAACTCAGTGATACTTTCACACAACTTACTGGACCCCCAGGGGTTCAGAGGGATTTTCACAGAATCTGCTGTTGGCAGGTTCTAGGCAGCAGCCCCTTATGGGTAACAACTCTGTTCAGCATGGATTCTGGCAGCTGGTTCTATTGGCAAAAACTCTCTTTGGCAGTAATTTTCAGCAGGTCAGCTGATAGCTGAGTCCTTTCAGTGGTAGAGTGCTACAGTGCTATAGGGCCCCACAATTCTGTCTAAAGTTGTATTAACAAGTAAAGCCTTTGCCCAATACCCACTTCTATCTTCCTACTCAAAATCCATAAATTCATAGAACTATAGAATTTTCAGCTGGGAAAAATCACTACTAAGCTCCACTCCTCATTTTATAGTTGTAAAATATGGGGCCCAGAGAGGTACTTTGATTTCTCAGTGTTACATAGTAAATCAGTGTTAACACCAAGATTGGAAGGAGCTTTTACTGCCACCTGAGTCTAGGACCATTCCTGTAGGTTACATTTGCCTTAAAATGTTCTGTGCATGAACCCTGCATTAAGAAACCACATTATGTGTCTCTTTGAATGTAAGGAAGGGGAAATTACTCTGGCTAAGATAAGGAGTAAAAAGATATACTGGAGAGATACTAGGTAGCTCAGAGAATTAAAGCAAGTCTGAAATATTAGGCCGTTGGAGAGACAAAACCTGGGATGCTCTAGAGACTCTGGCCTCAGGAACTTGAGGCCTCAAATCTCTGACTGCTACTTTCTGCCCCTGTGGGTATCCTTTTTAGGTTAAAAATCTCAAAAGAGAATCTGATAAGCTGAGTTAGCTCACGTGCTTATCTATATGTATGTGAGGGAGAGAAAAAGTCCATTTTATTTTTATTTTGTGAGGGTGAGGGATGTGATTAAATATGATTTACAGCCCCATCAAAACTGCAAGGAATGAGGGAGGATGAATTTGACAAGAAGAGGGATGTGGTGAAGTGCTGTTTGCTGATACCCAAAAGAGAGCAAAGAAATCTGGGTGGATAAACCAAGGATTGTACCCTACTGACATTTATACAAATGGAAACACAGGGGCAACCTGGGCTAAGAAATGGTTCCTAAACCCATTGAACTTAGGTAGTGACACTTTCTCTTCTGTTCATTTCCTTTTCCTTTATCTTCTCCTTTCCCTCTCCGCCCTGCTCCTCCTCCTCCCTTTCTTAGTTCTCTAAATACAGAGAAATGTTCCATCTCAACTTTCTTCCTTACCAATATAATTTCTTCAGAGAAGAAGGTAAAGTGGTGAGGATGGTCTTATTTCTTTTAATAGTCAAAAGTGTACTGATGGAAATGGCTGGCCTTCGTAGTTTTCTGTATTAAAAATGCTTGTGTGCCTCTCTCATCACCCACTTCCCAATTTTCCCACGCCCTTCAAAATAGTGGTTGAAGAGCAGATGTAAATATTCTCCTGTCACTCTATTACTCAAGTCAAGAAACACTCTGGATTTTAACTGGATCCAGTAAGCACAGATATTACTAAAGGTGATGAGCAGCACAAGGCATCCTCATTTTATCAGTGGATAATGTAAGCAGGTTATGCTCTAACAATTGGGATATCTTGGTTTATTGGCTTAACAATCCTGAAGAAACTGAAGAAATTCTGTGGGCATTCAAATAAAATTTCAATGCTGGATTACTGCTCACATGACAAAATGAATGACTCATCAAACTATGACCTTAAAAAGTATAAACCATGGTAATGTTTTAGTCTTTGTTAATGAACTGTTAAGTAGTCACCATTATTGTTTTACTAAAAGTCAAACTCTTAGCAAAATACTGCATCCATTAGCCCTAAGATAATGTGTTTTAATGTTTAATTCTTTATCTCTGTAAGATTTAGAAAATCCTCAATGATAGAGACCTTTTAAAAAAATTAAAGGCAAAGGAAACATAGTGCCAATCTAAATATGGGGAGCTGAAGTGTCCTTCTTAGAAAATATTCTACTACTCTAATTTTCTCTCCTTTAAAATACATTATTATGAAAGGGACAATAAATATTGGCCAACTATATTAGACCCATAAGAAATTAGACTGCGACTTTTACCTTTTCTTCTCTGTTCTGTGTGACAAGATGGATATTGGAGGAAAGATTTACTCTGCAAAAAGGAATCTAAGTGGAACTGTAGATTATTTTCATTTAGGTAAAATGTTCTGTATTAAAGTCTTACATTCCATTAAATATTTTATAAGGCTGAGTAAAATAAAACATATTCCTTTGCAAATTGAAACTTTATGAACTATTCCAGAAGAAATCCTGCTGGTCAGATCA
The DNA here is from genome assembly GCA_026826555.1 of Tolypeutes matacus. NCBI lineage: Eukaryota > Metazoa > Chordata > Mammalia > Cingulata > Chlamyphoridae > Tolypeutes > Tolypeutes matacus. Next base: position 28,511,166 of record JAKSZT010053791.1, on the reverse strand, counting down.
GACAATTGGACGTTTATTCATTCTTAAGAATGCATTTCATTTCCATGGGCATTTTAAACACAGTGGACTTAGAAAATGAAAACATGGAAAGAAAAGGTGGATATACAGTTTTAAAAATTGAGATAAATTTATATAACATAAAATATATCCTTTTAAACATTTTAAAGTATACAATTCAATAGTTTTAGTATATTCACAATGTTGTACAAACATCACCACTGACTAATTCTAGAACATTTCTATTGCCTCAAACAGAAACCTCCAAATTCTCTCTTTTCCTCATCCCTTGACAATCACTAATCTACTCTCTGTCTCTATATATTTGTCTAATCTGGACAGTTCATGTAAATGGAATCATATACTATGTGACCTTTTGTGACTGGCTTATTTCACTTAGTATAATGTTTTCAAATTTCATCCATGTTGTACCTTGTATCAGTACTTTATTCCTTTTGGTAGTTGAAATATATTCCATTGCATGAATATATCACATTTTGTTTATCTGTTTGTCATTTGGTGGACATTTGTGTTCTAACTTTTGTCTATTATGAATAATATTGCTATGTACATTTGTGTACAAGTTTTTGCATTAACACATTTTTTTCAGTTCTTTTGAGTTTATATCTAGAAATCAAATTTCTAGGTCACATGGCAACTGTATGTTTAACTGTTTGAGGAATTGCCAAACTGTTTTCCAAAACTGCTCTACTATTTTACGCTCCTACCAGCAATGTGTGAAGGTTACAATTTTCCACATCCTCACCAACACCTTGTTATTTTCTATTATTTGTTTGCTTGTTTGTTTATTTTTAAAGCCCTCCTAATGGATGTGAAGTGGTATCCCATTGCAATCTTCATCTGCATTTCCCTAATTACTAATGATGTTGAGGATACACCTATTTTCAATCCACACCTGTGTGCTAAAAGAAGCTCAACAACAAATGTAATTGCACAGAAAATTCAGTCAGTATATATAAATTAACATTAATATGCAATTATTGTGCCAGTGTGCTGCAGTTTCTAATCTGTACAATTCATGTGCACATTTCCTATAAACCACTAATTGCATATCTGTGCAGGCACATATGAAAATAGTCTCATGGGAGACGGAATTGGACCTTAGAATTTGGGATTTTCAGTTGACTGCAACACAGAACATGAACCTTTTCTGAAAAATCGGGTCATTCAGGGATTGTTAAAAGCCATCTGAATATTAAAGTGTAAAGTGTCCTAGATATGAATAAAGAAATGGATGATTGCCTTCAATAACTCCAACCTCTCTGTCATTAACCATTTAGTAGTGTCCCATTTCTTCTCCTTCTCATTAGATCCTAAGGCATTTATTGTCCCTGGTCTCTCTAAGAATCTCATTGTTCTTGTCTGTATGCAAATATGAATGTAATTAATCATGTTACAATTGCAAAAATAGCAATTTCAGTGTTACTGAAATACTTAGTTTAGGTTGCCTCTTGAGCTAAGTGGAGCCCAACTTCTGTGTTTTGTATACTTTGTGTTCTTTTTATGGTTTTTATTCCTTATTTCCATTCCTCACTGGCTGTCAGCTGTCACCTGACTTTTCTTTCCGTTCTAAGTATACCTGTTCAATTTTAACTATGGACTCTGATGTCAGATTCTAAAAGTTTGTTTAATAGATGTTTAAAATAATATCAAATAGATACTGAGTGGTTTCCTCTAAACTGAACTTTAGGACATTAGAAAATAGATTTTGTGAAGGCTTTTTAGGTATTTCTCCCTTCCTGTTTCTCAGTTATTTCTGGGTATGCGAAACCAGGTATTGGATTACAAATAGTCCAATGATGTCAGTTCATTTAAACATCCCACTTGAAGACTTTTGACACTTCAACTTTTGTGAACCAGTCAATTTAGATTATAAACTAGGAGAAACGATAACTAAAACCAGGGAATCTTTCATACCAGGCAAAACATTTACTGCTCTGTTGCATAGCTGACCTTAGGACTATTTTGAGTTCCATGAGCCTTATGATTTAAACTGTCTCTTTTAACAGATATTTGATGACAGTTAATATACTCTGTTGCTACCTGTTCTTTTCAGAAGCAATTATAGATCCTGGGTTGCACTCTCAAGTTAACAACATACTTGCCAGATGTTTTTGTGTGTGTGTGTGTGTACTTAAAAATTTGTTTAATTAGTGAAGTTGTAGGTTTACAGAAAAATCATGTAAAACAAACTGTGTTTCCATACACCCTTCCCTTTTGTTAACACTTTGCATTACTACGGTACCTATAGTATAATTGATGAAACAATATTAAAATTGTACTATTAACAATAGTCCATAGTTTACATTAGGGTATCTTTTACCCATATACCAACCTGTTGTTAACACTTTGTATTACTGTTGTGCATTTGTTATAATTTATGAAAGAACACTTTTATAATTGTACTATTAATTATAGACCAGCATTTACAATAGAATCCACTGTGTTGTACAATCCTATGTTTGATCTTTTAATCCTTTATTATAGTAACATATATGACCTAAAATTTCCCATTAACTGCAGTCACATACATAATTAGGTGCTGTTAATTACACTCCCAATATTGTGCTACCATCACCACCATCCATTTCCAAAACTTTACAATCAACCTAAATAGAAATTCTGTGCAAATTAAGCATTAACTCCCCATTTCCTATACTCAGCCTAGCTCCTGGTAACCTATATTCTAGATGCTAACTCTATGAGGTTGCTTATTCTAATTACTTCATGTCAGTAAGATCATACAATACATGCCCTTTTGTGTCTGGTTTATTTCACTTAGAATAATGTTTTCAAGGTTCAATCATGTTGTTGCATGTATCAGGACTTCATTCCTTTTTACAGCTGAATAATATTCCATTGTATGTATATACTACATTTTGCTTATCCATTCATTGGTTGATGGACACTTTGGTTGCTTCCATCTTTTAGCAATTGTGAACAATGCCACTATGGACATTGGTGTGCAAGTATCTGTTTGAGTCCTCCAAAGAGGATATACAAATGACAAAAAAGCACATGAAAAGATACTCAACATCATTAGCTGTTAGGGAAATGAAAATCAAGACATTTACTGCATTATGAGATACTATTCCATACCCACTAGAATGGCTACTATTAAAAAAACAGAAAATGAGAAGTGTTGGAGAGGATGTAGAGAAATAGGAACACTCTTTCATTTTTGGTGGGAATGTAAAATGGTACAGCTGCTATGGAAGACAATTTGGCAGTTCCTCACAATACTAAGTATAAAATTACCATATAACCCATTATTTCCTCTACTAGGTATATACTCCAAAAAATTGAAAGCAGTGACTCTACCAGATATTTGCCCAATCTTTTAACATTCCCCTTCCCTGGAAGATGTCTTTGAGTTATGATAACTCTTACCTTGGGGCTTCAGAGTAGTGCATTACCTATTTTTGTACTTGCTTATAACTACCATATTAAAATAGAGTAAAAACACCTTTTAACTTTCCTTACTAAAAGGTACACCAGTGATTTATGTAAGCGTTGCTATTTATTTTTGGTTGCCTCATTCCACTGTTCTTTGTTATGGAGAGTATATGATGTCTATATTAGTTTTAGGAAGATTCATTTCTTCTGTAGGAAAAAAAAAACAATGCTAATAACTGATTTAAGGAAACCGTATTTTAGTATTATTATTCGTAGGAAAGCTAATACTGCCTGGGATTTTGTTCCTACCCTCCCCCCCTTCTCCAGTAAATGACCAGATTTTACTTTGATAAATGGTGGAAAGAAATGATGATGATTACTGATTTGACATTGAATTCAGAGAAAAACTATTAGTAGTTTAATAAATCATATCTCAGCAATTTTGAAAATATTATCTCCAAGGAAAATAAAGTAAAATCCTTTGACAATAATTTACTGGTTTTGTGGCTATGTTGCTATGAGTAACAGATTGGCACATGCAGATTTTCTTTCCCCATGGGCTAAGTCTCCTCCCAGATTTCTACACATCTGTTTCTTTCTCTCTCCAGTTCATCTGATCCCAAGCACAGGTTTTTATAGTCTGTATGGTTACTAAGTGGTGTTTGATCTAGAAGTCCCATATTGCCAAACACAGTGAGGGGCATCGAGATGTCTAAACAGTGAGATGTGAGGATAACTTTGGAGATGGCTTGAGAAACTATAAAGTCAGGCAAAAAAAAAAAAAAAAAAAGAGCTAGAAATGAAGAATAGATTAAAAAAATAAAGGCATCAGTTTGAAAAAGTATTTTACCATGCAGAGAGAGAGAGAGAGAGAGAGAGAGAAAAACTGCATGGAAGGTGAGATGGAAGGTAAGATGCAAATATATATATATATATATATGTCATGAATAAGTGGCGGTATGTAAAAGATGAGAGAAAAAGAGGGTGTCTTCCTTGAGTTAGCTGTCGTTGGCTTAAATTGGACCTTGGTGTTAACAGTGAAGGTTGACTTCTTAGGGGATATTTCCCCTGATGTTTAGACTCTGAAACCCACATTTTCTGGTCTCTTTATTTCTCTTCCATGTGCATGTAAAATTCATATAATCTAGAATATGTTTTCTTCATTGGAAACAACATTTCCTTTTAAAGCTTAAATATTAATTTAAAAAGAAATGAGATACACTGTTGCTAAGTTTTATAAAGGAAGATAGTTTCTACAAAATATGAAAATGTAATCTAATATTGTAAAGCTAGTATAAATAGATGTACCAGACATCATTTGGGATCTTTGCTTTTACTGAAAAGATATTATGTGTACCATTGCCTGCCTGCTAAATCTATATCATTGATTTAACTGCTGAAGCTCACTATAAGAATTCTTTAAAGTTTTAGGAAGATAGTGCACTGTAGTGGTAATACACATACTTTGGCATCAGACAGATGCCAAAATCATTCTGTTCAGTCTACCTACGTAACTTTGGACATATTTCTTAATTTCTCTGAACATCTACTTCCTACTCTGTAAAATAAATATAATGTTTGTAAAGCATACATAGTTATCTGGGCACGTTAATTGCTCAATAAGTGCTATGTGTTATCATGGCAATATTATCATTGTATTCCTCTCCTCTTCTCTTATTTGAATCCCCATCTTTCACTTTTCTATTCTGTTTCCCTTGACACCCCCTTCTTCATTGACACCCTTTTCTTCCCATTCATATACCATTTAGCAGGGATTTGTATGAAATAAAAGATCCATCAACTCTAGAAATAATGAAACATCTAGAAGTTTCAAAACAATGAAACATCTGGAAGGCTCAAGACCAAGAGGGATATTTCTTTCTGAGTAATTTTAAAGAAGAAGATAGCCATGACTTCTTTTGGTAATAGATTCTTCTACCGTGTAAGATAGTCTTTATGTGTAGTTTAGGTTTCTTTTTCTGCCATATCAATCAATCTATTTAAAAGGAAAAGTGTACACTCCTATCTCCATAACAATTTCTGCCTAAATTGTAAAGCCTTTTCAATTGCCTCAGGCCTGGCTGAATGCCCTTCACATTTCTTACTATTGGTTCTGCCTCCATTTCAAATATTGAAGGTCACACAAAAAAATTATTGCTTCTGACATAAACAATGAGAAAACACTGGGTAGACTAAAAAGAAATGTATTCTCTTTAAAGCCATCAAAGAGCTATGAATGTAAAGAAGACTAAATAAGGTTCATTCCAGGATGGAAAATGAGCTTCATTCCAGGAAGGAAAAGGCTGTTCTAGGTCAACAGAAACTTGTGGCCACTTTCATTCCTGGACCATTTTCCAAGTCTGGAAACACAAATGGGTGGAGGAATGATCCTGTTATTGGAAATATGCTGGGATGAAGAGATACCAGATGAACTTTCAATGGCTGTGGCTGTGAGTGTGTTGGCATGACGGATTGGAATCTCGTAGAGATGAAACACAGAGCTTGTCCACCCCACCTATCAATTCTTCTCTGCTATAGAACTTCTGCTGAATAAGCAGCTGCATGGGAACCTAGAAGTTAGGCTGGAAACCAGAGAGCTATTTCACAAGGGGCTCAGATCCCAAACTCCTGTGGAAAGACACTCCATCCAACTGTCAAGACATTTGAAACTAGAAGTGAACTAAAATCAACTACGGTAGCAAACCAGCCCCAACCCTGCTCAACTCTTTGGATTGAAAAGTTTGCCTCTCATCCTACATATCTGTCAGAGAAAAAGGGAATCTGTTTTTATTTATTTATTTTTTTTATGGAAAAATATCACCTACTCAGTTTTTACTGTTCTTTTATATACAGTGCCTGACATACAATAAAAACTAAGAGATGCACAAAAAAGCAGAAAAATGTGACCCATAATAAAAAGAAAAAACAAATAAGCAGACTCACAGATGACAGAGATGCTAAAATAGGTAGAATAGGACTTTAAAACATTATAAACATGTTTAAAAATTTGGAGGAAAAGATGAACAAAATGGGTGAAAAGATGAAGGATTTCAGCAGAGAAAGGGAAACTTTAAAAGATTGTTGGGCTGTCCATGTGCCAGTTGGGCCCTGAATCTCAACAGAGTTACAACACCTACTCCCCAGTTCACTGGACTCACTAACAAGGACAACTAACAAGGAGATGACGATGGACAACGCACGGGGACAGAGAAATTCTGCAACTGCAAGCAAGATAGTCCCATCCATCTGCCCCATGGGAACTAAGCCCCCTCTCAATTAGATCTAGGCTGTATTAGTCAGCCAAAGGGGTGCTGATGCAAAATACCAGAAATTTATAAAATTGGTTTTTATAAAGGGTATTTATTTGGGGTAGAAACTTATAGTCACAAGGCCCTAAAGAGTCCAACTCAAGGTACCATAAGAGGTCCTTTCTCACCCAGAGTCTGTTGCCATATGTTGATACAAGATGGCGGGCAATGTCTGCAGGGGTTCAGTGTTCCTTCTCCTCCCAAGGCTCCCTGGTCCCAGCTTCTTCCAATCTCAGCCACAGTCTGGGACAAGTCTTGTCTGTCTCCTGTGGCTCGTTTTTCTCCAGGCTTAGCTGCTCTGTTCTGTCCACAAGGCCAGCTGTAATCTGTCAGGCAAACGGCTTGTGTCTCTTCCCGGGGCCTCTGCCATGTCTAATGGAATCATCTCTGTGTGCTTACTTCCCAGGCTTCAGGATAAAAACTCTGTCTCCTCTGCCTCGTAGTTTTCACTGTGAGTCCCCGCCCGCCAAGGGGGTAGGATTCGACACCCTATTGATGTGCCCAATCAAAGCCCTAGTCATAAATTAATCAAGTAAAAGTGAAACCTGTGAATCCAATCCAATTTAATATGGCCAGAGGAACAGACTAGTTCACAAACATAATCCAATATTTATTTTTGGAATTTATAAACAATATCAAACTTCTACAGAGGTGGAGTGGGCATCGCCATCCCAGAATTCTCAGTATTAGGGAATGAATGATGGATTACAGTTGACTTACTGGTATTCTACAATAGACTTTTTGTGATTCTAGCAATGGAAGAACTTTTAGCATTGACATGGAGGCAGTGGCCACTGAAGATTCTGAGAGGAGGAAGAGGGAAAAATAGGTGTAATATGGGGGCATTTTGGGGACATTGGAATTGTCCTGAATGACATTGAAATGACAGATACAGGCCATTATATATCTTGTCATAATTTACAAAATTGTGTGGGAGAGAGTGTAAACTACAGCATAAACTATAATCCACACTCAGTGGCAATGCTCCAGTATGTGTTCATCAACTCTAACAAATGTACCACACTAATGAAGGATGTTGTTAATGTTGGAAAGTGTGGCAGTAGGGAATGGGGCATATGGGAATCCCCTACATTTTTTTATGTACCATTTATGTAATCTAAGTATCATTAAAATAAAAATAAAAATTAAAAATTAAAAATTAAAAAAGATAATCAAATGTACATTCTATTTAAATTCTATTCTAAAAAAGAAATATTGAAGGCAGAAGTGAAAATAGCAATATCTGAAATTAATATATATATATATTAATATATATATATGTCTAATCGGCTTAACATCAACCGACCCAAACAGAAGAAATAATAAATGAACTAAAAATATGTCATAGAAATAATTCAAACTGAAATATAGAAATTTAAAAGTAGTTTTAAAATATTTTAAAGAAAACAGAACAAAGTATTAGATTTGTGGGACAACATCAAATGGTTCATCATACATACAACAGGAGTTCCAGAAAGAGAGAAGAGAGAGAATGGGCAAAAGAAATATTTGAGAAAAAATGGCCAAGAACTTTCCAAAGTGATTGAAGACATCCCCTAACAGATTCAAGAATTTCAATGAAAGAACAAGATAAATCCAGATATCCTCACATATTAGTTACTTTGCTGAAAACCAAAAATAAGGAGAAAATTTAAGAAGCAGCCAGAGGAAAAAGACATAATATATTTATATGACCGACAATAAGAATGATGATTCCTTCAAATGAGATATAATGGAGGGCAGGAAATAGTGGAATAACAACTCTAAAGTGCTAGATTTCTATAGCCAGCAAAAATATTATTAAAAAATGAAGGCTAACTTAAGACTTTTTCAGACATACAAAAGCTGAGAGAATCCATCACAGCAGTCACACACTAAAAATAATATTAAGGGGCATTCTTTGGGCTGAAAGGAAATAATTTCAGATGGATGTCAGAGCTGTAAAAAGGAATAAAGTAAAATGGAAAGGATAATTATTGGTAAATTTAAAAAATATTTAAACATTTATTTAAAAACTATTGATTCATGAACAACAAAAAAACAATAAGTAAATCTGATATCATTAAAACTAAAGACTTTTGTGCATCACAGAAAGTTATTAAGAAAGTGAAAAGACAATCTACAGAATGTGAGAAAATAATTTCAAACCATATATCATATAAGGGCTTAATATCCAGAATGTATAAGGAACTTTTACAATGCAACAATAAAAAGACAATCAACCCAATTGAAAAATAGGCAAAGGACTTGAACAGACATTTCTCAAAAAAAGATATACAAATGGCCAATAGAAACATGAAAAGATGCTCAACCTCATTAGCCATTACAGAAATTCAAATCAAAACTATAATGTGATACCACTTCCCACACCTAGGGATGGCTATTGTTCATTAAAAGGAAAATAATAATTGTTGGAGTGGATGCAGAGAAATTGGAACTCTAGTGCATTTTTTGTGAGAAGGTAAAATGGTGTAGCCCCTGTGGAAAGCAATATAGCAATTCCTCAAAAAGTTAAATGTAGAATTACCACGTGACCTGGCAGTCTGACTGCTAGGTATATACCCAAAGAAAGTGAAAAGAGGGTCACAAACAGATAGTTACAGCAGCATTATTCACTATAGGCAAAAGCTGGGAACAACTCGTGTCCATCAGCAAATGAATGGGTAAATAAAATGTGGTACATAGATACAACAGAATGTTATTTGGCTGCAATATGGAAGAACCCTGAAAGCATTATGTTCAGTGAAATAAACAAGGCTCCTAAGGACAAAAAGTATATGATATCACTTATAAGAGATCACTAGATATAACAAATTTGCAGAGCTAAAAAGCAGATTAGAGGTTACTGGGGGTATGGGAGGAAGGGGCGAGTGGGAAGGTTTGTAAAAACTTTTAATGAAATAAAGGAAAAAAAAAAAACACAGAAAATGAGTACACAAGAATATACCTGACAAAAGACATGCAACATACCATTGAAAGGCATCAGAGAAGACCCAAATAAAGCAATCAATAGATTTACTGTAACCCCAATTTAAATACTTAGTTTTTTTTTTTTTCAATTTTGAAAGACACTTCTAATAATTTTATGGCAATGAAAAGGGACAAAGATGACCAACATGTACTTGAAGAAGAAGAAGCTGAGAGGACATGCTCTACCAGATATCAAAACTATAATAACTAGAGAGAATATGGTGTTATGTATAGGGATAGACAAATGGACCAGAATCAGGAGCCTAGACACAGATCAATGCATTGCATAAATGTTCCTGCTTGATTTATGACAAAATGGACACTGCAGAATAATGGGGAAAGGATGGTTTACTGAGTATATAGTCAAATAAAAAAGACTATTGATTGTTTAAAGCAAATATAATGACAATGTATTATAAGAATTTTTGTAGAAGTTAAATATAGGTCAACAATCTTACAAAGAATCATAGTGGTAAATGGAATCATAGTGGTTTAATATTTTTACTGTATTTATGAAGTTTTATAATAATAATTCAAGGTCTAATGTGGTAAAGTAAGGATTGAGATTGTAATCACAACAGAAACCTCCTAAAGAATAAAACAGAGATATAGCTAAAAACACCAATAGAAAAGATGAAATGCAATACTAAAAAAATACTGGATTAACCCAAAAGAAGTCAAGAAAGAAGGAATGAGGAGAAAAAAAAAACAACAAAAAAACAGGTGGGACAAAAAGAAAGCAAATAGAAAGATGGTAGATTTAAACCCAATTATATTAGTAATTACATTAAATGCAAATGGACCAAATACTCCAATTAAAAGTCAGAGATAGACTGGACATCAAAATAAGATCCCACTAAATACTATTTACAAGAGATACACTATAAACATAAGGACATAATTAAGTTGAAAGTAAAATGATGGAAAAAGGTATACCATATTAACATAAATCGAAAGGAAGATGGTGTCATTATATCTTACCAGACAAAGTATATTTCAGAGCAAATTGATGAAGATCTTAACCTAACTAAGCCATTATTGTCTTCTGAGCTCACGCACTATGTGAAATATAATATTATTACCCAAGACCGAAAAAGGATTATTGACACACCTGTTTTTCTGTTCACTTATTCTCTCATAGAAGGAATCCAGTGCAATGGGATGAAGTCTACCAGGAACTGGAGACCTGGATTCAAGCCTCCGAACTGTCAGTAACATCAGGCAAGTAATTTGAATCTCTCTGAGCCTCAGTTTCCTTATGGAGAAATGGGGATGGAAATACTTACTCTCCCTAATTGTTAGGCTTCTTAGAAGCTGAATCAAGGTAAAATGTGCAGTGCTGGATAGAAGAGAGGCATTGTTATAAACACAATTGTGAACATGCTTTTTAGAAGTGTTTACTCCTGGCTCATGCTGTGCTGGTGCCCCACCCCCCAGGTGTTCATCAGTCTAGTCTATTTCATCCAGAGTCCCTTACAGACAGAGCTGAAGGAGACTGGTAAACTTCTGTGATAATTTTGGGCTTCTTATTATATCATCCCAAGAAGGAAATTTGAGGATTGTAAACATGATAACTAAACCAGGAAGCAATTCCTAATCTGAGATATGAATTAGATTATATAAAAGGAATGGAAAATATTTAATGTGAAAATTAAAATTTTTTGGCCAAATTGAGGTATTCTTAACATATTATTTTTCACCCAGAAAGTGTTTTTTTCCCTTTGGTTTTGCTTCTGGACAGAAATCCCTTTCCATGTATAAAGGGAATAGAACACTCTTTGTGTGGTTTGTTTTTTATAGATATGCATTGTTTAAATGATAAAATTTCCCTGGAATAAGATGAGGTTACCAGAATAGGTTTCCTTGGCATGGTAAGAAAATTACAGGAGTATTTAAAATCACAGATTTGAGATTTAAGGAAGTTTGAAATTATATAATGCCTTCATATTATATATTAAGGATTTGCTAGTGAAGGTGGGCCTTTTAAAAATAAACCTATATGAATATTGTTTAGAAGTATTTAACTATCTCAAAAATTACATAACTGATATATCTAATGTGTAAGTCTAAGTTGTAATGATAATATTAGTAATAATGATACTTGAAGACCAAGAAACTTATAGTCTTGCAGTCAAGACATTAATATCACATTTTATGAGTTTGTAAATGAACAAATATATGCCAGTGTTATCTTCAGTATTTGAAGCAAAATTTGTTTTCCACAGACTTGTACAAATCTGTACATGCTTTACATTTGGCTAAAAAAACAAAACATTTCTGTGAAGAAAATGTTGCTGTTTACATCTTGATTATTGATGTTCTTTTCCTTGTTTGTTTTTTAATTCCTTAATATACTAAAGATAAATTGGTGCTTGCAACTTGACAGACTAGTTTTCTGTTGTGGATGTGATTTTCTATTTAATAGCAATCTGAAAAAAAAATGTAGGAAATGTTTTGGGTGGATGATAAAGAGAAGACATTAAGGCACCTAGGGAGTGTTCCTGATGCCAGGATGGCAGAATGAGTGACAAAGGCAGTTTGGAGTGTGATAAAGGGGGATCATAGGGTTTGGGCTCTAACCCTGTTTCTGCAACTTACCCACTGTATTATCTCAGGAAGGTCCATCTACCTTCGGGTCTCAATATTCTCCCATGTAAAATGTGCATAATAATACCTGCCCAACAGGATTGCTATGATGATGCCATAAGATTATATTTGTAAAGCATTTTAACAGTGGTATAGACAGGGTATGCTCATGCTAGATTCAACTGATAAATTGAAAATGAACCTTTCCACTGAAATGGGGAATAAGGAGTTATGTATCTCCATCATTATTTATTTAAATTCTATACAAGTGATTAGTTCTTAGCAGAATACCTTAGGAAAAAATTTTTATTGAAAAATGTCATTTTTTACTATGTAAAAAGTGGTTATTGGTAAAACTGAATATTAGTGTGTACTTACACAATATTGTAAGTATAATATTGTAACTTATTTATAATTTCCACCAAATATCATTTGTCTCAATAACTGAGTATGCCACAAAATTTTTAAATAAGAAATGAGTTTCTATATTTAATTTCTTTAGTCTTTTGGCATATAGCTTTAATAGAGTTAAAGCTTAGGGGAAAACTAATAATTAATTTTCCCCATTCAAAAGCTATGACTTGGATGTTTCCCTTAAAGCATGCCAGTTAAAAATAGAATGACTAGACATTAAAAAAATATATGTTTATTAACAAGTTGGAAGATGTTGCTAGACTTTTTAAGCCCTTTGATGATTATTGTTTTATTTGAAAAGAAATTTTGATTATCCTTGCTTAAGGTGCTTAAGTATTAGAGTTATTTTCCTACTTTATTATACATACCCACCACACAATGGTATTTCCACCATAGCTTGTGGTGATTAGGGAGAACCGTAACAGACAACTGATACTTTTATGTGCTGACTAAGATGGAAAGAACTGGTTTGTATAATTCTTGTTAATTTAATCCATATACTTTACAGAACCAGTGATAAACTGGTTGCCTGGTAGTACTTGCTAATAGAAAATAATGGTGTTTTAGCACAGTCTGTTAATAAAAATTCAGCTGGTTTGTGAGGGTTAGGGCAATGGGATTTATGGTTACTTTTATTTCCAAAAGTATGAGTTTATCTAAAGCTTCTGTTCTGTATCAGTCATTTTTTAGTATCTGCACAAGTACTGTATCTTATTTAAGAAAACATTCCATTCTTTGGGCTCTTCTACATGTAGACAATACCATATAGTTTGGTCCTTTACTATATGTTGCTTTGTCCTTGAGTCATTTTACATTTGTATGTCTTCTCCACCTTTCTTTCTTATTACTTTAAGATGACATTATCATATATTCCTTTTTGTGCCATATGCAATAACTTCTGGACTAAAGGAAATCCATTTTCTTAGTAGCTCTTTCTACCTAATATCCCACACTCATTTATAACTCAGATAAGCAAAGACTCAACAACTCAATAGCAACAAACCAAATAAAGTCCTCATATCCAAATTCTGAAAGTCTGGGAAAATTAAAATGCCCTAGCATTTCTGAGGTTGCTAAAGGGATCAAAGCACCCATTCTTTAGATATAGTCTATGAAACCAATCAGCAGAGGGCGTAAAAGAGATATCTAAGTTTTCCTGTCTCTGCATGTGGACTTTCCGGCATGGTTGCTATCTAGAGATAGGTTTTATCTTTACTGTATATTCCCTCAATTCCAAGGAAGAATTTCTGCTCTATAATTATCAAGTGCCTATGAAGTCAGTTCTGAGCCAGTCTGCCTGAAGGATTTCTTTTCACAACCTCAAGTCCTATGAAAACACAAAAGCCACTGGGTTAAAGTCCGGAAACTAAAATTTTTGGCCTTTAAAACTGTAGGTAGTTTAGGAAATAAGGCAAAGAGATTTTCGATGAAGAAAACAATGTTTTTTTCTAGCTGTTGCTGAGGATACATGATATTAATGAATTTTGATGTTCTATGTTATGTAAAATCATTTCAAGAAAATTTCACGTAATCTATAATGGAGGCTTACCACATTCAAATTAAAATTGCATTTTCTATATGATCAGAAAAACCACAAAAAGAAGGACTCTCTGAATTTTCTTAAAGTGTATATAAATGCAAGTATATATGTGTACATATATAATATATATGCTTTATATAAGATATGTTTATATCCCTATATAAAACGTCTTTCGAAACATCATGAGGAAAAGGTGCTTCCTATTATTTTGGGCATTTTAATTCAGACAATTCTGTCAAATATAATCATGAAAATCTTCCATTCTTTGAATGAGTTCAACATGAGCTTTCCTTGAGTGTTTAAGACCTTATTTCCAAAAGTGTACCCTGAATTTAATAAAGTTGTATTAAAGTATAGCCACAAGGGATGTGAAGAAACAAAAAGAAGAAAAATCTGTGAAAATTCAAAGCTAATATGAGTTTAACATGAATCATTTTACTCATCTGTTGAAGCATGTTAGGAAAGGAAGCATTGTAGCATATTTCATTTTTATAGAGAAGATAATTATAAATAATAATCTTGTAATTTCTTTTGCATTATGGATGAGTAAACTCTTACACCAACAAAATATAACACAAACTCTGGGAATTTCCAAATAATATAGCATGGTGAGCCCCTTCCACACTCTGTAATTTCTGACTTTAGGTAGAAATATGTTTAATTTGTTTAAGTTAATCTTAAAAGATAGGTCATGTGGAGATTTCCCTGACTGAGGATAATGAGATTATTTTTATGGGGAAGTAATAGGAAAAACTTGTGTTTGTGTTTGAATGACAGATCAACAACAGAAATGACTTTAATAATTGCCTTGTCAAGGAAGAAACAAACTTTCTAACTTGGAAAGTCACTATTTCCATGTTGTCTA
Source organism: Tolypeutes matacus (assembly GCA_026826555.1). Lineage (NCBI taxonomy): Eukaryota > Metazoa > Chordata > Mammalia > Cingulata > Chlamyphoridae > Tolypeutes > Tolypeutes matacus. The sequence goes on along the minus strand of JAKSZT010053791.1, from coordinate 28,496,069 downwards.
TTTCTATTCTGTAGTGAATTAGTTTTTATTAGAATGTGGTCATTCCTTGTGCTGGAGACATAAAAATCATAGGGTAACTGGAGCTCGATGGGGGACACCTTGTCTGTGCTCTGGCTGGGGAGTTGGGTTGTGCAACTCATGGAAAGAACAGCATTACAGCTTGGAGAACACTCTGCTGAATGTTTTGTAAGAACATCCAGAAAAGAAACAAATAAACCAATGTTGGCATTCATTTTATTAAAGACACTAATAAAGTAAAGTTTGAAAACTAAAAATGAAAACTTGCCTTTTGCTTTAAAAGAATTTAAATCCCTAGGGAGATTTAACTGCATGGTGCTTCTTGGTGATGAAGCTTAAGGAAAGGCATTGTTTGAGATTTTTTTTGGTGTTGTTGATATGGATAACATTTGAGCTTTTGGAATTGATGCAAAGATGGGGAAAAGATGCCACAGTCTAGTATGGGTCAGTAAGTTAGCTTGGACAAGTGGTCCAGAGCCATCAGTTCTAGACCCAATTATATCACTCAGTAATTGTTCTTGGCCAGTACAATGAATTTGTTTCATCATCTTCTACATATTATACCTATTCTTATAACATGGTCAAATGAAGGGACTTTGAAAAGCTCATAAAAATATGAGCTATATTTATAAAATTTTTTTGTTGATATTAAAGATACTCAAGTAGATGATCATTAAGGCTGGTTTAAATGCATTATCTGTTACATTTTAGAATATATATCATGAAAATAACAAACTCTAATTAGCATTAAGCCAAAGTGCTGTGATCTTTGAGAATCAAGTGCAAAAAATGAAGTATTCATTAGGACATTTGTAGAGATTAGGGAGATGGCCTTATTGGATTATCAAATCCACAGCCTCTGACAATGAACCAAACTTAAGCCAAATTTGATTATATGAGATTTTCCATTTTTATAAAGAGGACCACAGCCAGTCAGCATTGTATTCCAAGACAAGCAGTTTCAATATTACGCAATCCTTTCTTATGTAATTCTTGATTCTCAGGCTACACCAGCAATGGGATAAAAATAGAACACTATGATTGTTACAAATTGGTATTTCTCTGTCCCTGCTCTTATTCACGATGTGAGAACTCTAGACCACCATTACATTTCTACTAAATAATTTATAACATTCTTAAGAACTATGTCATCCACAGTCAACAAATGTATCCTTTTAATTACTCAGTGGCCTCATATGCTCTATTATTATTCTTTCTTACCCAGACTCCGTACAGTATGGCTTCTGAATTCTGGAATCAAAGACAGCAGCTCTGCTGCCAGTACAACCCTAGGATGATGATTCTGAACTGTGTGCTCAGGTTACCAGTTCTATTGTTGGGGATATTGATGAATCTGTCATAGTATGAGCCAACAGTTTCTCCTACTATGGGGGATGAGACTAGCCACAGCGCTGCAGTTGTCTTGTGGTCTTTATAGCCATCACAACTGTTCAATTTTAACTTGTTCTTTGATGGATTGCTCCCATGTTCTGGCACTTGAGTACGAGTCCACAAGCTCTGAGGGGCAGAGACTGTGGGTGACCAACATTGTGCTGTCCTCAGAGTTATTTCTCCTTTTTAATTCTGGCACATCATCCATGAATCAAACCTGTGTGTCTCAATTCCTTTTTTCTGTGAGTTTTACACAGGATGAGTTCCAGTCTCCTATATAAATACTCCTTAGCATATTTACAGCTCTACTGGATGAGGGCTGATATAATTAACACTTAAGCTGATTCACTTACTTCCCCCTTAATACTCAAATACAATCTTTTTACAATATGAACTTTGGGCTTTCTCTTTTAGTTTGGCTTTTAGAGCAACAGAACACTCTTCTTTTTAAGTAGCACTTTATATACTTGTACACTTATGGATCATGGACCATAGAACATCTTACCATGTTCTTTGAGCCTTCTCTCAGCAATCAATTCTGTGGAAAAAAAACCAATCTCAATTGTTTTAAGTAATGGTGTTTTATAAACCCTTACTCATCTTTGTAGTTGTAGGCTTGAAATAGATTTCTTCACAAAGTGTAACACCTTATTCTAAAATGTACCTTCTCTCTTCCACAAGGCCTCTTTGTTCATCAAGCCTAAATTATGAGATGAAGCATTATTTATGGGGTCCTAACATAACCCCCTTTTTCAGTATGCCTAGTGTTATTGGAATCAGACGAAGTGTACATGCCTTTTAAATGATGCATAAGAGTGAAGTGTTATAGCAGGTTCCTGGTTTACCCTGGCTTGTAGTTTCCCGAGAACTGCCAGAATTGGCCAGGGAACTTCTTTTTAAAAAGATGGAAAAAATTCCATGGAAGACAAACATAGATCACTTTAAAAATCATTTTTCTTCCATTTCTATTAGGTTCTTCAGTCCATAAATATCAAAACCCACTTTCAAAACATATTTGTATTGGAATATAACAGGAGGGATTTTTGAGAAGCATTTAGACATTTGACAAACGTCGTCTTAAATGATTTTATTTCTGGATGAATAAAATCTCACAGATATTAAATTTGGATGAGCCTCCTAAAGATGATATGTCAGTTCATTAGTGATTATTGGAAAACATATTGACAGCTCCTTAAACACATTTTTTTTCTCTAATTTGTCTTAGAGAGCATATCCTAAAGGGTATTTTTTAAAACAGTGACCCCTGGGGTGTTCTGGGAAAGAAGGATTCCATGGTCGTGAGTTGAGGAAAGGCATCTTAGCATGTTCTTTGAGCAAAGAAATCTGCTTAACTCATTTAACCCATCTTTTCCCAAATGCATTTAACCTCAGTAATCATTTCTACCCATTTGTTTTTAAGAGGGAAATACTTAATGTCATGTGGGTCATACTTCGGTAAATATTGCTGTTTTAAATTCTCTGCATAACTCTTTTGACTGAATAGATTTTTTTAAATTCCAATTTTCCTTTCAAGGACTTTTTCAGGTTTTTCACTGGTTTGATTGAGTCAACCAGTAGTTTTGATAAGCATATGTACAGCTTCACCCTACTCACTTTTTCATGTGCATTTTTCTTTGGTAAAATAAGTGTTTGAATTAGATTCTTATCACAAGGTAAAACAAATGCAGAAATGACCTAAACATTTGTTCTTTAGGCAATTTCTTAGGATCAGAGCAATGCTGAGTCTGCTTATCTTCTGCCTGGAAGAATACCAAGATGGGGGATGTTGAGTGAATGGGCAGGCAGCTCAGTGAAGCAATGACTTTGATACCTGCAAGAGACTTTGTACACCATCTAGTGTAGCCTTCTCGTTTTGTACAATAGTTGGTTGTCCAGATCACCAGGGACTGGTCTCAGATTAGGCAGTGGGAAGAGTAGACCTGGAACTTGAGCTTGGCCTCCTGACTCTCAGTCCTCTGAATTTTCTGCTATACTTAAGGCCTCATAGTCCTCTGGTGAATGGTCAGACCTTGCCTCGAATTCATCTCTGTTATTTTCACCAAAAATGAAAGTCCACAAGTGTTAAGCTTGGCTTTGAAAAACACAGAGCTGACAACACATACCATGTGGTAAAAAATCCTTCCAAATATTAAACTCCACCAAAATATTTCTGAACAGAAAAGCATGTGTGGTGACTGTGTATGTGTGCTCAGGGTGCTGGTGCTGGTGGTGGGGATGGGGTGGGTGGGGATAGGGAATGCATACTCATTGGTTTAACTAGGCCTAGAAATGCTCGTGTCTTTGATTTCCAGGGAAAAAAGAGCCAAATAAAATTACGTAAAGCTGTCATCCTGTTCAAGTAATTGTTTATTTTTTTTCTTTTCTTTTCTTTCTTTCTTTCTCTTTCTTTCTTTCTTTCTTTCTTTCTTTCTTTCTTTCTTTCTTTCTCTCTCTCTCTCTCTCTCTCTCTCTCTCTCTCTCTCTCTCTCTCTCTTTCTTTCTTTCTTTCTTTCTTTCTTTCTTCTTTCTTTTTTCTAAACTCAGTTTCTTCTTTGGAGAGCTATTAAATAGGCTGTGAAGTGGGTTGGTGGTGAAGATGAGCTGGTCACAATTATTTCCCCATGTCCTTATTGACTTGAATAATACTAACTTCTCTTTGCTACATACAATCTAAGTGAAAATGCAGATCCAAAGAATAATGTCTCAGGTGTGTCAAAATGGCAAGTAGTCAGTGTATTCAACTCATCTATTTAGCATCTCCATCTGTTTCCAGAGTAATGTTAGTTTAGAGCAAATTCAAGGTCTTTCTCTAATCCAGAGAATTCTTAACCAGGAGTCTGTGAACTTGAATTGAAATTCAGAAAAACATTCTTGTGGGGACGTATTGGTGAGGGTGTGATATGTTTATTAAATAATACATAGTACAGTGTGGACTTAGTAAGGGGTCTGTGGTTTTCACCTGACTGGCAAAGGGGTCCATGGAACAAAAAAGGTTAAGAACTCCTGCTTGATTCTAATCCATCAAATTAAGTCTGTTCATGGGGGAGTACGGATTCTACTGCAATTACCTGAGGAATTTTCACTCAAGCATCTTTTGAAAGTTCTTTGGACTGAGTAAAGCATTTAATAAGGAAATAAAAATTATGAAAAATTATGTCCAGCTGTGTACAAATATTTACGGGAACAATCACAGCAACCAAAATACTACAAAGAAAAATGTTTACTGAAATATAAGACATTTTTAGATGCAGGAGGATATTCTATGGCTTCCATCTCAATTATGGTTGTATTTACTAAATTTCATATAATCAGAATTTCTGAAATTGGAAGGTGGTTGCTAAGATCTGAAAGTGCTGTGGATACCATTATATTTAATTATGAGAACTACTTGTCCAAGAAAATGAAAACAGAAAATGATATTCTGGTATAACTATCAAAACATGACATAATATTTGAAAATTTAAAAATGCCAATAATAAAAAAATGCCAATAAAAACAAAATGGTACATTTTAGAAGTACCTGTGTAACAATTTGTAATTTATTAATCAATAGAGTATTTACATGTACTAGAAGAATAGTGGTAAAATATGAGGAGAGTAGTTTTTATTTCATTTACAAGGATAGCTTGGAGTTCTGTGATGGTTAGGCTAATGTGTCAACTCGGCCAGGTAATTGTGTCCAGGTGTTTGTTCCAGCAAGCACTGGGCTAATTGTAATACAAGAGCATTTATGGACTTCAATCACCAGTTAGTTTACTGCGTGGATGGCTGATTACATCTGTATCAATCAGGGAGATTACATCATCAATGGGTGGCGCTTTTATCCAATCAGTTGAATGACTTAAAAGTGGAAGTGATTTCAAGATTCAGAGAGGATTTCCCAGCTCATCGTTGGACAGGCAACTTCTCCCAGAAACTCATCAATGACCTTTCATTGGACTTTCATCAGAGCCACTGGTTTGCAGCCTGCCTGCGGAACCTGGACCATCCTCATGGTCGCGTGAGAGACTCTTAAAATTTCATATTATTGACAGATATCTCATGTTGATTCTGTTTCCCGAGAGAACTCTTTGACTAATACAGCTTGGTACCGGGAGTGGTTCTTGAGGAACAGAGTCTTAAACATGGGATGTCTGAGGTGGTTCTGGGAGTTTTGTAATTGGCTCTCTACTCTAATTGGACTCAGGGGTACTAATGACTCCCTTTCCAATAATGAGTTTGCTAACAGTCCATGGCGTGAGCTGGCAATAGAGATACGCAAAATAGCATCATTGGATTCCCCTACTTCTACGCTTATAAGAAGCAAGGATCTGGGTGAGAGTGTTTTCAACACCTTAACAGAATTTTGTGGTGTAAAAAAATATAATGATGTTGGTTGGCTCCTCCTAAATACTCTGGATACAGTTACAAAAGAAAGAGATGAGCTAAAGTCTTCAAATTTGAAACTTAAATGCCGCATGAATGATATGAAAGTTTCTATGTGTGCCTTGAAAGAAAATCTTGTCTCCTGTAGCCACAGACTTGAGCTACCTGAGAATCAAACCCAGACTCTCACTGTACGAGTAGCAGAATTACTGAGGAAACTAAAATCTCAACCTCACAGGTTTCTGCAATTAAAGTGAAGGCATTGATTGGAAAGGAGTGGAACCCCGAGGATTGGGACAGAGACATATGGGATGATGATAATGTTGGTGGGGACATTGGAACCCTAAATTCTGCTGAGACTTTACCAGATAAACCTGTGATGGCCCGCCCTGTGGAGACCACACCTTCTCAACCTTGTATCATCCAGCCTCCAGCCTGCCCCAGGGAGTCTGGACCTTCTCCCAGCCATGAGGCAGGTACCAACCTAACTCCAGCATGCACTGCCCAGCCTCCACCTTGCCCCAGAGAGTCTGTACCTTCTCCCAGCCATGAGGCAGGTACCAGCCTAACTCCAGCAAGCACTGCCCAACTTCCAGTCTGCCCTGAGGAATCTGTCTTCCAACCCCTGCCCGAAGAGAATAATCCTGTCTCACCAGAAGAAAATGCAAAGGAATGCCCTGAGGTCAGTAGCCTGCAAGACATCACTAATCCTTCTCCTTACCCACACCCCCCACCCCTCTTGTCTTCGAGACCCATTACTAGATTAAAATCACAACAAGTCCCCAAAGGTGAAATACAAAATGTGATCCATGAGGAAGTACGCTATACTCTGAAAGAACTGCATGAGTTTTCCAACTTATATAGACAGAAATCAGGGGAATATGTGTGGGAATGGATACTAAGGGTATGGGATAATGGTGGAAGGAATATAATGTTGGATCAGGCTGAATTTATTGATATGAGCCCACTAAGCAGAAATTCTGGATTTAACGCTGTAGCTCGAGGGGTTAGAAAGGGCTCTACCAGTTTGTTTGGGTGGCTGACTGAAGCATGGACCAAACGATGGCCTAGCATGTCTGATGTTGAGATGCCTGATTTGCCAAGTGGTATACAGTAGATGAGGGGATTCAAAGGCTTACAGAGATTGGAATGCTAGAATGGATTTACCATTTGAGACCTGCCCACCCATCCCAGGAATATCCAGAGGACACACCTTTAACCAGGACTGTGAGGAATAAATTTGTAAGTCTAACTCCATCTTCTCTGAAGAGCTCTGTGGTTGCTCTTCTCTGCAGTCCAGATATTACTGTAGGGGGGGCTGTAATGGAATTGGAATACTTAAACATTATGGGGATGATCGGATCAAGGCCCGGTAAAAGTCAAGTATGGGCAGTTAATCGCCAAAGGCAAGGTAGGCGTGGCTACCGCAATGAAAGATTCAAAACAGCACACAGAATAGTCTGAGTCGCATGGAGTTATGGTGTTGGCTAATAGATCATGGGGTACCCAGAAGTGAAATAGATGGGCAGTTTACTAAATTTCTTCTGGATCTGTATAAGCAGAAGAGTTCGAGGTCAAGTGAACAAAATCCTAACTCTAATTACAGACGCAGAGAATCATGGCCCCTTAATCAGTTCCCAGACTTGAGACAGTTTACAGACCCAGAGCCCCTTGAATGAGGAGAAGGCCAGGTCCCCTTGGGGAAGGATCCTGTTAAACTGCCAAAAATTTATACAGTTAATCTTCCTCCCACCTTTCCCCAGGGAGACCTACGGCCTTTTGCCAGAGTAACTGTGCATTGGGGAAAAGGAAATGATCAGACATTTCGGGGATTATTAGACACTGGCTCAGAAGTCACATTAATTCCAGGAGACCCAAAACTTCACTGTGGTCCACCAGTCAGAGTAGGGGCTTATGGAGGTCAGGTGATTGATGGAGTTTTAGCTCAGGTCCGTCTCACAGTGGGTCCAGTGGGTCCCCGGACCCATTCTGTGGTTATTTCTCCAGTTCCAGAATGCATAATTGGAATAGACATACTCAGTAACTGGCAGAATCCCCACATTGGATCCCTGACTCATGGAGTGAGGGCTATTATGGTTGGAAAGGCCAAGTGGAAGCCTCTAGAACTGCCCCTGCCTAGCAAAATAGTAAATCAAAGGCAATACCGGATTCCTGGAGGTATTGCAGAGATTTGAAGGATGCAGGGGTGGTGATTCCCACCACATCCCCATTCAACTCTCCTATTTGGCCTGTGCAGAAAACAGATGGATCTTGGAGGATGACAGTAGATTATCGTAAACTTAACCAGGTGGTGACTCCAATTGCAGCTGCTGTCCCAGATGTGGTATCATTGCTTGAGCAAATCAACATTTCCCCTGGTACCTGGTATGCAGCTGTTGATCTGGCAAATGCTTTTTTCTCAATTGCCATTAGTAAGGACCACCAGAAACAGTTTGCTTTCAGCTGGCAAGGCCAGCAATATACTTTCACTGTCCTGTCTCAGGGGTATATCAACTCTCCAGCCCTATGTCATAATATTGTCCGCAGGGACCTTGATCGTCTCTCCCTCCCACGAGACATCACACTGGTCCATTATATTGATGATATCATGTTGATAGGACCTACTGAGCAAGAAGTAGCAAAGACTCTAGATTTATTGGTAAGGCATTTCCGTGAGAGAGGATGGGAGATAAATTCAACAAAAATACAGGATCCTTCCACCTCAGTGAAATTTCTAGGTGTCCAGTGGTGTGGGGCCTGTCGAGATATCCCTTCGAAAGTAAAGGATAAGCTGTTGCACCTGGCCCCTCCTACGACCAAAAAGGAGGCACAACGCTTAGTTGGCCTCTTTGGATTTTGGAGACAATACATTCCTCATTTGGGTGTGTTACTGCAGCCTATTTACCGAGTGACCAGAAAAGCTGCTAGTTTTGATTGGGGACCGGAACAAGAGGAAGCCCTGCGACATGTCCAGGCTGCTGTGCAAGCTGCACTACCACTTGGACCATATGATCCAGCAGATCCAATGGTGCTGGAAGTTTCAGTCGCAAATAGAGATGCTGTCTGGAGCCTTTGGCAGGCCCCTATAGGGGAATCACAATGCAGACCCTTAGGATTTTGGAGCAAAGCCTTGCCATCCTCTGCAGATATCTACTCCCCTTTTGAAAAGCAGTTTTTGGCTTGCTACTGGGCCTTAGTAGAGACTGAACGCTTAACCATGGGCCATCAAGTTACCATGAGACCTAAGTTGCCTATCATGAGCTGGGTATTGTCTGACCCACAAAACCATAAAGTTGGGTGTGCACAGCAGCACTCCATAATAAAGTGGAAGTGGTATATACGAGATAGGGCTCGAGCAGGTCCTGAAGGCACAAGTAAGTTTCATGAGGAAGTGGCCCAAATGCCCATGGTCACTACCCCTGCCATGTTACCTTCTCTTTCCCAGCCCACAGCTTTGGCCTCTTGGGGAGTCCCTTACAATCAGTTGACTGAGGATGAGAAAACTTGGGCCTGGTTTACAGATGGTTCTGCACGATATGCAGGTACCACCCGAAAGTGGACAGCTGCGGCACTGCAGCCCCTTTCTGGGACATCCTTGAAGGATAGCGGTGAGGGCAAATCCTCCCAGGGGGCAGAACTTCGAGCAGTGCATCTAGTTGTTCATTTTGCTTGGAGGAAGAAATGGCCAGAGGTGCGTTTGTACACTGATTCATGGGCTGTTGCCAATGGTTTGGCTGGATGGTCAGGGACTTGGAAGGAACATGATTGGAAAATTGGTGACAAGGAGGTCTGGGGAAGAGCTATGTGGATAGATCTTTCTGAGTGGGCAAAAAGCATGAACATATTTGTGTCCCATGTGAATGCTAACCAGACGGTGACTTCAGCAGAGGAAGAGTTTAATAATCAAGTAGATAAGATGACCCGCTCTGTGGCTAATGCTCAGCCTCTTTCCCCAGCCAGCCTGTCATTGCCCAATGGGCTCATGAACAAAGTGGCCATGGAGGTAGGGATGGAGGTTATGCATGGGCTCAGCAACATGGACTTCCCCATCACCCTGAAGCAGCTGGATTAATAGAACAGTGGAATGGCCTTTTGAAGACTCAATTATGGTGCCAACTAGGTGGCAATACTTTGCAGGGCTGGGGCAATGTTCTCCAGGAGGCTGTGTATGCTCTGAATCAGCATCCTCTCTATGGTGCTGTTTCTCCCATAGCCAGGATTCATGGGTCCAAGAATCAAGGGGTGGAAATGGGAGTGGCACCACTCATTATTACCCCTAGTGACCCACTAGGAAAATTTTTGCTTCCTGTCCCTGAAACCTTAAGCTCTGCTGGTCTACAGGTTTTAGTCCCAAGAGGAGGAGTGTTGCCACCTGGGAACATAACAGTGATTCCATTGAACTGGAAGTTAAGATTGCCACTTGGCCACTCTGGGCTCCTCTTACCTGTGAATCAACAGGCAAAGAAGGGTACTGGCTGGGGTGATTGATCCTGACTATCCAGGGGAAATAGGACTACATCTACACAATGGGGGTAAAGAAGAGTTTGCCTGGAATGCAGGAGATCCTCTAGGGCATCTCCTAGTCCTGCCATGCCTTGTGATTAAAGTCAATGGAAAATTGCAACAAACCAATTCAAGCAGGACTAACAATGGCCCAGAATCTTCAGGAATGAAAGTTTGGGTCACCCCACCAGGCAAAGAACCACGGCCAGCTGAAGTGCCGGCTGAAGGTAACGGGAACATGGAATGGGTAGTAGAAGAAGGTAGTGATAAATATGAACTTCGACCATGTGACCAGTTACAGAAACGAGGACTGTAATGTCATGAACCCTTCTTCCATGTTTTATTATGAGTATGATTGTATATGTACACAAAATGAATTTCTTTGTTTTCTTCCCTAACCTTTTCCCCTATCATGAAAAGTTGTATTAATTCCACATCATAATATTTAAGGATGTCAAGTTTAAGAGTGACTATTACCCAAGGACTTGCACCCTGTTCTGTGGGGAATTAATGTGTTTCTAGTTGTACGCAGGGTAGTTGAACATTGTTAGGAGGAAATATATATGTATGCTGTCTGTTATTGCTTTTACTTAGAGACTAATTATGGTTTAGAGTAATGTGTATGATTGCCGAGTTGACAAGGGGTGGACTGTGATGGTTAGGCTAATGTGTCAACTTGGCCAGGTAATTGTGTCCAGGTGTTTGTTCCAGCAAGCACTGGGCTAATTGTAATACAAGAGCATTTATGGGCTTCAATCACCAGTGAGTTTACTGCGTGGATGGCTGATTACATCTGTATCAATCAGGGAGATTACATCATCAATGGGTGGCGCTTTTATCCAATCAGTTGAATGACTTAAAAGTGGAAGTGATTTCAACATTCAGAGAGAATTTCCCAGCTCATTGCTGGACAGGCAACTTCTCCCAGAAACTCATCAACGACCTTTCATTGGACTTTCATCGCAGCCACTGGTTTGCAGCCTGCCTCTGGAACCTGGACTTGTGCATCCCCATGGTCGCGTGAGAGACTCTTTTAAAATTTCATATTATTGACAGATATATCCTGTTGATCCTGTTTCCTGAGAGAACCCTGACTAATACAAGTTCATATAGTTTTTATTTATTTATTTATTTAAAAATATTTATTTATTTATTCCATCCCCCCCTGGTTGTTTTGCACTCACTGTTTGCTGTGTCCATTCGCCATGTGCTTTCCATGTCTACTTTTTTTCTCTTTAGGAGGCACTGGGAACCAATTCCTGGACCTCTGGTGTGGGAGAGAGGCACTCATCGCCCAAGCCACCTCATCTCCCTGGTCTGCTGTGTCTCTCACTGTCTCTCCTTTGCATCTCGCTTTGTTGTGTCGTCTTGCTGCACCATCTCTCTGTGGTATGGGCCATCAGCTCTCCATGGCCTGGGCCAGCTTGCCTTCACCAGGAGGCCCCAGGTGCAGGAGGCCCTGGGAATTGAACCTGGGATCTCTTGAGCCACATCTGCTTCCCCGTATAGTTTTTAAAGTCTCTTATTTTTTTTTTTTAAGATTTTATTTATTTATTCATTTATCACCCCCTTGCTGCTTGCGCTTGCTGGGTCAGCTAACCATGCCATGCAGGCGGGCTTGCCTTCACCAGGAGGCCCCAGAAACCGAACCCGGGGCCTCCCATATGGTAAACGGGAGCCCTACTGATTGAGCCATAGCCGCTTCCCGTTAAAGTCTCTTATGATAATTCTATTTCCTAGGGAGAGTCTGGGAACATGGGGTTTTATCATAAAGACCATACTGCAGTACTGTAACTTTCCTGTAACTTGCTGGCTTTATCACCTCTCTTTCTTCAAGAGTTTTGTAGACTATCCTCTTCCTGAAAGGTACTTTAGACTCTGTCTTTTTCTTATTCATCTCTTCCCTGCATTTCTCTATACCTGCAACCCTACCACCCCATGTCTGACATCTACCAATTCTATCCCCTCAGCATCTCTCAGATCTGTCCTTGGTAGGTGTCTCTATTCAGGCCAGGATTGGTGCAACAACCTCCTTGCTAGTTCCCCTGCTGCCACCCATTCTTGAGAGTGATGTGTGTATAATAATAAAATGCATTGAGTTGTTACTATATTCCAGGCACTTAACCTCCATCAGGACATTTAATTCTCATTTTTTAGAGAAGAAAATTATGGCTACAGGAGGCCAAGTTGCCCTAGGCAAAGCAGCAGTAGGAGGCAGAGCCAGGAGTTGAGTCTGCCTTCCTAATCTTACACATACTGCGTTCTCAGTCCCATCAGATCATGCTGCTCATTGTGTTAATTTTGCTCTTCCAATTATTCATGAAATTGTCAGTTTGGGAAGGCAGTGATTTTTTTTTAGCATACTCTTGTTTTGTTGAGTGAAACAGCAAGGAAAAATCAAATGTGTTTTTTTAAATGACTGTTTTATGGTATTGACTGTTAATTAAGCCCATCCCTAAACCAAAGTGTTTCAGTGATGCAGAGGAACAATGAATAGGTTGATTTGTACATTAGAGGTATGTGAATGTTGGAGAGGGTTATATCTTTAATTAACTGTGGTTGCTCAATTCAGTTGATTAAGGCTCGTTATAAATGAAGTCACGTTCATGGATTCAGTTCCTGTGTAGGCCTGTTTATTTAGTTATGCTTGCACTCTTAACCTCAGCCAACCTCCTTGCTAATGCATACTATTAGCTAAAAGCAAAGTACAGAGTGGGTGGAAAAGTGCAAATCTCTCACCACACTTGGAAAAAATTACCCAACATTCATATCCTCTTAATAATGGGGAGGAGCAAGGCACATTATTAAATCTTTGATTGTTTTCAGTTCTTCTGAAAATTCATTATGTGACAAAATGTCATGAATAATATACAAATTTGAATCCACCTTATAACATTGCATTAACTGCATTTTAGCAAATTAAACATTAAGAGATACCACAGATTTTGGTAAAAACAGAAAAGGGACAAATCCAATATCCTCAGTTTTATAAAGAAAAATATATATTCACCTATCTAGGTAGGAATTAATATCTAGAAACTTGAACATTTTTGCTTCAGGTACTCATTATTCATTTTTTTATGTTTCATCATAAACTTTATTCATCGAGGTGAGTGATGGTGATTTATGATACTGGGTTCATTTCCATGTGTTTGAAATGGGGCTGTCATAATTGGAGAAAAATAAAGGAAACCCAAGTTGATACTTTTCATACTCTTTTTTTTTCTCTCCCAACCTAAAGCAATAAATAGCCAACATGAAAAAACACCAGTCTGTGAAATCCTATAACCTAAAGTCTATTTAATTCCTGCTTGCAATTCATTCCTCTTATATTATCATTCTATCCAGGTAGCATTAGAGAATTATTCTTTTCTTTGTAAAATTATCTAACATAAGGAAATGAATACATTTATTTGTTTAATATATATTTATTGAGTTTCTACCAAAGAAATACAGATTTATTGAGCATGAGTCCCTGGGAACACAATTGTGAGCAAAATGAAGCTGTGGTCCCTTTCCTCATGGAGACTTAGACAACGGTAGGAATGAAGGGCATTAATCAAATAATCATTTATTAAACAAATATTTATTAAACAAATCGTTTATATACTACTCAGAGGAAACAGTCAATGAACAAAATTAAAAAAGTGAAAATATAATATGTGTCTGATGGTAAGTGCTATGTGTAATAAAATAGGAGTTGGCTATGGAGAATTGTGGAGTATATTGGTGCAATTTTAAATAAGGCGGTCAGGTAAAGCTTCACCAAAAATGTGACATTTGAGCAAAGGATTGAGGTGAGGGTGAGACTACATGTATATGGGGGTGTGGTACATGGGATTATGTGCCCCAGTTTAGACATGTTCCTAATCTTTATCCTAATTCCTGTGGGTGTGCGTCCATTGTAAATAGAATCTCTTGGAAATGTTATTTTAAATTAAGGTGTGGCCTGATTGAATGAGGTTAGATCTTAATCTGGATTACTGGAGGTGTTATAAAAAGAAAGAAACTGGAAGCCAGTGTTAGAGAAAGCCAGAAGGAGGTGAGGAACTTGAAACCAGATGTCAATGGAACTTGAATGAGAAATGAGAGGGCATTGCCCTGGGATAGGAAAGCCAAGGATTGCAAGGATTGCCTGTGGGCCAAAAGACACCTACCTTCTAGCCTCCCACACTGTGAGCCAATAAATTCTTTTGTTTAAACCAACCAGTGTGTGATGTTTGTTATAGCAGCCTGGAAAACTAAGACAGTGGGTGAAGAGAACATCAAGAAGGCCAATGAGACTAAAGATAGGTGAGCAAGGGGACAATTAATAACAGATGAAGTCAGGACAAAACAGGAAGCCAGGGCTCAGTAAGACATTGTATGGAGGGAGATGCAGCACCATCTAGGATTTTTATTGTCTGTTAGAATTTAATAGGATCATTCTGGCTGCTGTGTTGAGAACAGAATGTAGAGGACCTAGAAGGGAGTAGAGAGACAGGTAGGAGCCATTTCTCTAATCCAAAGGAGGGGTGACTGATTGGGGAAAGGAAGTTCCCATGATGGAGAAGGTATATCACTGTGTTCTGATTCCACGTGGACAGGCTGCAGAAACTTGTGCTTGAGGCACTTCCAGACCTCATCCTGGTCATCTCTTCTTTTGCCTTCTTCTTATTTGTATCCTTTTACTATAATACAGTTATAATTGAGTGAAGTCCTTCTGCTAAAAACCACTGTGAAGCTTCTGACATGCCTAATCTTGACCTTCATGACAAACCTCCTAGCCAGGACCACCTCCAAGAATGACACAGATTTGAACCATCTTCCACAGAAGATTGCTCTACCACATCTAACAGAGCCTTTTACTGTAGACGCCATATGGATTCCACCTTTCTCGGTTCATAGCATTCCATGGAACAATTATTCTAACCAAGAGTAAAGAGATGTTTAGATACTATCTTCCTTCTGAATGTTCCCCAGGTAGGCCTCTTGAAAACATCTACATCTACATACCTCTCCCACCCCTTCTCTATATCCCCCCACACCTGTCATACACACCCTTTTAATAAAGTAAAGAATGACAAAACAAAAGATGTGGTGGGGGATTGGACTAGGATGTCAGTGATAGTGTGGTGAGAATTGGTTGGTTTCTATGTATACTCTATTATTCCTAATAAGTGATATAGTATAGATTATACTTGGGGACAAAAATGTTAGATTCATATATCATCTCAACATGTTTTCTAGCTTTATAATGTGTTTGAATGTAAAAAATATCCTTAAGATTATCACCAGAAAATTTACATTATATTACCTTCTCATTGAAAACCATCCTAAATGGTCTCACTCTATTTAGACTAAATTCCAAACCCTACAATGATCTACAATTGTGCTATCCTATATGGTAGCCACTAGCCACATGTGGCCACTGAGCGCTTAGAATAAGACTAGTTCAAATTGAGGTGTGCTGTATATATAAAATATACAAGAGATTTTGCGGCTTACTAGAAAAAAAATGAATGTGAAAAAGAAAATAAATTTTCAAATAGTGGTTTCATTTGAAATGATAATGTTTTGGATATATTAGGTTAAATAAAAGATAGTATTAATATTAATTTCCCTGGCTTCTTTTTACTTTTTAAAAATGTGACTACTAACACATTTGATATTACAAATATGACTCACATTTTTAGCTCACATTATGTTTCTGTTTGATAGTGCTGATCTACAGTCTCTTTATCTGACTGTATCTCAAACTATTGTCCTTGTTTACTGTGTTCCAGTCAAGCTGGGTTTCTTTGAGATCATTGAATACTCCAAGCCCATTCCTGCCTCAGGGCCTTTGTGTTTCTCATTTTGCTTTCCTGGAATGTTATTTCCCCAGGACTTCCCATATCTTCCTCTATTATTTGTGTCTCAGTTCAAAAATCACTTCTTAAGAAAAGCATCTATTCCTACTAAAGATTTGTTCACTCAATCTCATTTTCCTACTTTATTTTCTTTGTATCATTTATCCCTGGCTGTAATTTGTCCACTAATTTATGACCCTTTACCCTCTAGAATGCATGATAGATGAAAGAAGAGACCTTAAGTGTTTTGTTAACCATCATGTCTCCAGACCCCAAGAGGCTGAGCGAGAGGACCCGGAGGTCGGAGGCTGGAATCAGTGGAGCACAGAGGCTCGAAAAGAGGCCCTCACAGCTGTGAGCCATCTGGTATGGCTCATCAATCCCCTCTCCCATGGCCTCCTCTCCTAGAGCCTCTCGAGGGTTTTTTTGGTTATGCTATCCTCATTTTTATGTCACCTTGTTGAAAATAAATATTTCCGAACCTGTGAATCTATTAAATGAATGTGAATTTTTTTTTGTATTTAATATTTACACTGATTTATTTATTTTCTGGATAGTAAATATTAAAAAAAATAAACATTCAAAAATGTTTATATGGAAAAACTTCTTAAAATATTTTGGGATAAAATCCTACTGGAACATACTGTGATCACTTCCTCTCCAACATGAGGTTAGAGATTTTTAGTTCAAGTACATTTTTATAAAACAAACAGCTACCAGTAAATTATTTTAATGCCTAAATAATAATTGCATTGATGATGTAAATCAGCTATTATCTCAAGTGGAGTAAGTGCTTTATTAAATTTTGGTGTGGCAAGTATATTTATATATCATAGGGTTGTAATATAGCTCATAGTCTTAAAAAATTAAACAAAAAAGTAATGATCTAATTTTTAAAGAAAGCATCTTTTACCAGGTCTGATATATATTCACTCCTTTTAGAATCAAACATCCTAGTGAACAAGTATAAAATAAGTAATTGTTTAATGGTTTTATTGGAGTTCTCATGTCATTATAAGAATTAAACTGACATTCAAAGTAAAACATTTTTTGGGGGGACTACCAGGGGCTGGGGATTGAAACTGGGACCTCATATGTGGGAAGCCAGCATTCAACACTTAGCCACATTGGCTTCCCTGAGTTGGCTTTTTTGTCTGTTTTGCTTGTTGTTTGTTTTTGTTTTTTCAGGAGGTACCGGGAACTGAATCCAGGACCTCCCATGTGGGAGGTGGATGCTCAACTGCTTGAGCCACATCTACTCCCCAGGAAAACATTTTTTATTTTATTTATTTACTTATTTATTTATTTTTTTAATATATATTTTATTTTTTAAAGGTATTTAGATTACATAAATGTTACATAAAAATATAGGGGATTCCTATATGCATTGCTTCCTACACCTCCCACATTTTCCCACATTAACAATATTTTTCATTAGTGTGGTACATTTATTACAATTGATGAAAACATTTTAGAGCATTGCCACTAAGCATGGATTATAGTTTACATTGTCGTTTACACTCTCTCCCTCCCACTTTTGTAGGTTATGGCAAGATATGTAATGGCCCATATCTGTCATTGCAATGTCATTCAGAAAAATTCCCAAGTCCCCAAAATGCCCCCGTATTTCACTTGTATTTCCCTCTTCCTGCCCTCAGAACCTCTAGTGGCCACTGCCTCCACATGAATGATATAGTTTTTTCCATTGCTAGAATCACAATGAGTCTATAGTAGAATACCAGTAAGTCTACTTTAGTCCATAGTTCATTCCCTAATCCTGAGGATTCTGGGATGGTATTGCCCACTTCACCTCTAATTGAGAGGAGCCTTTGATCTCATGGGGCAGATGGATTGGACTCTCTTCTTGCAGCTGTAGACTCTCTCAGTTCCTTGGGATAGTTGTTGTCTGTCATCATCTCCTTGTCCTGGGTGAGTCCAATTGAACTGGAGAGTAGGTATTGCAATTCCGTTGAATTTCAGGGCCCAGCTGGCACTTGGACAGCCCAGAGCTTAAATACCGACCAAATCCAGCACCAACTATAGGTTCAAAGAAAAGGGACAGAAGAGGCATGTGTAGAGAGGTCACATCTGAGCCCAACTCTGTCACACTCGGAATGCAAACTCCAAAGTAGGACCACTGGCAAGGCACCAAACTCTGGAGCTATCTGCCATGACTGTAGGTCCTGGGTGTCTCCAGTGGATCCCCACTATTTGGGATAGTATCTACCTTGACCGTCTATGAGATCCTGCTGAGACATGCATAAGTGTTACCTCTCTGATGACCTCCCAACTCACTTTTAAGTCTTTCAGCCATATGCACTCATTTGTCTTTACCTTTTCCCCCTTTTATTCAAAGTCTTTTTCCAGTTGTACCACCAGCCAGTGCCTGGGAGTAATCCCTCAGTGCCAGGGAGGCTCATCCCCAGTCATGTTCCACACTAGGGGGAAGGTAATACATTTATATGCTGAGTTTGGCTTAGAGAGAGGCCACATTTGAGAAACAAGGAGTCTCTCAGGAGGCAACTCTTAGGCACTCTCCAACACCAGGCTAAGTTGCAAATTCAATAGCAAAAGGCTCACAAGCATAGTCGTCAACATCAAGGGCCCATCAATGGACGTCCTTCTTCACTAGTCATTGCCCCTGCACTTGGGGGATTGTTGCTGTTCCATTAGAGAATGTGGCAGAGCTCCCCAGGGTGGGAATTCAATAATCTTTCAGTTGTTGTGTGAATCTTCACCCACTGTGGCAATGCCCCATGAACATTTGAACATTTTTATATACCTTATATGTATGCCCAGGTGAACTTCCTCCCATGTATCCCCTATCACTGACACCCCACCCCATTGATCCTCCCCTGCCATAGTTGTAACCCTTCTGTGATCCAAAACATCTTCAAAAATGAAGGCAAGAAAATTGCCAAATTTGATTAGTAGGAAAATGAAATAATAATGATAGGTTTAAACATTAGAAATAAAATACATAATAATTTAGAGAAACTAAAACTAGAATAAAGTAAAAAAGATTGGGGTATTAGAAAATGAAAAACATTAAAATAAAAATAAAATAAAATTTTTTTGACGTTTTTCCTTTCATCACTGTAATAACAGTTGTCCTGTATGTACAATGGCATTTTCTTCCATTTCTTCCCCAGTGTCTTACTTTTTAAAAATATATTGTCCTCAGAGAAGTTTTAGGTCACAATAAGATTACATACAGAATATAGGGGACTCCCATATACCCAACCTTTTCCCACTTACCCATTAATAATCTTTTTACATGTGGATGATACATTTGTTACAACTGATGTTAAATATTGAAACATAGCTACCAACCATGGTCAATGGTTTACATTATGGTTTACATTTTTGACCATACACTTTAATAATTTTTTGATGAAATTTAACATGGCCTGTATCCATTATTGCATGATCATGCAGAACACTTCCATTGCCCCCAAATACACCCTCTTCAATCTCCTCTATTCCTCCCTCCCCCCCTCCCCTTGGGACCCACGGAGACCACCAGGCTTCACTCCTTGAAGAACAAGATTCTTAGATATTTGCAACAACGCTGAGGGCTGGACACATTAGTCTGTCCTCCCCTATTAGGAACTGCCCATGCTCTTGAGAGACACATTCCCCTCTGTTTGAGAACACATTGGGCCTCCCCAGCATGGGAGTCCAACTCCTTCCCACTCATGTGGGTCTCCCCCCACTGATACAGCACACTATGACAAAATGATCACTCACACATTCTCTAGAAGACTGTCCCAGGTGTGCCCTGTTCCAAATGCCCCTGCCATTCAACACCTTAAACCAGTAACACTTCCTTGTCATATTGCCAACAGAGTTTTCTCAACATTGTAGTTTCATCCACATACCCACCTATACCCAGTGTTCACCTATTCCCTCTCCCAACCCTCCTCTCAGTTTCTTGGACCATCCAACCCATACTCCCCACCCTAGCTCCCTGTCAGGCTTGCACCGCCCAACCCAGTAGTATCCCTAACCCCCTGTCATATCTCTTCACTGCACAACTACTCACTTCCACCTTATCATAGATTTTGCCTGTATGGGCGTTGGCTCACAACCCTCTTCTCCCTTCCTATTTCCTGTAAACCTATCTTCCAGACTCTAGCTTTCTGAATTGTCTCAATTTGCCTAATTCATATCAGAGAGTTTATGTAATATTTGTCCTTCAATGCCTGGCTTGTTTCACTCAACATAAGGTCTTCAAGATTCATCCATGTTATCCCGTGTGTTAGCACTTTATTCCTTCTTACAGCTGAGTAATATTCCATTGTATGCATGTACCACATTTTGTTTATCCATTCATCTGTCTATGGGCATTTGGGTTGATTTTAACTTTTAGCTATAGTGAATAATGCCACTATGAACATTGGTGTGCATATATCTGTTTGTGTCCTTGCTTTCAGTTGTTCTGGGTATATACCCAGCAGTGGAATTTTAAAAGCCCTAACCTCTGTCCATTTGTGTTGTAATTACAGTATCATATAGTTGTCAAACAGATTTTTAAAAAATGTTTTCTTTTGCTTTTCTATTATAAAAGTACTACATATTCAGTGTAAAAATTTAGACAAGCAATGAGAAGAAAGAAAAAAAATCAGTCATGATTTTACGTTCTAGAAATAACCACTACTGACATTTTGATGTATTGTTTTCCAGTTTTCCTCTGTTTGAGTCTGTGTGCAAGTGTGTGCGTTTGTGTGCATGTTACTGTGTACATTACTTAACAACCTGTTTTTGTCACTGAATCTGTGTAGTGATATAATTGTGAAGCAAGAAAGGGACTATGAACATTTCCCAAAGACACATCTTAAATACTGACTTTTTGCATTTTAGAAGCCAATGTTTGATTGGCTTTGCCTGTGTAAGAACATACAAATGAAATTCATCACAGGGCCTTCTTGGCAAGATCCTTTCCTGGGCCATTCAGAGGCTATGTTCTGCAGTTACAGCTTTTTAAGAAAATTTCCTGGAAATCCTCAGATCCTCCTCTGTGATACCAAAATATCTTCTTCTTGTGATACTGCACCCCACCATTGCTGACACAATCTACTGTAATGAAGTTGTATTTTTTTCCTTTTCTTCTTCAGGATTCCCACTCTCACTATTTCCTAAATTAAAGGCATTTAATTTTAGCTTTGAGTTAATTTTCCATCTGCTTGGTCCTAGTGATTTCTGAGTATAGTCTGTGGTAAGAGCCCTGGACTGTTACATTTGTTCTTGATCACACTTTAGATGGACAGATCATTGAACTGCTCTGGGCCCTAGTTTCCTTATAATTAAAATGCAGATTTGGGCTAGATGCGCTCTAGGGTCTTGTCCAGGTCTAATATGGGATCCCAGCATGTCCGTAAAAGCTGTATGGAAGAGTGGAAAGAGCATGGACTCTGGCATCACAGAGACCTGAGTTTGAATCTTGCAGATCTGCAATATTGGGTATGCTACTTAGTATTTCCAAATGTATATTTGCTGATGTGTGGAAAGGGGATGTAGAAGTTATTGCTACATGTAACAAAAATATGACTACAAAGTCTTGAACAAATAAGAGGTTTATTTTCCTCATGGATAAAAAGGTCTGGAGATGGGCAGTTCAGAACTGGTATGTCAATTCTATCATATAATCATTATCCAAGGTTTCTTCTACTTCTCTTCTCCACCATCTTTTTGTATGGTTTCATCTTTGTTATTGCACCACCAAATATAGTGTCAGTGTTGTAGGCAGGAAGAAGGGAACGGTGGAGTTCAAAAAGTGAAGCCAGTTGAATTTCTATCTTTTCATGAGAAAAACAGCCTCACTAACCAATAGACTTCTGCTTACATTTAATTGGCCAAAGCTGTGATAAAAGTCATTCCCAGCTGTGAGGGAAGCTGAGAAATTGTTATGTTTTTACTGAACATGTTGGCATCTTGAATAAAATTAGAGTTTTGTTAGTAAGGAATAAGGTGGGGCTAGCTAATGGGTAAGACAAATCAATGTCTGCTATAAGGCAAAAGTAACTTTCTCTCATGGTTGTTGGAAGGTGCAAGGAAATGGCTTGTGTGAAATACAGGACACTTATTGAGCACTCAAATAATATCTATTTTCTATTTTGTGGTTAATACTATTTTATCCTGAAGTGGCTATTGCAATAGACATGATAATGTTGCCATGAGATAAAATTATTGCTATATTTTTTGGAAAAAATGCCTGTCTAAAGAATTTAAGAAGTGTCTATTTCCCTGCTATTTTGTGTAACATAAGTTCTGCTTTCTTATCTAATGTGGCATAAGAGTCAGATATCTCACTTTCTTTTGATCTATTAGATATTAAAAAATGAAAGAAAGAACCAAATAAATTGCAATAATATTGATTTAATGCCTGTAAATGTGAAAAAGTATAAATGAATAGTAAAACCAGATTAACCTGGGGCAATATTTAATACTTTCAGGACTCTTATTATGGTAGAAAATCCTGTATCAGATAGATAAAGTGACCACTTACATTGAGTGGTTCAAGAAGAAATTGGAAAACCTATTTTCTTTGGAAAGACCTCCTTCTACCAAGTGAATTCCCCTAGTCTTTTTATTGGACTGCAGCATATGTAAAATGCCACTGTTAGAATCACTGGGAGGTAAAAAGAATATACTTCCACAAGGGCCATTCTAAAATGAATTACCTGGAAGGAGGTTGTGACTGAGACATTAGCAACAATATTTTTGGTTGTATCAGCACTTATAAGTGTTAGAAATCTTGGGAAGAAGTTGTTGGGAAACTGAGCCTCTTCATGGTTGGGGAGGGAATATTTGAAGCTTAGGGGGAAGTCATCTGTATGAGGAGGTTGAGAGGGACCATAGAGGGCAGGTTAGGCTTAGGAATGGCAGACATGATGGAGGCCATAGACCAACACCAACACTGAAGCACTTCATCATAATCACCTAGGGTTTATAGAGTAGAAACATAATATTTTCCTTAAATCCAATTCAAGGACTCTCATATTTGACAGGAGCTGTGAATCAGAGCTCCATGAAATACTTTCAATGCCATTTCAGACTTGACCAGCAATAATACCACAGAACCCCTTAAAGCTTCATTCCACCCCTCCCTTCCTGCCATTAAATGCTGTAGAGATGGGAATGTTTCATTGCGCCACAATATTTCATTGATAATCAGAATGATACCCTTTTGTCAACCTAAAAGTTCACATTTAAGAAATTTCTCCCAGGTTGATTGAAATAGAAAGTAGTTTCTTTCACCTAGAGTCCTAGACTATTAAAAAATCTGTATTTGCAATTTGATGTTCTGCTTTGGCATTAATTTGCATGGTCAAGGGAGCAAGAGAAATATTGAGTGGTTAAGTAACTAATTACACTAAATTGAAATTTCCTCTATAAATAACCTCCCTGGAAAGGTTTAGATTTGACTCTAATCCACTGGTTTTTCATAGTTTTTGAAAAATTTCCTCTTTTGTTTATTTAGCAAATACTACGTATTTTTGATAAAATTCCTTTCTAGGACATTTAATACAGATTTAATCCTCATTCTAACCTAGTGAGTTCAGTAATGTTATTGCCCCATTTAACAGTAAAGGAAACTGTATCACGGAGAGAAAGGACAACTTTGCACCACATCACGCAACAAGCCAGCAGCAGAGCTGCCATTCAGACCAAGCAGCGTGGCTCTAGAACTCCAGCTCTAACTAGGACCTTACAGAACATGCAGCCAGACTACTTCATGATCTTCCTTCTTAGCAGCCTTTTTTCCTTAAAATCCTATGCATGCTGGGGTTTTAGTAGGGAATTTTTGAGTATTACCTTTCCTAGAGCCAATTTAGTTTTTTCTACAACAGATCCACCATTTGTGACATTAAATTCATCAGGTGTTAGATTTAATTCATTTAAATAGCATTATTTTCACCTCCTTTTCCAAAAGTAAGTACAGACATATAGTCTTCACATATTCCCAGAAATATGTTATCTCTTCTTATAATTCCCATGAAAATAATCACCACCAATAGCATTAAACATTTCTATACAAAACCAAAAAACCAAACAGCGTGAATGGCAGGTAATGAGCTCCTCTACTTTGTTGGTGTATCAATGGCTTTGTGCCACTGTGCAAGAGACTTTTTGTGCAAAGACATGTTTTCAAAACTGCCTAATCTCAGGATACCCAGTTTTTATTTGAAGTCAATTGGCTATTTCAAAAACCTTGAAAATATAACTCCTGTAACAACTAGAGAGACTCAAGAAAGCTGAATGAGCCAGGAATGAAAACGAAAAAGTGGAAACTTGAAAAATTATCTAAATACATATATATGTGACCTTTAACCAAAGAGAATCATACATTGATTTTCTGGGGACACTTTGTGAAAAAGGATGATTTTTCTTTCTACATGTAAATGAACTAACATTTGCATTTAGATGGGCAGCTGTGTGGTAGAGTTGAACTTTACCCTTCCCTAGCTTACAAAAGAGCTGATTAAAAAAAAAAAAAAAGTATAAAAATAAAAAGAGCCGATCTTCGCATCTTTTTCCTATTCTGAATTCAGTGACTCCTGTTGTGGCTTGAAATTGGTTTGGAAGTATTTTTACCACGGAAATCAGCAAATAGCGGAAATCTTTTTTTCCCAAAAGACTGTTGTTAAACATTTACCAACACACCACTGGGTGCTTGGATACATAATGAATACATGGTATTGAAAAAATTCCCCCTAATAATTTAAAAAGAAACAAAGAGGCAATAGAGATAAGTAAAACCTCTTTGCCTTTGCCTTAACTTATTTCACACCTTATTTCTTGTGATGAAAAGGCTATCACAGCAAGAAGGATATCAGTCCTAAGAACATGAAATTCACCACTGAACCCGGTAACCAGAACCCCCAAAACAATCTCTGTCAACCTTGGAAAACTTTGTCAGGGCCAGAGCCCTACTTGGGTTTTCATTTCCAGTTTTTCAACAGATATTTGCAAAGAAAAATTACTTCCGACTGAGTATCCATTAACCCCCAGCACTGATGCTAATGAGCAAACTGCAAGTGAGTTGGATAGCAAATGGGTATGAGTCACCAAATACACTTAGCAGGCACTTCCTGCTCAGCTTCCTGCGTCATTGAAAAGATACTTGTTCCTTAGCAGCCTGGATAAAAGTCACAGTTGCACAATTGCACAGTTGCCGTGAGAACTGCTGATGTAAAGGAGCTCTCTTCAAAGGACGCACTGATTTGTACTCATGAAATTATTTGTGTGTACACATCCTGTATCTGGGATTTGCAGGCAGTTTGAAATGCTATTAAATGAATAATATTAAACTTAGAGTACATATCCTTTTAAAATGCATTACTTTATCATGAAGGAAAGCCATTTAAATAGGATAGAGAGGCAGCCTGCTTTTTCTGTACAAATATAAATAAACATGCCACTGAGAGGCAGGTAATGACAAGAATTGCAGATAAGCCAGGACTTGGGATATAGTGAATGCTGCCCTTTAGGCGCCATGCACTGTAGGGTTTTGTTTTGTTGGTTTATTTTTTGTTCTGTACCTTCTTAATCACCAATGCTGCAAATAGGAGAAAGGAGAAGTTTGTGGCTCTAGGATTTTCCTAGGAATTCTCCATAGCATTGAATTTTCAACAAACAGCAGATAGAAGAAAGATTGCTGATTAGCCTCTGGGAAGGAGGTGGCATAGATTGTGTATACAGGATACTAATGGGAACAAATGGTAATTTGAAGTTTGTTACTGAACAAATGATGCTGGTCCCTTGATTAGTGCCTAAGCATTCACTGGGAATATTTTTATTTTTAAGAATGATTTTTGTCAACCAGTAGGAGGTGAACATAATTAGACAAAACTTTGGTTCAGTGGGAACTCTTGCAATGTTTGAGCCTAATTTGTTTATTTATTTATATTCTGCTTAGTTCCAAAAATTATTTAAGCTACTCTAGGAAAGATTACATGATACAACAAAGTGAACAAATTGAGCAAAAGATAAAAGAAGGAATGAAAAATAAGTATGAGGTGAGGTTGGTTCACAATATGAGTGACTGAAGGTTACTTCAAATGTACTAGGACTAGGCCATAGATTTGGCTTTGAGCTCTTTGGAAATCAAGGTAAGGAGGACAATATGATAAATTATTGATCACTGTCTAGAGCAGGGGTTCTTAACCTTTTTTGTTCCATGGACCCCCGTTGCCAGTCAGGTGAAAACCACGGACCCCTTACTAAGCCTACACCACACTGTGTATTATTTAATAAATATATCACACCCTCACCAACACATCCCCACAAGAATAATGTTGTTTTTTGAATTTCAATTCAAGCTCATGGACCCCTTGTTAAGAACCCCTGGCCTATAGGATAAAAATAAACTAGTTGCTCAGAAGAAGCACTGCTAGTTTACACTGAGTGGTGAGAAAAATTTGATTAAACGGTCAGTAAAAATTTATAAGTTTGGAGGGGGCACTGAGGAACAAGTATTTGGGTCTAATGGACATCAATTTCAATTAATTTCTTGAAGAAAATTATATTTAAAAATACAAGTAGCATTTTTCTACTAAAAGTGCCCAAAGATATAATTAAAATGTCTACAAAATAAAAATGGAAGTAAATATAAATGGAAAATATTAAAAATGGTTAGCAATTGTTAATGGAAATGCACCTTCTTTTTTTATGGTTTAAAAAATGACATGCCCATTGAAATTTATTAGTAATAAAAAAAAATCCATACTGCGATATGGGCAGGCAGTAGAAGCAGGTCTTTTATTATTATAAAACCTCTCTATTGTAACCTAGGTACTCAGACTAATTCAAAGCATAACAACACTGAGCCATTGCTTTCCTTACAGAACATGCATCTTTCCCACCTGACTTCATATTTTAAGCTGAAAGGGGCTACCTTTTTTGTAAGGCAGACTTTATCTTTAGCTCTGCCAGTCTGTACTCCTTTTCTCTTTTGTGTAAGGACTATTACAGACGGAAACTCATCAGAGACCCAGCTGTGCATGTAAATATTGATGTTCAAGTATTAGTTTATTTTATTTCCTGATATTATCCTTCACTTGATTATTATCTTGACAATTCAGCCCATAATTTAAACAAAAGATGTAAGGATGGATTCAAACGTACCTTTAGGCCCACAAAAAATATGATCCAGTGGTTCTTTATATTGCCTGAAGGTGTGGAATGGGTATTGATCATGAATAGTAGGGGATTAAGAGCACTTTTGATGGAGTTTCAATTAAAGGCCATGGCAACTGAAAGAATAGAAGGTCACTCTGGAATGTAGGAAACAAGCCCTCTGGTCTCATGCTAATAGGAGCTGGGTGGGGAAACATCCTGAGCTTGTAAGATTTACAATGTCTGTGAATTTCAGGAAGGAAAAGAGGAACTGAGCCATTAACTTTTAAGACTTGCTCATTCTAGTAAAATGTAAACTGTCAAGTATCTATTGAATTTATATATGTACATACATGTTTTCTTTGTTCTAAAGCTAAAATAAAAGCCACACCTTATGAGGTGGCAGGGCTCTTCTCTGCATATCTGACGGAGAGTCCCCTGATCCCAGTTCTTCTTCTCTTTGTCTTATTCTTTCTTTCTCATCCGCGGCACCGTTTTCACGGACCAAGAGCCTGACCGGCAACACACTTTGGCAAAGAGTGGGATACCTTTACTTTTTACAGGGGGGATGGAAGAGGTTGAGTGTATTTTGAACAAGAATTCATGGTGCAGTTTGGAGGAAGAAAGATTAAGAGATTCTGGTTAGACAGTTTCAACATACTCATAAAATTGAGAGCTATTACTCTACTGTTTTCAGACATTGTATGGCCAAGGGCAACTGGGAAGCTTTTTGAAAGTGCTTATTTCTGAACCTTGTGCCCAGACATTCTGATTCAGAAGGTGGAAGGAGAGTGCCGAGGTCATACATATAATTTCAGGCAGATTTACCTCAAGTAGATTTGATACACAAAATTCACGGACCTGATTTTGTCTTATATCCTTTTCCATTCTGTTCTCAGTGCCATTAATTTTATTATCTCACATATGCATGACTACAGAAATATTTACTGTTGATTCCAAACTCTGTACATTCAGAGCCAATCTAGGCAATCTGTGCATTCTGCAATCCCCAACACCCATCTTCTCTAACTCCTTCTATGTGGCCACCTGTCTGTATCTCTTTCTTATTTCCAGAAAAGTGTACCTATAAAATACACCATGCTGTAAGTGAGGTTAATAAGTGTATTTTCACTTATTAACAAATCTTGGAGTTCTTTCTATGCTAGCTCATGCTGGAATACTTTTTTCCTTGGTTTTATGTAATTACATAACTGGTTGTACCAAACATTATTTAAACATTGCTTTTGTGATATTAATGTAAATTGTTTCAATTTTTTTCTATTACAAGAAATCCTACAATGAACATCCATTTGCTGTATCTTGATAAACTTTTTAGTTTATGTCTATAGAAAAATTCTTAGAAATATGGTTGTTGGAGTCAAGAGTATGTGCATCTAAAGTTTTGATTGTTTAAAATATTCCTCTAAAATATTTACTCCAAATCATATGCCTGCCAAAGTGGATAAAAGTGACTTTCCACTCAAGCTTCACTATCATTGGATATGATCAAAGTAAAAAAAATGTTGCCAATCTGGGAAGTTTTTGAAACTCTCATTTTTATTTGCATTTTAAAAATTATGAATGAGGCACAAAATTTTTATTGTTTATAACACTGGTATATCTTTCTGAAAATACAAATTCTATGATCCTGTCTTTGGCAAATTTTCTACTGGATTTTTTTTTTTTTTTTTTAGGTACATGGCCAGGGATTAAACACTGGGCCTTGTATGTGGGATGTCGGCACTCAAACACTGAGGCACATAGGCTTCACTGAGTTGCCTGTTGTTTGTTTTTTTCCTAGGAGGCACCAGGAACTGAATCTGGGAACTCCCATGTTGGAAGCAGGCACTCAACTACTTGAACCACATCTGCTCCCCTTTATTGGACTTTTTATTTTTAAATATTGTTTTATGAAAGCTCTTAGAAAATTAATAAACTAATTATTTTGTAAGCCATATAAGTTGAAAAAAAATTTCAAAAGCAGTTTGCTATCTCATTTATTTTTATTATCTAAAATATAGAACAGTTTGTCAAGAACTTTGAATGGTCTGTGATTTTACTCTGCTGTCATTTAATATGCCATCATTTCATAAATGGTAGTAGAAGTCATGAAACTTCTGGGTCAGAGATAAGAAGACAGTATATTACAGCAATAGAAATAGCAAGGGTATCAGCATTTTGGCATGAATTCCTTGCCCCAAATTTTCATAGGTGATGCAAAAATGACTAGATGACACCTGCACAAACATGAGATGCTTTAAAGGAAAGGAACCCACAGCTGAGGGAACTCAAATCTTTTATAATGGGCAGCAGGTATGTTTAGGTAATGGATGATGGTGATGGAAGCACAACATTGTGAATGTAATTAACAGCAATGAATTCTATATTTGAATGTAATTAAAAGGGGGAAATTTTAGGTTGTATGTATCTTACTTACAAAACTTAAAAAAAAATCCGTGGAATTGCACAACACAAAGAGTGAACTCTAATTTAAACCATGGACTATAGTTAATGGCACAATTATAAAAATGTGTTTTCATCAATTGTAACAACAACAAAGAAAGCATGACTACCCTTTGTTCTATATCATGGTTTCTCAACCTTAGCATTATTGATGTTTTCGGTTGGATAATTCTGTATTGTGGGGAGCTGTTCTTGGCATTGTAGTATTCTCTATCAGCATCCCTGGCTTCTACTTACTACTTGTCAATAGCACCCCCAGTCATGACGATAAAAGTGTCTCCAGAATTGCCAAATGGACAGGATGGGAGAATGAGGGGCTTCTGAGAGTACTGGTAATGTTCTGGTTCTTGATATGTGTGCTGGTTATCAGATGTGTTTGGCTTGTGAAAATTTAAATGCTGTACCTGTATGATATGTACACATTTCTTTTTTTTTTACCTTTAACATTTAAAAAGAATTAAAAAAAAGCTTTAGGTAACATAAATGTTTCATCAAAAATATATGGCATTCCATTTGTCCCACTCCTCCCCCTCCCACAATTTCCCACATTAACAACATCTTTCATTAGGGTTTGAAAGATCATTTGTTACAATTGATGAACACATATTGAAATATTGCTACTAACCGTGGACTATACTTTACACTCTGCCCCACACAATTTTATAGGTTATGACAAAATGTATAATGGCCTGTATCTGTCATTGTAATGTCATACAGGATAATTCCAATGTTCCAAAAATGCCCCCATGTTACACCTATTCTTCCCTCTCCCTCTTCTTAGAACCTCTGGTTGCCACTGCCTTTATATCAATGATAAAAGTTCTTCCATTGCTACAATAATAATGTCTATAATAGAGTACTAATAAGTCTACTTTAGTCCATTGTTTATTCCCCAATCTTGAGGATTTGGGGATGTGATGACCTCTCTGTTTTTAATTGAGAGGGGGTTTAGATCCCACGGGGCAGATGGATGGAAGTATCTTGCCTGCAGTTGCAGACACTTTCTATTCCTTGGGATGGACATTATCCATCATCATTTCCTTGCTTGTTGTCCTGGGTGAGTCCAATGAACTGGAGAGTAGATGTTGCAACTCTGCTGACATTCAGGGCTCAACTGGCACATGAACAGACCAAAGATTTAAGTCTCTGGGACATATATTTATCAAGGATAGTGCTAATTATAGGTTCAAATAAAAGGAGCAGAAGAGCCATATTAGGGAAACTATAAATGAGTCTAACTGTGTTGTACTGGGGAGCATAAATTCCAAATAAGGCCCATGGACAGGGTGCTAAATTCTTGAGCTTGTCTGCCCTGCTAATAGTGTCTAGATGTCTTTAAATCCCTCAGGAGCCCCACTGTTTGAGGCAGCTTACTGTGGCAGTCAATGAGATCCTGCTGAGATGTGCATGAGTGTAACCTCTGGAATGACCTCCTGAATCACTTTGAAATCACTTAGCCATAAAAACTCATTAGTATTTAATATTTCCCCCTTTTGGTCAAGGTCTTTTTCCAGATGCATTGCTAGTTGGCACTTGGTAATAATCCTTCAGTGTCAGGGAGGCTTATCCCCGGGAGTCATGTCCCATGCTGGGCTGAATGTACTGTGTTTATATGCTGAGTTTGGTTTAGAGAAAGGCCACATTTAAGCAACGAAGAGGCTTTTAGGAGGTAACTCTTAAGCAATATATAATACTAGGCTAAATTTCAATTTCACAAGGAAGGTTTCATAAGTACAATTATTAATACCAAGAGCCTGGCATAATGGTCTGTTTTCCTTCATTAGCCAGTGCCCATGTACTGGGGTATTCTTGCTGTTCTATTAAAGAATTTAGCAGTACTCCCCCAAATGGGAATTCAATATTCTTTCAGTTATTGTGTACACATTTCTATATGCATATTATAGTACTACATTTTTAAAATCTAGCCCATAAGGTGGGAGTTGTAGACTCTCAAATAGCCTCTTGAATTAAAGAGTTTATTTCTTATCAACATTTCCATCAATTGACAGTTAAAATAATTGATTCTGTGATTAGTTAAAAATAGGAAAAAATTCATTTTGAATGGAATAATTCAATCAATTGGCATCAAGAAGTGATTATCAGCCTGACTAATAAAATAAAAGCTGTGATTGCTATAAGCTGCTACTCTTTAATGCATACACCAAGTTATCAACACAGAAATGGTTCAAAAACTGAGCTATTTTAAATAAACTTTTTTTAAATTTATTTTTTATTATTTTTTATTTTTATTATGGGTAAAAATAAAAATTCTCACAATACATACAAACATTTGCAAAATGATATATAAATATATATGCATATATGTGTATTTGCTTACAAAAATGTTATTTAATTGAACTATGATACGGTTTTGATGAGATCTCTCATGTAAACCAAGGTGCAAGGACTTACTTAGTGAAAGGATCCTTTAATATTTTATTTAGAAAAATCTGAGACATTGAAGGGTGCTGCAGGATAGCATGATGTTAGGGACAACTAGAAACAGGGACTCAAAATTTGCTAAGTCTCTCTTTTCTATTCTTTTCTCTGTGGTCGATTTCACCTTCTTCCATTGTAGACTGGCTTCCTTCACAGGATGAAGAACATGCCTATCTATAACTTTTGAGCTTTACATCCTGTGTCCTCCATCTTCAGAGTTGGGCTGGTCACCTTTATTTTGTTTCAGCTAGAAATATCTCTGCAGAATGATTCTTACTGGGCTGGGTTGGTCAGCTGCCTACCCCTCATCCTTTGAATGTTTTGGCCAGAGATTTGGGGTCATATAATAAGTTGTAATTTCTGGCCACCCATTCCTGTGCTTCTGGGTCCTTAGTGAATCAGATCATTATAACCAAATACAACAGGTTAATTTCTACTTAAAATATTTTGTTTCTAGAGGCTAAAATATTTAGCATTGGTCATTGGAACAGTGTCTGATAATTAGATATTCAATACATTCTATTTGAATGAGTTTTACTCATTGTTTATAAGTGCATTCTATGTACTTATATTTTTCCATATTTAACATAGCTAAATAGCACTATGTTAGATTCTGGGGATAGGGCAGAGAGTAAGATAGAAAGCTTCTTGGAGATTATATAAATTGTGAGTGTGATGTGGTTATATAGAGAAACCAGGAACCTCTAAGGAAACATGATTTATGGATAATTTAGGTTATGAGGTTATGATAAGTCATCTAAATGCATAATTGACTCCTAGACTATTGTTTTGTGAAATGTAAGTCTTCTGTGAAAGAAGTATTAGTATTAAACAGCTTCAATTTACCTTTACATCATTGTAGAGGTTGGATATATTAATACTGTTTATTAATTTCCACAGAGTGGCTATTGAGATGGACCAAAGCTTGTCATGCTTAAAGCATAGACATCCCATCACTTGAACTGAAATTGCCTTTCTTCCTAAGGTAGATAAATATATATATTTTCTGAGAACACATGTGATTTTTTTCTCCAATCGCTACTTCCAACTATGCTTTGTGAAATCATTTACTTCTAATCCTTTAAAGAAATAGTGTGAGACAGAAGTGAAAGGAGGAGACATGACAGCATAAAGCTGGATGGTAGCACAACATTGTGAACACAATTAATAGCACTGAAATATATCTATGGATATGATTAAAAGGGGGAATATTGGATTATATATATTGTAATAGAATTTAAAAATTCCACGGAACTACATTATACAAATGGGGACCCATAAATTAAACCATGGACTTTAATTAATAGGACAATTATAAAAAGTGCTGTCACCTATTTTAACAAATGTTCCTCACCAATGCAAGGTGTTGGTGGTGGGGTATTATATTCCAATATGTATTTTTGCATGATTGCTGTGTAAATCTGTAATTTCTCTAATAAAAAAGTACTAACAAATAACTATTACATAGTCTAAAGCAAGGCCCTCTCTCTTTATGTAGCTATCCCACAGTGTTCAATAACCATGGAGTGTATTACAATCATCCTATGTGGAAGGAAGGGCAAAGAGAAAGATATTAAATATATCTATAAAGATATTGAGAAATACTTTAATATCCATTAATATTAAAATAGTTGAAAAAAAAAAAAAAACAAAAAACCCAAAACAAACATCAAAAAAATATTAAATAGCTGCAATTTACCTTTGTATCATTGTAGAGGTTGGATATATTTTAATTGACACATAGAGGATATGGTGACAGGTGAAGAGAATATTTCTCTGAGACTAGAAACTAGGAAACCAAGGTATCATGCCACTTACTAGTTAGGTGACTGGTTGCCTCTCAATTTTGAATCTTGGCTTACTTGTCAGTAAAATGGGATGTCCAGATTATATCCTACAGCTAAAGACCTCTCAAACAAAGGTTCTCCATTGGCAACATCCAGTTGGGGGTTTCACATTGATCATTTAAACAAATTGACCCACTGGTCTAGGTAAACAATTAATTGTCAGGTAATCAATATGTTTATGCTGGACATGTGAGCAAAATTGAACAAATGATTTATTGACTGGTATATGAATAATCCAGTCAGAGAAACAGATAGATGGGATAACTGTGGTAGTCTGTGGGGATAGTTTTCTGAGATGTATGAGGTCATTCATGCATCCAGATTTCTATAGGAGCAGTCTTCCAAAGTACTTGTAGTCATAGAGCTTTTTGGTTATAAGCAACCAATTTTATTTACCTAAGTCCAATTTGAGTTCTGTATTGATTTTCTCACTGACCAATCTCTGAGAAGCCACAACATTTGCATGGGCAGCTAGATGTCAAAATTATTAATGAACTATTTGCACCTAAGTCAAGGTTCATTCCTTCTTTGAAACTGGAATTGTGATTTTAATATTTACAGAAGCTAACATTTTCAAGTAACCCATCTTTCTTTTAAATAAGACAATAATGGCTTCCATTCCATTCCAACTAGCAAACAGCACAAGCATTTCACTTATCAAGGTTTACTCAATGGATGTGCTGTTTAAAATTTTATGAATGCATTGCTGGTTTGCCCTATTTTTACAGAATTTTTATATTATTACCAGTACTTCTAAAATTAGCTTATTATTTATTGAGCCTTTGATACCATTTCATGACAGACATAAGGCTGAGTACTCTGCACATGATCACATTTTCATTACCACAACAACCTCACAAGG
Organism: Tolypeutes matacus; assembly: GCA_026826555.1. Lineage (NCBI taxonomy): Eukaryota > Metazoa > Chordata > Mammalia > Cingulata > Chlamyphoridae > Tolypeutes > Tolypeutes matacus. Next base: position 28,461,228 of record JAKSZT010053791.1, on the reverse strand, counting down.
GCAGTGCTCTTGTAGCTTTCACATTCATTTCGAGAAGTCTCAGATGGAGACAATAAGGAGCTAAACCAAAGGCATGCAGCTGGTTAGTGATTTGAACAAGAGTTTCACATATGTTTGTCTGTTTCAATAATCCATATTCTTAACCATGACATTTTACTGCTTTTACCAATGTTGCCTTATACCGATAGCAGAAGAGTTATTAAGGTGGGGGAAATAAGGATTTATACCATTCTGTATTTATCATTCTTGCTTTTTGCTTGGTTAGATGTGGCCATTGGGAGAGATTTCCAGCTCTTGTTTCAGATTTAACTTCCAGTAACCAGAATATGGAATGAGGAGAAATGAAAAATAACTCTTTAAATTTGGCTAAATATTTCAAAATGGGACAACAGGTTCATTGTGGAATTAGAGTTCAGGCTGTAAAGAAAACGATTAGTACAAAGCACTTTCTATTTTTATATAATTAAGGAATTATGGGGTCAAATGTGATATGATCTTCCATGGGGCTTGAAAGAAACCAGACTGGACACCCATTGGATTGTCTTGTGCTAGGATAGTGGTCTCTTTATATCTATGGGGCTCTTTGTAGCCAACAAATTGGAAGTGAAAAAGGCAAGAGGGAAAAGTTACAACCACAAGAGATTTATTTTAAAATATCAAGAATCACTTGAGCAATAATAAACTTAGGTATATTGAAAAATTTTCTTGTCATGAAATTGGTACATTAAAAAGAGCAAAAGTAAAGTTTGAATCTGTTCCTGTTCTCTTATTTGCCTTTTTGTCCCAGGCTGTATTCTTGGTAAACAGAACTGTGGATCATTAAGAATGGATTAAGATTAGATTTTAACTTCATTGATTATGGACTTCTCTTCTGAACATAGTTTGTTGGAAAGAATTATTTAAAAGCCTCTTTTGTCCCTAGGTAGGAAGAGTTCTATATTCCCTTACTGTTAATATCAGTCATGCCAGTAGGGAGAGAGTATATGCAAAACAGTGGCATTCAATATTAGATATGTGAATAGTAGATAGGTAAATCCTGAATTACATGATAAATTAAACTTATTTTTACTTGCTTTATTACTTTTATTAATATAAGTTATTTAAGAGGTGTTAGGAAATTGAACTATGAGGCTGCCTCAGGGCAAGTGCTGAGATATCTATGGTAAAACAGACCCCAGGTTATGTTTCAGTCTTCACTTTGCCCTATAGGAATGTAAAGAGGAAGTCACTATTTTCAAGCCTGGAAGGAACCCCGGCTGCCATCTTTGCAGGAGATATTATTGGAAAGACTAGATTTAAATACAATCTTATATAGAAGGGCCAGACTAAGAATTAGTAGCATGGAGGAACTATCAGTAGAGTGAAGAAACTTTGTTATTAATTTTGCTTTTCATTTTTCGTTCAATCAACTGTTCAATAAACATTTACTGTCTATTATATAAATACCAAGAAGTGTTCTCTGTGCTGGGAATAAAGCTATGAACAAGAAATAGAGCTCATATTCTAGTGGTGGCAGTAAGAGAATCTTTCATAGTACCTTCTTAAATGTTTTCTGGACACTCAGCAGGTGAACAAAATTAAATTGGATCAAGCTTAAAGGAACCAGCGAGGATCTCTGCTCTGCTACTATCTACTAAAGGGATCTCTCTGCTCACCTCCCAACCCCTCACTGCTCTCCCCCCACCATACACACACACACACATACACACATTAGAATGCAGCAGAAATATTTTGAGGGAGTTATACTTTGACAAAGGCTATTCATTATTATAGTATTTATAAATTATATGTTTTATAAATGCAAACTGAACATCAGTGTTCTATCATCCTGCTACTCCAGCTGTGTCCTCAGCACCAACAGCATCTATAACACTTGAGAGCTTGTCAGGAAGGCAGACTCTCAGGTCCACCCTGACCTATTGAATTGGAATCTGCATTTTATGAAGCTACCACAATAAGGCTGTTCTTTAGTCCTACAAATAGCTCCACATGGACAGAGTTTTATCCACAGGCATACCTATTTGAGAAAATTCAGCTTTAAATATAAACCAACCTCTGAATTGGTTTAATTCAGAAAACCAATTGGATTTTAATATTTTTAAAATTTTTATTGAGGTATATCACTCATACATAAACATCTGTAAACAATAAGTGTATAGTAATAGTTGTGAACTTACAAAACAAACATACATAACATCATACAGGGCTCCCATACCTCACCTTACTACCAATACCTTGCATTGTTGTGAAACATTTTTAACTAATAATTAAAGAGCATCCTAAAAATATTACTACTTACCGAAGTATCTTACATTTGGTGTATGTATTAGTCAGTCAAAGGGGTGCTGATGCAAGATACCAGAAATCTGTTGGCATTTACAAAAGGGTATTTATTTGGGGTAATAGCTCACCAGGCCACAAAGCATAAGTTTCTTCTCTCACCAAAGTCTGTTGCCATGTGTTGGAGCAAGACAGCTGCCAATGTTTGCCAGGGTTCAGGCTTCTTGGGTTCCTCTCTTCCCGGGGCTCCATTTCTCCCTAGGCTCAGCAACTCTGTTTCCTCCACAAGGTCAGCTGTAGACTACCAGGCAAATGGCTCGTCTCGTCCCAGGGCCTTCTCTCCTTCCTCATGACCAAGCTCCTCTGTGTGCTTGCTTCCCCAGGCTCCAGCATTAAAACTCAGCTTCAGAACTCCAACTCAAAAAACTCCAACTTGTCCTTTGCCATGTTTTTATCTTTGAGACCCCAACCACCAAGGGGCAGGGCTCAAATCCTACTGATGTGGTCCAGTCAAAGCCCTAATCATAACTTAATCATGCCCAGATGAACAGACAACTTTACAAGCATAATCCAAAATCTATTTTTGGGATTCATAACTATATCAAATTGTCAAACTGCTACAGTACATTTTCCCCCAACCCACACTATTATTATTATTTTTATTCATGCATGAACAAACATAAACAATAAGTGTATAGTAAAAGTTGTGAACTTACAAGGCAAACATGTATAACATATGCAGGGGTCCCATACACCAACCCACCACAACACCTTGCACTGTTGTGAGACATTTGTTACAAATTATGAAAGAATATCATCAAAATCTTACTACTAACTATAGTCCATATTTTACATTTGGTGTATTTTCCCCCAATCCATCCTATTATTTTTTAAAATGTACTTTTATTACAGAAGTTGTAAACTTACAAAACAACCATGCACATGTGCAGAATTCCCATACAACACCACTCTATCAACACACCTCCAGTGGCCACTGTCTCCACATCAATGATATAATTTCTTTCATTGCTAGAATCACAATAAGTCTATAGTGGAACACCAGTAAGTCCACTCTAGTTCATATTTTATTCACCAATCCCGAGGATTCTGGGATGGTGATGCCCACTCCACATCTAATAGACTTTGATCCCATATGGCTGATGGATGGGACTCTCTTGCTTGCAGTTGTAGACACTCTCAGTTCTGTGGTGTAGTGGCTGTCCATCCTCACCTTTCTGTCAGCTATCCTGGGTGAGTCCAATGAAATGGAGAGTAGGTGCTGCAATTCTGCTGAGGCTCAGGGCCCAGTGGCACATGAACAGCCCAGAGACTCAAGTCTTCTGGATGTACACCTACCAACTCCAGCACTAACTATAGGTTCAAACAAAAAGTATACAAAAATGTGAGAATTTTGATTTTTACCCATAATAAAAATAAAAAATAAAAAAAAATAAAAGTAATCTAAATAGCAAAAAAAAAAAAAATAAATAAATAAATATATTTTTTCTTTAATTAAAAAAAAAAAAAAAAAAGTATAGAAGAGGCATGTGTAGAGAAGTCACATCTGAATCCAACTCTGTCACACTTGGAAGCACAATCTCCAAAGTGGGGCCCACTGGCAAGGCATCAAACTCTGGTGCTATCCAACATGCCAGCACCATTTTTTGGATGGACTGTTCTGCTCAAGATGGGTGGGTTTGACAGGCTTGCAAAAAATCACTTGGCCATAGATGTGTGGGTCTGTTTCTGAACAATCATTCTGGTTCCATTGATCTATGTGTCTATCTTTATGCCAGCTCCATGCTGTTTTAACCACTGTAGCTAGGTAATTTGATTTAAAGTCCAGAAATGAGAGTCCTCCAAATTTGCTTTTCCTTTTTAAGATGTTTCTGGCTATTCTGATTGCCTTACCCTTCAAAGTAAATTTGATAATCGTATTTTCCATTTATTTAAAAAATGCTGATGGAATTTTTATTGGCATTGCATTGAATCAGTATATCAATTTTGGTAGAATTGACATCTTAATGATATTTAGTCTTCCAATCCTTGAGCATCGAATGTTCTTCCAATAATTTAGGTCTTTTAAATTTTCTTTTAACAATGCATTGTAGTTTTCTGAATACAAGTGCTTTACATCCTTGGTTAAGTTTATTCCTAAATATTTGGTTCTTTTAGTTGCTATTGTAAATGGAATATTTTGCCCCGACTTTCTCCTCAGATTGCGCATTACCAGTGTCTTTTAAAGTCTATTTCATCTCATAAAAGTATAGCTATTCCAGCTTTTTTTTTTTTTTGGTTGCTGCATGCATGGAATATCTTTTTCCAGCCTTTCACTTTCAGTCTATTGGTATCCTTGGGTCTAAGGTGAGTCTCTTGCAGACATCATATAGGTGCTCATATTTTCTTATCCATTCTGCCAGGTTTTGTCTTTTGATTGGGGGGTTTAAGCCATTAACAATCAATGTTTGCAATGAATGTACCACACTAATGAAAGAAGTTGTTAATGTGGGGAAAAGTGGGAGGTGTGGGGAGTGGGACATATGGAATCTCTTATTTTTTTTATGTAAAAATTTATGTAATCTATCTTTCAAAAATAAATTAAAAATATATTTTAAAAAACAGTCAATGTTATTACTGTAAAGGCAGTTCTTATTTCACCCATTTTGACCTTTGGTTTCATCTGTCATATTTTATTTATACCCCTCTTTTGACACTTTTAGTTACTTTTACTGATATAATCTTCATTTCTAGACTCTCTTCCAAGTCTCTCTCTCCTGTCTTTTCTTTTCAGACTGTAGCACACCCTTTAGTATTTCCTTCAAAGCTGGTCTCTTGGTTACAAATTCAGTTTCTGTTTATCTTTGAATATTCTAAACTCACCCTCATTTTTAGAAAGACAATCTTGCTGGCTTTAAGATTCTTGGCTGCAAATTTTTCTTTTTCAGAATATTAAATATATCAAAACCACTATCTTCTTGCCTCCATGGTTTCTGATGAAAAATTGGCACTTAATCTTATTGGGTATCCCTTATATGTTATGCATTGCTTTTCTCTTGCTGCTCTCAGAACTCTCTCTTTGTCTTTGGCATTTGATATTCTGATTAGTATATGTATTGGAGTAGGTCTCTTCAGATTTATTTGGATGGGAGTACGCTGTGCTTCTTGGACATGTATATCTATGTCCTTCAATAGTGTTGGTAAATTTTCTACCATTATTTCTTCAAATATTCCTTCTTTCCCTTTTCCTTTCTCTTCTCCTCTGGGACACCCATGACATGTATGTTTGCACATTTTTTGCTGTCATTTAGTTCCCTGAGACTTTGTTCAATTTTTCCCATTCTTTTCTTCATCTGTTCTTTTGTATGTTTGCTTTCAGAAGCCATTTCGTCTAGCTCACAATCTTTTCTTCTGCCTCTCAAATCTGCTGTTATATGATTCAGTGTATTTTTTATTTCATTTATCATGCCTCTCATTCCCATAAGATCTGCTATTTTTATATGTATGCTTTCAAATTCTTCTTTGTGCTCATCCAATGTCTTCTTAATATCCTTAATCTCTTTAGCTATCTCATTCAATTTATTAAGGAGATTCATCTGAACATCTATGATTAGTTGTCTCAATTCCCTTATGTCATATGGAGGCTTATGTTGTTCCTTTAACTAGGCCATATCTTTCTGTTTCTTGGTGTGGATTGTAATTTTTTGTTGGAGTTTTGGCATTTGGCCTACTAGATGTATTTATTCTGGGTGCAGTTTCTTTCTTTAGTTAAGGCTTTCTTGCCCTTTCTCCCTTGATGGTTGTGCAGTAGGAGTCAAGGATGTAGTTGGTGTTGTAACCTGTGGAGGCTCAAGCTGCCCTTATTGCTCCAGGGACTGATGCAATGGAGTAGGTACAGAGCCATAGCCATGTGTAATAATCCAAGTCATGCAAGCCTAGACTGTAGTTGCCCAGAGAGACTGATGAAGCTTCAAGTCCCTTTCTTTCCTGCCTGGGGCAGTGATGGAGCTGCAGGTATGGGCATCAATCTATGCCATGTGGGTCCAAAATGAATGCAGTTGCCCAGTAGACTTTTGACTATTCAGTCTGTGCCAGCCAAATGTACCTGCAGTTACCTGAAGAGGCTGGTGCAGGTCCTGCCAGATTCCTCCCTGCCAGAGGTGGGGCTGAAGCCTAGGCTAGGGATGCAGTCCTATCTGTGGGGAAAGACCCTGGCCCTACAAGCACTGTGATTTTCAATTAGCTCAGCTTCCTCTCATGCCAGGGATGGAATCAAAATGGTAGCTACTGGCCTCTCCAATTTTGGCAGGTTCAAACTTTAGCTGTTCTTAGGGTTATACTTTAGCCAACAAAATATACCAATCAGTAACTAAAGACAGTGGCCAACCATCCCTTCCTCCCCTGTTTTTGGAAAATGGAGCTTCCAACTCCAGCCACAGAATAGCTTCTGAAGTGGCTTGCCTCTACAGAGTATGATGGTCACAGCATCCTTTGCGTGCCTGCTGGAAAGAGAGGCTGGAATAGGACTCCCAGCTTCCTCCCTGTGGGGCTGGGGCTTATGCTAGGGCTGCAGTCCTATCTGGGTGGAAAGAAGCTGGTGCCTACCATCATTGTGATTTTCCGTCAGCCCGGCTTCCCTTCTTGTGGGAGCAGAGTTAAAATGGTGGCTACTGGCTTCTTTTTGACTTGGACAGGTTCAAACTTTGGAGGTTCTTAGGATTATACTTTATCCCATTGAATTTACTAATCAGTAGCTGAAGTTGGTGCCCAACAATCTTTTCCTCCCCCATTTTTGGGAAGTGGAGCTTCCAATTCCATCCACAGAATATCTCCTAAGGTGGCTTGTGCTGCCAGTGGAGGGTGGGCACTGGCCTCCATGGTGAGGAGTGCTCTACACAGGAGTCTTCTCTGCAGATGGGCAATGTCTTCTTTCCATTCTTTCAAGGATGCTGCAGTATGCTCTTCTGGTCTCTTGGAGCCCCCAAAAAGGTACCTTAGATAGCTCTGGGTGATTACTAACTGTCCTGAGTATGAGCTGACTCTAGGAGCTCCTTATTCTGCTGTCATCTTGCTGGTTGTCTGGACTTTAATTTTTTTCTCTACCTGATATCAAAAATATTTTGTGAAAAATTTTTACTTTTCAACTCATTATTTTAGTGTCACCTAGATATGGCTAATACAAAGCAAGACATTTAAATTTTTGCAGGTAAAAATATTGTATGATTCAAAGTTTTCTTTCATTTTGTCCAGATGCTTAGGACATGATCCTTGCTAAACAAAATTAAGTGTAGATAGATAGATGATAGATAGATAGATAGATAGATAGATAGATAGATAGATAGATAGATAATGTGTATTTATCTGTGACTGTGCGTGTGTATAAGAGAAAAGGCATTCTGTCCTAGTAAAAAAAACCCAAAAATATGATAGAGTGGGATCCATATCTGGTTCTAAAGTGACATAGTACCTTCTGTGGGGTCTAGATGAGTATTTTCAAAGTCTACACTGGCATCAGAGCTGTCCAGAAGGCTGTCTCTTTGTATAGGACGATTAGTCAACCTTTAACAAGGCAAGACTCAAGGATTTCAAATGCTCCCAAGTACTATTGTACTAGCCACTTAGTGTCTGAAAATATTTTTTATAAATATTGAAGCAATGAAACCTCAATAAAAAACCAAGTTGATGTTTAAACAGGATAGAATAAAATCTACTAGCTTCTAATTGAAACTTAGCATGATTTAATTGTTTTTCAACAGCAATGCTTTCATACTGTATCACATTTTTCATCCTTCCAAGCTCAATTCTAGCCTTACCTCCTCCAAAAAGCATTCCTTTTTGCAATCTCATACTTATCTCTCACTTCTCTAAGTTCTTTTGCATATGGGGGCTTGACTCACATGACTGTTTTATTGAACACTATTGTTCATCAGGTGTTTCATATGTCTATGTTCTCTTCCTAACAAGACTGTTAATGTCCTTTGGGATAGGCATGAAGTCTTACTAATAGTGTATTCCTAATGGTTTTTATGGGATCAGAATATATTATGTGCTTAGAAACAAGCTGTTGATTAAATCAATTTACCCCATTGCACAGGAGATTGAGATTTCTCTTAGGTACATAGAAAGGGAATTAAGAAGGCTTATTAAAGCTCTGCAGGGGGTTATGGAAAATATAAATAAAATATGATGATGAAAAGAGAGTTGTGAGTGTTTGCATGAGCTTCACAAGTTTCACAGATTTGCCTAAAGCTAACTCTTGATGCCTACTCTGCTTACTCAAATTTACCAAGTTGAAAGTCTGGAAAGGGTAGGCTAATGTGGTAACTGAAACTTAAACCAGGCACTGGTTTAACGTGACTCATGTTTCTGGCAATAGGGTACCCTCTGCTGTAGAGATAATTACAGTGCAATATTAGAGGTCATAGCAGATCCATAGTTTTTAGACTAAAGGCTGAGTTGATGTTCCTTTGGCCTAGGTATATCCAGATTAGTTCACATAATAATCTACTCTTAGACTATGAAGGAGAAAGTTTCTGGCAACAGAAACTTCACTACTTTCTAGTATGTTGTTTTATTTCCTGAAATATAACTGTGATTGGATTCATCATATTCAGATGTGGGATGGGGTTTCATGATGTCGTTTCATTTGTGGGCATTGGTGTGACCCAGAGCATCAAGTTTTGGATAATACTTGTCTGTGGGTTTCAGTAGTGAATACATAACTCTTCTCATGCACATGTATAAATTGGCTAGGTCCTGGACCAATAATATTTATTAGCACTAGGAGAATTTGTTTGCTAATGATCATGCAGGAGGTATAGTAACTTTTTTCTACATCCCTAATATATAAAACTCACCCAGGAAAAAAATTGTAAGTTTTACCTATTTCACTTATTTCCTTTTTGGGAGATTGGAAAAATGTCAAAATGTTCTGATGAATAGTATTTATGGTTCACTGTATATGCTTCTTCATTTTCTATATCTATGCTGATGTACATTAACTAACCCTTATGATGGCTTAAGATTAATACCTTGTGTAAAAGGCCATGGATGTCCCTTGTAGTTTATAACCAAGCAAGGATTTTCTCAATCAAGTTTAGCAGTTCTTAACCATTCTACGAGCTTGAATTGAAAATTCAAAAAATTCAAATTGTTTTTGTGGTGCCATGTTGGTGCAGGTGTGATATATTTATTAAATAATACACAGTATAGTGTGGACTTAGTAAGGAGTCCATGGTTTTCACTTGACTGGCGAGGGGGTCTGTGAACAAAAAAGGTTAAGAACCCCTGATCTAGTTCATATATAAGTGCTCACACTAAATAACAGCAGTTGAATCCTTACTTTGTTTTTAATGTCATAGAGCCAATTTTCTAAGTTTTTTGAAACCATGGTGGCCTAATATGATCTACAAACACACAAGCATCTTGCAGTTAGAGGATATTTTCTCAGGCAGGTCATTCCTGATTGTGACACTGTCTAAATTGTTTTGATTACCAAAACTGTTAATCACATTACTTCCCTAGTCACAATGTTGCTTGGCCCCCTCTCCCAGACCTTCTGTCCTTCTACTTCCCACTTCTGCACCCTAACTTAAATCAACTTGGTCATTGGGGAAAAAAGTATTCCTCATCCCTAAAGTGCAATGATTAAGTTCATGTGTCATCTGCCTATGTTATGGTGTCTTATTGTTTGGTCAAACAAGCACTGACTTGATTCTTACTGTGAGACAATTTAATAATTTAAATCATTAGTCAGTTGATTGCATCTCTAGCCAATTATATCGATAATCAGCCAAGGACATTGCCTTCAGCAATGAGAGAAATCTCATCCAATCATTTAAAAGTCTTAAAGGAAGAACTGATTATTTCAGCAATTAGAAAGGAGAATTTCTCTCTTTACTTCAGTCAACCAGCTTCTCCTGGGGAATTCATCAAAACCTTCATTAGAATTCCCAACTTACATCCTGCCCTATTGTATTTGGACATGTCAGTCACCATGGGCACCTGAAGCAATTCCTATAATAAATCTCTTAATGTTTACATACACATATCTCCTCTCAGTTTCTCTGAATCCTGACTAATACAGATTTTGGTACCAGGGCGGGTTGTTGGGAAACAGAATTTTAAAGATGAGATTTCTGAGTTGGTTCTGGGGTTTGGGGAATTGGTTCTTTAATCTGATTAGATTAAAAGGCACTAATCTAATCAACGATCAACCATCAAGATGACCCTGATAGTCCATGTCATGAATTGGCAGTAGGGAAATGACAAATATCACCATTGTATACTACTACTCAAATGCTTATAAGGAGCAAGGCTGCAGGTAACAGTGTGTATGATATCTTAACAAATATTTTGGAATTAAAAATTATAATGATGGGAGATGGGAGCAAAATGGCATTCCATTTTGGAATGAGTAAGGCATTCCAAGAGTCAGGTTGTCCTACAGGGCAGTTAGTATTCTGAACAGAGCTATCTAAAGCACCTGTTTGGGGGGCCCAGGAGACCAGAAGAGCATCCTGCAACATCTTGGAAAGAATGGAAGGAGGAGACTGCCCATCTGCAGATGAATTTGCTTGAATAGAGCACTCCATACCACTGAGGCCTGTGCCCATTCTCCACGGCAGCAGCAAGCTGCCTTGGGTGCTATTCCGTGGCTGGAGTTGGAAGCTCCATTTTCCAAAAATGGGGGCGGGGAAGAGATGGTTGGACACTGACTTTAGCTACTGATTGGTAAATTCAGCTGGCTAAACTATAATCCTAAGAACAGCTAAAGTTTGAACCTGTCCAAGTTGGAATAGGCTGGTAGGTACTATTTTAACTCCTCCTGTAGCCTGAAGGGAAGTGGGGCTGAGTGAAAACCACAGTGCTGGTAGGAACCGGCTTCTTTCCACCCAGATCAGACTTCAGCCTTAGCCTAGGTTCAAGCCCCACCTCCAGCAGGGAAGTAGCTGGGGGGACCTGCACCAGCCTCTGTGGGCAACTGCAAGTGCTTCAGCTGGCACAGACTGAATAGTCAGACACCTGGGGCTCCATCCCTACACCCCAAAAGGATAGGAGAGGAGCTGTATTTCCTCTAGCTCTATGGACAACTGCAGGCATGTTCGGCCCAAACTAACTGGTTTGTTGAGCACCTTAAATTCCATCTCCATCCCTCTACCTCAGTAGGATAGGAGAGGGCTCGTGTTTCCTCAGCCTCTCTGGACAATTGCAGGCACTTTCGGTCTACATGGATGGAACTGTTGGGCCCCTGTGGTTCCATCCCCTTTCCCTAAAGGGAAGGAAGGACAGTATTCCCTGAGCCTGTCAAGGCAACTGCAGGTGCATTTGGCCCACAGTGATTAGATTCTTGGGCACACCAGAGGGTCCATCCCCACCCCTGGCAGGGGAGAAGGGGGGCCAGTGCTATGTCAGTCTACCTAGGCAACTGCAGTCATTTTGGAGCCACATGGCTTAGATTGCTGCCAACATCTGCAGCTTCATCCCAACCCCAGGCAGGGGAGAAAGGGGCGCAAAGCTTAATCTGTCTCTTCAGGCAACTACAGATGGTCCTGACCTGCACAACTTGGATTATTACACACAGCTCCAGCTCTGTCCCTACCCCTGGCAGAGGACAAAGTTGGGAGAAAATTCATTGGTTCCTTGGGCAATGTGGGCAGCTTCAGCCTCCACAGCTTACAGTACCAACTACATCCTTGGCTCCTACTACACAACCAGCAAGGGAGAAAGAGCAAGAAAGCCCTAAACTAAAGAGAGAAATTGCACCCAGAATAAATACATCTAGTAAGCCAGATGCAAAGACACCAACAAAAAAACTACAATCCATACCAAGAAACAGGATGACATGGCCCAGTCAAAGGAACAAGGTAAGCCTCCAGAGGATATAAAGGGGTTGAGACAACTAATCATAGATGCTCAAACTAATCTCCTTATTAAACTCAGTGAGAAGACTAAAGAGATTAACGATATAAAGACAACACAGGGTGAATAAAAAATAGAATTTGAAAGCATACATAGAAAAATAGAAGATCTTATGAGAATGAAAGGAAAATATGAAATAAAAAATACACTGGGGGCATATAATAGCAGATTTGAGAAAACAGAAGAAAGTTTCAGTGAGCTTGAGCACATGGCCTCTGAAAGTGAACATACAAAAGAGTAGATAAAGAAAAGAATGGAAAAAATTGAATAGGGCTTCAGGGAGTGAAGTGACAGCAAGAGACAAGCAAATATACATGTCATGGGTGCCCCAGAAGGGGAAGAGAAGGGAAAAGGGATAGAAGGACTGTTTGAAGAAATAATGGTAGAATATTTCCCAACCCTAATGAAGGATGTAGATATGTGTCCAAGAAGCACAACATATTCAAATAAATCTGAATAGACCTACTCCAAGCCATATACCAATCAGAATGTCAAATACAAAAGACAGAATTCTGAGAGCAGCAAGAGAAAAGTGATGCATGAAACAAGGGATACTCAATAAGACTAAGTGCTGATTTCTCATCAGAAACTATGAAGGCAAGAAGGCTTGGTATGCTATATTTAAGATACTGCAAGAGAAAAACTGCCAACCAAGAATCTTATAGCTGGCAAGGTTGTCTTTCAAAGATGAGGGCAAGTTTAGAATATTCACAGATAAATGGAAACTGAGAGGGTTTGTAACCAAGAGACCAGCTTTGCAGGAAATACTAAAGTATGTGCTACAGTCTAAAAGAAAAGTCAGGAGAAAAAGACTTGGAAGAGAGTCTAGAAATGAAAATTATATCAGTAAAATAACTAAGTGTAAAAAGAGAGGTAAAAATAAAATATGACAGATAAAACTCAAAGGTCCAAGTGGGTGAAGAAAGAACTATCTTTAGAGTAATAACATTGAATGTTAATGGATTAAACTCCCCAATCAAAAGGCACAGATGTGCAGAATGGATAAGAAAATATAAGCCATCTATATGCTGTCTATAAGAGACTCATCTTAGACACAAGGATACCAATATATTGCAAGTGAAAGGCTGGAAAAAGATACTCCACATATGCAATAACCAATAAAAGCTGGAGTAGCTATACTTTTATCAGATGAAATAGACTTTAAAAGCAAAACTGTTATTAGAGACAAGAAAAGACATTATATATTAATGAAATGGGCAAGTCACCAGGAGGAAATAACAATCATAAATGTATATGCATCTAACCACAATGCCCCAAATTACATGAGGCAAACAATGGCAAAACTGAAGGGAGAAATAGATGCCTCTACAATAATTACTGGAGACTTCAATATACCACTCTTGCCACTGGATAAAGCTTCTGGCTAGAGGACCAACAAAGAAACAGAGAGCTTGAATAATATGATAAATGGACTAAACCTAATAGACATGTACAGAACATTGCACCCCAAAACAACAGGATATATATTCTTCTCAAGTGCTCATGGATCTTTCTCTAGGATAGACCATATGTTGTGTCACTAAGCAAATCTCAATAAATTCAACAAAATCAAAATTATACAAAGCACTTTCTCTGATCATAATGGAATAAAGTTGGAAATCAACAAGAGGCAGAGAAAGGAAAAATTCACAAATATGTGGACATTAAACAACACATTCTTATATAATCAGTGGGCCAAAGAAGAAATTGCTGAAGAGATCAATAAATATCTTAAGATGAATGAAAATGAGAACACAACATATTAGAAACTATGGTATGCAGTGAAGGCAGTGCTGAGAGGGAAATTTATTGTCCTCAATGCTTAGATTAAAAAAGGAGACAGAGCTAAAATCAATGACCTAACTTAACAAAGCTGGAGGACTAGAAAAAGAACAGCAAACTATTCCCAAAGTAAATAAAAAGAATGAAATAACAAAAAATGAAATGGAGAAAAAAAACAATAGAGAGAATTAACAAAACTAAAGGTTGATTCTTCAAGATTAACAAAATCAACAAACCATTAACTAGACTGACAAAGAATAAAAGGGAAGATGCGATTAAATAGAATAAAAAAATGAAAATGGGGACATTACTACTGATCCCACAGAAATGAAAGTGATTGTAAGAGGATACTATGAACAACTATATACCAACAAATTAGAAAAGGTTGACAAAATGGAAAAATTCCTAGGAACATACGAACAGCCTACACTGATCCTAGAAGAAATAGAAGACCTCAATAAACCAACCACAAGTGAAGAGATTGAAACAGTCTTCAAACTACTCCCCAATATGAAAAGCCCAGGACCAGATAGTTTCAGAGGTGAGTTCTACCAAGCATTCAAAGAAGTTTTAGTACCAATCTTACTCAAGCTCTTCCAAAAAATTGAACAAGAAAAAATACTAACAAACTCATTCTATGAAGCCAATATCACCCTAATACGAAAGCCAGATAAAGATATTATGAAAAAAGAAAATTATAGACCCATTTCCCTAATGAATATGGATGCAAAAATCCTCAACAAAATACTTTCTAATTGAATCCAACAACACATTTAAGAATTATTCATCATGATCAATTGGGTTTCATACCAGGCATGCAAGGATGGTTCAACAGAAGAAAATCCATCAGCATAATGCACCACATTAATAAATCAAAGAAGAAAAGTCACATGATCCTATCAATTGACACAGAAAAGGCATTTGAAAAAAATATAGCATTCTTTCTTGATAAAAATACTACAAAATATAGAAATTAAAGGAAACTTTCTCATAGATAAAGACCATCTATGAAAAACCCATAACTAACTTTGTACTCAATGCTGAAAGACTAAAAACTTTCCCAATGAGATCAGGATCAAGACAAGGATGCCCACTATCCCCACTGTTGTTTAATATAGTGCTGGAGGTTCTAGCTAGAGCAATCAGGCAAGAAAAAAGAATAAAAAGGCATCCAAATCAGAAAGGAAGAAGTAAAACTTTTGCTATTCACAGTTGATACGAATTGACATTCCTGAAAAATCTACAACAAAGTTGCTAGAGCTAATAGAGTATCAGCATACAAGAACAATATGCAAAAATCAGTGGTGTTTCAATTCACACTAATATGCAATCTGAGAAGGAAGTCAGGAAAAAAATTCCATTTACAGTAGTGACTAAAAGAATAAAATATTTAAGAATAAACTTAACCAAGGATGTAGAACACTTATATCCAGAAAACTGCAATGCATTGCTAAAAGAAATTTAAAAAGATCTAAATAATATCTAGAACTTTCCATGTTCATGGATTGAAAGACTAGATATCATTAAGATGTCAATTCTACCTAAACTGATATACAGATTCAATGCAATACCAATAAAAATTCCACCAGCATTTTTAGAAAAATTGAAAACACAATTATCAAGTTTATTTGGAAGGGTAAGGGGCTCAGAATAAGCTAGAAACATCTTGAAAAGGAAAAGTGAAGTTGGAGGACTCTCACTTCCAGACTTTAAATCATATTCCCTAGCAACCATGGTTAAAACAGCATGGTACTGGCATAAAGATAGACACATAGACCAATGGAACCAAAATGATGGCTCAGCAACAGACCCTCACATCTGTGGTCAAGTTATTTTTGATAAGCATGTCAAACCCACCCAACTGAAATACAACAGTCTATTCAACATATGGTGCTGCAGTAACTGGATATCCATAACCAAAAGAAAGAAAGAGAACCCCTATCTCTCACACCTTATATAAAAATTAACTCAAAATGGATTAAAGACCTATATATAAAAGCTAGAACCATAAAGGTCCTAGAAGAAAACATCTTCAAGACATGGTGATAGATGGTGGACTCTTAAAGCTTACATGGAAAGCACAAGCAACAAAGAAAATATGGATAAATGGGACCTCCACTAACTTAAACACTTTTGTGATTCAAAGGATTTCATCAAGAAGGTAAAAAGGCAGCCCACTCAGTGGGAGAAAATATTTGGAAACCACGTATCTGATAAGGGTTTGACTTCCATTCTCTATATAAAGAGAAGATACAACTCAACAATAAAAGAGCAAGCAATCCAATTTTTAAAATTGGCAAAAGACTTAAACAGACATTTCTCCAAAAAGGAAATACAAACGACTAAAATACACATGAAAAAATCTTCAAATAACTAGTTATTATTAGGGAAATGCAAATCAAAATGATAATGAGATATCATCTCACACCACATAGAATGGCCATTATTAAAAAACAGAAAACAGTAAGTGCTGGAGAGGATGCGGAGAAATAGGAACACTCCTTCACTGTTGGTGGGATTGTAAAATGGTGCAGCCTCTGTGGAAGGCAGTTTCTCAGTTCCTTAGAAAGGTAAATTATCTATCTATCTATCTATCTATCTATCTATCTATCTATCTATCTAT